>CM041634.1:27065695-27306172 GCA_023333625.1 Bothriochloa decipiens
ACAATAATCATGCGTGTGGGCCATATGATTTAGGAGGTTCTGCCACAACTATAGAGGACGGGGCCGGGTCAAGGTAGTGGCGCGTCATTGAGATGGTTGGTGACGCACCCGGCGGTGCACAGCGCCGGTGGAGCTCCGGCTCGCTCCTCTCCTTCTCCTCCCACTTCCCCTCCTTCCATTCTCACTCTGGCTTGCGGGGCTTACCATGCGGTGGCGCATCGATGGGGAAACCCTAAGGCATCCGGGCACTACCTCTTATAGGCTCCCATGGCTACCATGGCTATGGCGGGCTCGGTGAGTGGCCAGGATGAGTGCTGGGGCGATTGGAGGGCGGTGGTAGAGCACGGGTGTCGGTGTTTCAACCCCGGGGTCAAGCACCGACGAGTGAATTTGTATTGCGTGCTCCCTAATCTGGATGGTGATGCAAGAAGAACACACGAGGTTTATCCTGGTTCAGGAAATAGAAGGCCCTACGTCTAGCAGGGGGGAGAGTTTGTATTATCTTGCACCAAAGTGCTTGTATAGGGGTGAATACAAGCGAGTGAGTGAGTAGAGATAGGACTTGAGCATTTTGGGCTCTAGTAGCTCTTTACAATGGGTGTGCTATTGTTTTCTATTCCCCTAGACTAGTCCCCGGCATCCCCTTTTATAGGTGAAGAAGAGGCATAGGGGTACATGAATCCTAGGGCTATCGTAGTTGCTGACATCGAGGAGATGATGCCGATCATGTTGCGGTTGTTGTAGAGGTGTGCGCCGGACATGTCCTGCCCTGTAGCTACGTGTTTGGAGGCGATGGCCGTCCTTCCCGCAGTGTGATGATGTTGTTGATGATTGGTGAAAGACTGGTGCCCATGCACGGGTGTGCGCACTCTTAGAGAGGTCCCGTGAGGGAGTTGTTGGAATGCTGGCTAGTGGTTTGGTGGACTTCCTCGAGTGCTGCTCGAGGGAAGTCAAAACCCAAGTGGATAAGACCAAGCCCCAGGAAATATGGGATCTGCATTGACAAATGTGTCTCGATGGGGTGCCGAACGGGGCACAGCGTGCTACATGGCGATACAGTGCGGTACGATCCTCTAGTTTTTGGGGTATGGGCAGTAAAAGGGGGATTTGACCGGTGTACTGCCCACTGTTACTGTGACTGTAGCCATGAGGTTAGGCGGGGGTAGGTAAAACACATTAAGTGCTCTGAGTGCCATATAGGAAGTGGGTGGGTCAAGGGGGTGCGTAGCACTCGAAGGGCATTCGTTCACCTAGGGGAGTTCTGTCCCTCGAGGGGGTGGTCGTCCCCTCGAGTAGACTACCTCGAGTTGAGAGGGTCCTGTCGAGAGTATAGTAGCCTGGGCTGTCAAGACCTGTTCATGGGCCAGCCTGGTATAGTTCGATTCTTGGACCTGATATTTTACGTACCTTGGGCCAGGGAATAATGATGGGGGATTTAGTTATTGATGCCGGTATTGATTTGCTTAGTCGAGGGTTAAGGTACCCCTTATTTGGGTACCCGACAGTAGCCCTCGAGCCCCCGAGTGAGTAATGGCAGTCATGCGGGGTGTCATGAGTCAAGACCGATGTGTCATCCATAGTTTTCTGAAGGGTGCGTGTGAGCGTACCCTTCGGGTGTAGCCCTTGAGGCCTCAAAGGAGTGGGTAGACTCCTCTGAGGGCTTTATACAATTTTGGTCGAGGGGTGTTTGTCTGACTGGGCATAGTAGGCACTCCTAAAAGGTTAGGTCAACATATACTAGAGTTGTAGCGCCTGATCGAGGGGTATCTCGAGTCATCGAGCCCCCGGGTGCATTCGACCCTCTTTTGTTGAGGGGTGCCAGGCATAGTCAAGCCCCCGAGCCTTGTGTGGCTAGGGAATTGCTAGCCTCGGGCGTCCATCTCATGAGTCCTTTCGATTGGATGTGAGGTTAGAAGCGTCGTACTACCCTCGATGGTGAATCTCGACGTTCTCTGTGAGCTGTTAATGGGGCATCCAAGTGAGAGCTTGTGCCCCATTCGATGGGGGTCAACTGGTGGCCCTGAGGCATTCTCATTGTAGCAAACATGCGGTCACATGGATACTAATTTTGTTCGATGGAATTCGGCGGCTCGACGCCTCCCTCTGAGGGGATTCCAATGTGGTCCTTTCATTTTGCCTTGGATATGTCCAAGGGGGTCTCGAGGGTTTGTCCTCAAGCTGAGCTTCGCGTTGGCCCCCCTTGGGTGTCCCTAACTCGGGCACCCAAGGATGGCTATCGAACCCTGATCGAGGGTTAGCCTTCGCTCCCTCGAGAATTTGGTGTCAGAGAGGAGTCCGTTTTACTTCCCGTCGAAGGAACTACCGTGGATAACTTCTCCCATCCTTTGGGCATGTCTTTTTAGGTGAAAGTCAAAGTGGTGCAGTCACGGTGGACCCGAGTAATGGCTAGAGACCATGCGGACGACGCGTGTACCAGCTCCAGGGATCGAGGGGCGGTTAGGTGAGCCATTAAATGTGGGGAATTATCGTGTCGTTGCAGGATCCGCCCGTTGCCTCACTTATAAATATGAGGGGGTAGGGTTTTTCCCGTTCCCCATCTTGCCATCTCACCTCGACCGCCACTGCCACCAGAGTGTCCAAATCGTTCGACTGTTAGCACTAGAGAAGAAGAGCTGGTAAGAGAGAAATCGGTATTGGGAACCTTCCCAGTTGTCCATCCGCCGAGCAGATTTGTGTTGTCGTCATGGCGCCTATGTTTCTCCCTCTAGAGGCCTGGCCCCGTTCTGATGTGTCACAACGGGAGCTAGAGAAGCTGGTGGATGAGGGACTCCTTCGCCCCATTACTTCGGCTGAAAGGCCGAAGTGGCGGGTGCCGCCGAGGGGAATGGGGAGCCACAACCACTGGAGGGCTACATGGTGAGCTTCATCAAGTTCCACCAGTTGGGACTTGGCTCGCCTCCAAGTCGCTTCATGCGTGTGCTGCTTCACTTCTATGAGGTCAAGCTCCAGCACCTTACCCCCAACACCATCTCCAACACGACGATATTCGCCGCACTCTGCGAGGGGTACTTGGGTATGGAGCCACATTGGGAGCTGTGGCTCCACCTTTTCAAGGGTGAGCACTATACCAAGTGGATCTTAGATGGGAAGAGGAGGATCATCCGCATAGGTAGCTGTAGCCTAGCGCAGAAGAGGTCCAAGCTCTACATCGGAACAGGCTTGTCCGCCAACCATGGTCATTGTTAGTCCAGGTGGTTCTACATCTGCAATGATGATAGCCTACTACCCGCCTACACCGGGCGCTCGAAGCACTAGCTTTATGGTGTGGCCCAGCCTTTCCAGCGAAGGCGTGCATGCCATGTACGTCATTGCAGGTTTCCACAGCTGGAGGGTCCTCCCTCTGATGGCGTGTTCATTGTGCTTAGATCAGATGGGGCCCGAGGCACTCCCCGAGGAGCTCAAGGGGTGTCGGATGTTGCCCGTGGACTTGCCTCCTGAGGACACCACGAAACGGGTTAGAAGCTCGGTCGCTGGTGACTTCAGGCCAGGAGACGTGGATCATGTCCCGATGTTGCCGGATCCTTATAGCATCATCTTAGTAAGTCCCTTGACTTGACATTTTTGAGTTTCTTCCTTGTTTTTTGATCTATCATGACATTCTGGTTGCGGCTTCGTGTGTAGGATAACATTGACTTCAGGGTCTCATTGCCTCTAGTTTGAGAAGATGACCCTGATCGCTAGGTGAGGCGCTTTGACACTCATCAGGAGAAGAGGGGGAAGGACTCAGAGAAGAAGAAGAGGAAAAAGAAACACCTCAAGCGCCAAGCGCTTGAAATGCGCCGAGCTAAGCAAAAGCGAGATGGTCTCCCCATTGAGGGGTCCCCCTTCAAGAAGGAGGAGATGGATGAGGAGGGTGATGATGATGACGATGTCAAGGTGGTGGCAGGGCGTCTTGAGCCCCATCTTCCTAGCCTTCCTCGAGCTAACGCACCTCCTACGCAGGAGGGCGTCTTGGAGCGACCGCAGGAGAGGAGGCAAGGTGGCTCCTCTACCCGTGTAGGGTCCGTCCAGTGCCTCGCCACGTCAAACCAGGTCCTCGACTCTCGAAGCAAGGACCTCAGGTCAGACAGGCTCAGAGTCACAGGCAACACCGCCCTCGATGCACGACTCGTGGGAGGTGGCCCCAGTGAAGTATGAGGTGCCAAGATCCAAGCTGATCGCTCCACGTAGCTCTGGCTTCGGACAGGATCTGGTTCAGAGGGGGCCTTCGAGGCACTCAGGCAACTTGAGGGGGCCTAGAATGGCCATCATCCCTCTAGGGTAAGCGTTGCCATCCCAAGTATTCTTCCTTTTTCTTATGATTTGTACAATTACTTGATGTCCTTGCTTTTTTCTATGCACGTGCGGCCCTTGACACCCACTACACCAGTGAGTATTCCTCCCTGGCTCCAATTTTGTTGTCTCTGTGCGCCATGATTGACTTCCACCCTGCCTTCTACGTCTCAAGGCCGACCTGCTCTTCGTCTGGACTGCTTCCTAGGCGCTGCATGAGGGCCTTTTGGCTGAGGCGGCATTGACCGACAGGCTCCGTGCCACGATCAATGGACTCTGCGACTCTTAGGGCATCGAGCCCATGAGGAGGCTAGGGATGAGGTGCGTGGGACCACGCTCACTGACCGGCTATACTACCTCAGGGCCACCATGAGGGATCACGTCCGAGATGCACTCCACATCGGTGTGAAGCGAGCGATGGATGTTGTCTTGTCATGTCCGAGATGCACTCTGGCTTTACGTACAATATGGATGTTGTCTCCCATGGCTTTGTCTCTGACCTTACCAAGATAGATGCCGAGAATGAGGAGAGGTGCTAGGGCTAGATTGATGCTGCCGAGGAGCCAGGTGAGAAGCTGGTGAAGTTGTTCGAGCCTGAGGTCCTTCCTTTCGAAATTGAAGAAGGCATCGGCGATGAGGGTGGTGGCAATGATAGGGACCAAGGTCTGTGAGCTAGATCTAGGCAAGGAGGCCCATGTAATAGATTAGTCTTTGTGATGTCGTGGCCCTGGGGGCCTTAAAACATTTATGCACTTATCATGATGCTTTCTAGATGTTTTTATGCTCGAGTTGCCTTATCTCTCTTTTTTATTTATTCTTACTTTTACTGAGTTCCTGATGCACGGTCAGGTCCCTCGAGGGGTGAAGTGAGTGGAAGTACCATAGCCCGAGGGTGTAGGCGAGCTCCCATCTCGACATCCCTCGACCCTTAAGGATTTTGAGGCGTTTTCAACTAAGTAAAAGTAAAATCTCGAAGCACAGGAGAGGACGAAGGGCTCCGAGTTTCAAAAAAATCATGCAAGTTTTTTGAGGACTTCGGGGGCTCCTCCCCTTGTAGCCCCCGAGGGATGCTCGACTTTGCTGAAGCAGAGTCGAGGCTACCTTAAAGCTATGAATGAAAAAAGTATTAGAGTC
This sequence comes from Bothriochloa decipiens, assembly GCA_023333625.1. NCBI lineage: Eukaryota > Viridiplantae > Streptophyta > Magnoliopsida > Poales > Poaceae > Bothriochloa > Bothriochloa decipiens. The sequence continues at coordinate 27,071,123 of CM041634.1, forward strand.
AAAAGCATTTTTATTCATTCATGATGCGATAGATGTACATAATATGAGAAATGTACAAGGCCTCGAGGCCCTTAGGGATAAAAGCGACATAGCTATACAATGTTCCAAGCGTTGGTGAAGGTTTCTCCTTTGTTGTTCGATAGCTTGTACGTTCTGGGTTTCAACACTTCAGCTATGGTGTATGGGCCTTCCCATGGTGCAGTCAGCTTGTGGCGCCCCTTGTTGCTCTGTCATCAACAGAGGAGGAGATCGCTGACTTGGAGATCCCTCTTGCGCATGTGTTTGTCATGGTAGCATCGAAGCTACTGCTGGTACCTTGCAGAGTGGCGGAGGGCCATATCTCGAGCCTCCACAAGCTGGTCGTTGGCGTTTACGAGGGCCTCCTCATTCGTCTATTCGTTGTAGGCCTTAAGTCAAGGGGACCCGTACTCAAGGTCGGTGGGGAGGATGGCCTCGGACCCATAGACCATGAAGAACGGAGTGAACCCCATGGCTCAACTAGGTGTTATCCTTAAGCTCCATAAGACCGAGGGTAGCTCGGCAGCCCACTTCTTGCCATACTTCTTCAATCGGTTGTAGATTCTTGGCTTGAGGCCCTGGAGGATCATGCCATTGGCGCGCTCGATTTGGCCATTAGTTCGAGGATGAGCGACTGCGGACCAATTCACATGAATGTGATTGTGGTCGCAGAAGTCTAAGAACTTCTTGCTGGTGAATTGCATGCCGTTATCGGTGATGATGACATTGGGGACCCCAAAGCGATGGATGATGTTGGTGATGAATAGGACTGCTTAATCAGAGCGGATGTTGGTGATGGGCCGAGCCTCGATCCACCTAGTGAATTTATCGACGGCCACAAGCAGATGCGTGTAGCCCCCGGTTGTCTTCTAGAGGGGCCCTATGAGATTGAGCCCCCAGACCACGAACGGCCAAGTGATGGGGATCATCTGCAGGGCATGAGCCAAGAGGTGTGTTTGCTTGGCGTAGAACTAGCACCCCTCGCACGAACGAACGAGGTCGATGGCGTCGGAGACGGCGGTTGGCCAGTAGAAACCCTGCCGAAAAGCATTTTCGTCATGGGTCCTTAGCGCAGCATGACATCCGCAAGCCCCCGAGTGTATGTCCCTGAGGAGTTTCTCACCTTCCTCGGTGGTGATGCAGCACTGGAGGATCCCTGATGGGCTTCGTCGGTAGAGTTCCTTGTCATTGCCATAGATGACATAGGACTTATCCCGTCGAGCTATCCGCCGAGCCTTGGTTCGATCTTTCGGGAGCTCCCCTTGAATAAGGCAGTCGAGGAAGGGAATGTGCCAGTCTAGTAGTGGATTTGTTAGGGGAGGTGACCCCTTGATCTCCATGACCTCGGCCCCAGTCAAGGGGCCTCGGTCAAGGAAGGGGGGTCAAGCGTTGATGGCGTGGTGCCAGCCCCCAAGCCTAAGTCGACAGAGGGCTCAAAGGGGTCCCTCGAGAAGATGTCGAGTGGGACGGTGCCTCGAGTAGACACGATTTTGGCGAGCTCATTTGTAGCTTCGTTGTACTGTCGAGTGATGTGGTTGAGCTCAAGGCCATGGAACTTGCCCTTCAACTCGTGTACCTTATTGTAGTAGGCTTCCATCTTGGTGTCATGGTAGCTCAAGGCCTTCACTACTTGGTCGATGACGAGTTGCGAGTCACCTCAAATGTCGAGATGTTGAACCCCGAGCTCGATTACAATGCACAGACCGTTGATGAGGGCTTCATACTCCGCGATGTTGTTGGAGGTGGTGAAGTGGATGCAGATGATGTAGTGCATATGGACTCCAAGGGGTGTGATGAAGAGCAAGCCTTTCTTTATGAGCGACCCATTGAAGTACATCGTCCATAGCTCGGCTTGAATTTGTGCTGGTGGAAGTTGGGTGTCGGTCGATTTGGCGATGAAGTCCGCCAGCACCTAAGACTTGATGGTTTTGCGTGGTGCATAGGTGAGGGTCTCACCCATGAGATTGACCGACCACTTAGCAATCCTTCACATGGCCTCCCATTTTTGGTAATCTCCCCGAGTGGGAAAGATGAAACCATGGTTATGGGTGACTGAGGAAGTAATGCTGGAGCTTGCGGCGTGTGAGCACGATGGTGTAGAGTAGCTTCTGGATCTGTGGATAGCGAACCTTTGTCTTTGAGAGTACCTCACTGACGAAGTAAACTGGTCATTGGACGGGCAGGGAGTGCCCTTCCTCCTGCCTCTGGACCACTTGGCCATGCTGACCACTTGGGTGGTTGTGGCGCAATAGAGGAGAAGAGGCTCGGCTAGATCAGGTCACACGTCAGGTTTAGGAGGTACAAGAATCGGAGGGGAGGTGAGCATACTTTTGAGTCTGGTGAGGGCCTCCTCGGCCTCGGCGGTCCACGCGAAGTGCTCGGATTTCTTCAGGAGTCGGTACCGCGCCAGGGCCTTTTCTCCCAGGTGCGAGATGAAGCAACTGAGGGCTGCGAGGTAGCCCATGATCTTCTGTATGCCCTTCAGGTCTTGAATCGGCCCCATCTTGGTGATCGCTATGACTTTCTCAGGGTTGGCCTTGATACTGCGTTGAGAGATGATGTATCCTAAGAGCATGCCTTGAGGCACGCCAAACACACATTTCTCAGGGTTGAGGTTGATGTTCTTGGCTCGAAAGTGTTTGAACGCGATTTTGAGATCATCGATGAGGTTGTCGATCTTTTTAGACTTGACTACGATGTTGTCAATGTAGGCCTCGACTGTCATCCCTATATGTTCACCAAAAACATGGAGCATGCATCACTGGTATGTTGTCCCGGTGTTTCGAAGGCCGAAGGGTATGGTAACGTAACAATACATGCCAAAAGGGGTGATAAAGGAGGTCGCCAGCTGGTCGGACTCCTTCATCTTGATTTGATGGTAACCAGAATAAGCATCAAGGAAAGAGAGGGTCTCACATCCCATAGTCGAGTCAACAATTTCATCAATACGTGGTAAAGGAAATAGAAGTTTAGGACATGCTTTATTTAAACTAGTATAATTGACACACATCCTTATTTTTCCATTCTTTTTCTTAGCTAATACAGGGTTAGATAACCACTCGGGATGATGAACCTCCTTGATGAACCCGGCCGTCAAAAGCTTATGCACCTCCTCATCGATGATCTTGCTCTTCTCCTCATCAAAGTGGCACAAGCGTTGCTTCACTGGTCTGGACCCAGACCAGATCTCCAAGGTGTGCTTGGTGACTTCCCTCAGTATGCCTGACATGTCCGAGGGATTCCATGCAAACATGTTGGCATTTGCGTGGAGAAAGTTGATGAGCACTACTTCCTATTTGCTGTCGAGGGTGGCACTGATCATCAGCGCCTTCTCACCAAAGCTGCTTAGGTCGAGAGGGACCTTCTTGGTGTCTTTTGTGGGCTTGAAGCTACCTATGTGGCGCTTAGGCTTGGGGGCCTCTGCAGCGAGGCCTTCGAGTGTCAAGCTAGCCTAATGGACTCCTCGATGGCCTCTCCATTTTCAACACACTCGATGTCACAGTCATATGCATGCTCATAAGAGGAGCCGATGGTGATGACGCCCTAGGGTCCTGGCATCTTGAGCTTGAGATACGTGTAGTTGGTGATTGCCATGAACTACACATAGCTGGGTCAAGCAATGATGGCATGGTACATGCCATGGAAACTGACTACCTCGATGGTGAGGATCTCCTTCCTGAAGTTTGGGGGAGTGCCAAAGCAGACGAGGAGGTCGATGTGACCGACGGGCAGGGCCTTGGAGAGGAGGGTGTTGATGATGATTGGGTCGACGACGAGCGGGTAGGCTCCTAGGTTGATGACGTGATCCGGATGGTCATCATGGTCGAACGTGATGGGTGCATCAGACCAGTCGAGGTACTGGGGTATAGCGACTTGGACGGAGAAGACCTCTCGATGCTCCCTTTTGCGTTTTCAAGGCGTGAGCTGGGTCGAGGGGCCGCCGTAGATCATGTAGCAGTCGAAGACCTCGGGAATTTATCATCCTCTTTGTCACCGCCCTTGTCGCCGCCTCTGTCCTTCTTTTGGTCGTCTTTCTTGATGCCCAGACTCTCGTAGTAGTTCTTGAGCATGCAACAATCTTCGAGGTTATGGACCTACTTCAGCATTTTGTCAAAGATGGCTCCCTCGGGGGAACCTCGAAGCTTCTAGCACTCGACCACAGTGATGAGACCATCATCCATAGCCCGCACTTGCCCTGCTGGGTCTTCTTCTTATTGTTGTTGCCCTTCTAGGAGATCTTGCTTGTGCCCTCACCATCGGGCGCCTGCGTCTTCCCCCGCCTTCCCCTTGCCCTTCTCATTGCCAAAAAAGGCCCCGACCGCCTCCTCGCTGGCTGTGTAGTTGGCAACAGTATCCATCAGCTCATCGACGGTCTTGGGTGATTGCACCCTAGCTCCTGAACCAACTCCTTGCAAGTGGTGCCCGTGACGAACGCTAGGATGACATCATGGTCAGGAATGTGCGGAATCTCAGTGCGCTGCTTGGAGAAGCATCAGGCGAAGTCACAGAGGGACTCCCCGGGCTGTTGCTTGTAGTTGCAGAGGTCCCAGGAGTTGCCAGGGCACACGTAGGTCCCCTTGAAGTTTCCCTCGAAGACCCAAACCAGGTTGGCCTAGTTATGGATCTAACTAGGGGGAGCTCCTTGAGCCACCTTCGAGCAGTGTCGGAGAGGAACAGGGGGTTGGCTGATGATGGCACGATTGTCACGTGCCCTGCCCAGCTGGCAGGCTAGCCGAAAATTAGCCAACCAGAGCTCGGGCTTGGTCTCGCTGATGTACTTGATGGCGCTCGTGGGGTCGGAAGGGGTTCGGCAGTGGTGTGCTGTGGATCACCCTACTGAAGACTCAAGGGCCCAGTGGTTCGAGGGCCCGTCGGTCCTCGTCGCTGTTGTAGCGCCCCCTCGATGGGTGTTGTATCCTCGATCTTCAGCGTCCCCACTCTTGCGCCATTTGTTCTTGATGATATCATAGCGCGCGTCTTGAGGGTCGCGGTTGTCAACAATGTTGTCTTGAACAGGGGTCACCTTCTTTGCTCGGGGGGCCGCTTCTTGGTGAACCGAGACCTCTGTCTTATCACGAGGAGCTCGACAGGTTGTTTCGAGGCCACCCCTCAATGCCTCAAGACTGAGCTCTTGGCCTGCTGTGTGGCCACGACTTTGAGGAGGCCCTCGACCTCATCTTGTATTCGTCGAGCTTGAGGGTTCAACGGTGAGGGCATGTTGCAAAGAAGCATGGTGGCCACCATGATGTTCTGACTGGCTCAGGGAAAACGGTTGACGACAAGGTGCTCGGGCCCCCATCCTCAATGATCTATCGGTTGACCTCTCAGGCTCTAGCTCAAGCCCTTCCATCGGGGGGTCGGCGCTCCTGCTCGAGGGTCCACTCGAGCTGGCGTAGGTTCTCCCGATCCTCGTCGAGCTTGGCTCGCATCTCTCGGACTTGCACGAGCTGAGCGTCTTGGTCGTCTTGATGCAGACATGCATCTTGGAGTGTAGTCAGTGACTGCTTCTCCGGGTCTGCCACAACAAGGGCCCCTCCTGCTGCGGCCGCAGCTGCTGCCGTGGCCATTGGGTCAATGGTGTCGTCGCTCGACACAACTTCGCCCTCGATGTGGAAACACTCATGGGTGGGGTCATAGTGGTTTGAGTCAGAGTTGGGGTCGCCATAGTAGAAGATGGGCAAGTGCCCGTGCTGCTCCTCCTCCTGCTGTCGCCATGACGCGGTGATGCTATAACACCTTGAACCAGGTGTTCGCGAGAAGCCCAGGTCCTCGAAACCTTGCAATACTGACACCAAGTCCATGGTTGTGCGCAAGAGGGCTCCTGGGTGGTCCTCATGCGCACTCATGCTGGAGCGCACCGTGGTGAAGTACAACTTGGTGGCATTGTCCAGGTCAAATGGGAACTGACAGTGGGCTCTGAACAACCCGTGCAGCAACAAGCTGGGTGGCATCATGACCACGTGCGCCAGGGGAACCTCTCTGGGCTCCCTTGATGAACACATCGCGAAGGTGAAGTCGGGGTCTCCATAGAGCCCGGCTGGTTCATTCTCTGCTCCCAAGCATGGGTCAGACAAGTCCCCAACTAGGGGCCCTGTGTCGCCTGCCAGGAATGAGGAAACATGATGGGCATCAACCCAGACATAGGCTGATGATGATGATGGCACCGATTGCGCCTCCTCTGGGGCGCAGAAGGGTGGTGGCAAGACCGGTGTGCGACCCTTCCTGAGCGTGGGGCTCGCTGCGATCTCCGCTCGGATCTCTGACCGAGAGCAGGACCATGTTGTAGCTATGATCGAGTGACATGAACTCCAAACTCCAAAACCAGATCACCATGGCTCACGGAAGTGCTGAAGCTGAGTCTGCCATTCAGAGAAATGGCAGGAAATCATCAGTGACACGTAGATCCCCTATCTGGCATGCCAACTGTTGATGTTTTGACCCTGGGGCCAAGCACCAAAGAGTGAATTTGTATTGCGTGCTCCCTAATCCGGATGGTGATGCAAGAAGAACACATGAGGTTAATCCTGGTTTAGGAAATAAAGTTTGTATTATCTTGCACCGAAGTGCTTGTACAGGGGTGAATACAAGCGAGCGAGTGAGTAGAGCTAGGACTTGAGCATTTTGGGCTCTAGTAGCTCTTTGCTATGGGTGTGCTATTGTTGTCTCCTCCCCTAGACTAGTCCCTGGCGTCCACTTTTATAGGTGAAGGAGAAGCATAGGGGTACATGAATCCTAGTGCTATCATAGTTGCTGACATCGAGGAGATGATGCCGATCATGTCATGGTTGCTGTAGAGGCATGCGTCGGACGTGTCCTACCCTGTAGCTACGTGCTTGGAGGTGATGGCCATCCTTCCCGCACGTGTGATGACATTGCTGATGATCGATGAAAGGCTGGTGCCCATGCGCGGGTGTGCGCACTCTTAGAGCTGTCCCATCAAAGAGTTGTCAAAATGCTGGCCAGTGGTTTGGAGGACTTCCTCGAGGGGTGGTCGAGGGAAGTTGTGACCCAAGTGGATAAGACCAAGCCCCAGGAAATATGGGATCTATGTTGAGAAATGTGTCTCGAGGGGGTGCCAAATGGGGCATAGTGCGCGGCATGGCGATACAGTGTGGTACGATCCGCTGGTTTCCGGGGTATGGTAGTAAAAGGGGGATTTAACCGGTGTACTGCCCACTGTTACCATGGCTGTAGCCATGAGGTTAGGCAGGCGCAGGTAAAACACATTAAATGCTCTGAGCGCCGTACAGGAAGTGGTGGATTGAGGGGGTGCATGGCGCTCGACGGGCATTCGTTCGCCCGGGGGATTTGCATCACTCGAAGGGGTGGTGTCCCCTCGAGTAGACTGCCTCGAGTTGAGAGGGTCCTGTCCAGAGTATGGCGGCCTGGGCCATCGAGACCGATTTGTGGGCATAGTTTGATTCTTAGACCTGATATTTTACGTACCTTGGCCTGGGGAATAATGACGGTGGATTTAGTTGTTGATGCCAGTATTGATTTGCTTAGTTGAGTGTTAAGGGTACCCCTTATTTGGGTACCAGACAGTGGGCTAGGGTTCCTGGAGTAACGAGCGTGCAGCGAGGCTGGCACTCTGGTCCAAGAGGGGGCGCGGCTGGTCATGGGCGAGGACAGCGCATGGCAGCAGCGGGGGCCCGTGGTGGCAACGTCGGCCATGGTGCCTATTTTGTCGCGACGTGCTGGGACCGCGGGGCCGTAGCTACGGGTGCAGCGCGGGCGCATGGGGCCTGGTGCACATCGGAGTGTGTTGGGGTGATGGCTTCGAGGATGGATGACCATGGCTGAGCGATCGGCCTCGGGTGCTCTGCTTCATCCTCAAAAGGGAAAGGTAGAGGAAGCCTTTTGGCTTATGACAAGTCGGGGCCAAACGTCAGCGACTAGGGAAAGGAAAGAACGGGTACTGCGTCCCTATGTGATGCGGGCATGGGGCAGGCCAGGCCATGGGCCGTCAGGCATGGTTGTGAGTTGGACCAGAAGGGAAAAGAAGGAGGCCAGTTGGGTTAGTCGGTGCATGGGCGAAAAGAAAGAAGCTTGCTGGGCCACGAGTTGGCTAGGCGGGCCAAGATGCTACGGGGTAGTGTGCCGGCTAGCCAGTGGCCTTGCTAGGCCATGAAGCTCACTGGCTGGTGGGAGGTGGAGTAGGCCGATCGGCTTCCCAGGCCAAATGGCCCTTTTCTATTTCCTGATTGCCTCAAGGTCTTTTCCTTTTTCATTTCCACTTCTAAATCTAGTCCATGTCTTGGCCCTGTAGGCGTAAGAACATTAGTTGCCATCATGTTCATACTCTAACTAGGTTTGCTAGGGTCACAAGGGTGCATGGGTACCAAGTCCAAGGGTAGGCAACACACATGATTTTTATTCATTAGAAAAAGTCATTTGGTTTTATTTCATTACGTAAAATCATAAGAGCCATCTCATAAGTTGTTATCAGATGCACATGCTCATTCCTGCTACTTGGGTTCTATTAGTGCAACTAGGTGGGTTTCCTAGGATGTCATCACAGCAATCATGGGTTACTTAAGAAAAATTTTTGTTGGTTGTGATTTTTGGTGTTTGTAATTTTTAGGGTTGTTATAGTCTACTCCCTTATAGAAATCTCGTCCTCGAGATTTAAGGCAAGGCAAAACCATCTAAACTTTGAAGCTTCTTGTCGGTGGTTGACGTTGGATGTTGTCTTGTCATTGTCGAGTAATCTTCTTAGTGTTCCATCATAGGTAGACGTTGGGGTACCAATGTCTTCATGGCACTCTATTTTGTGTCCTCACCCACTTTGGTGCAGATGGGTTGTTCTCCATTGACGGGCTCATATTGGTCGCGCCTTGCTCGGGTAGATCTCTCTTCCAAATATTAGGGGAGCATCATGCTGTAGGGATAGCATCATGAGCTTGTTGGCGGTCCTTATGGATTATTTATATACCACCAACTTAGACTAAAATCGAGAAAGACAAACATATTCTAGCACATATGCCTTTACTACTAACAAGTTTCACTTGTACCCCTAGTATTCATGTTTTATAGGCTTTATGGTGCAACAAGTGGAAATACGCAACATCATGGATGTCGAGTACCTGGGAAAGGGGTACCCAAACCCTCGATTAACCGGACTAATCCTCGAAATCAGCAATGCAAACCCTCCAACGACATCCCTCATTATCACTCGAAAGCCCACAAGCTAAGGCATACTGGGCCGGCCCACGAACGGAAGTCGATAGCCCAAAGCCATAGCCTGCTCAATGGGCTACCATGCGGATTGAGACTGTATGCTCGAGGGTATGATTTGGGTGACCCCTCAAGGATGGAACTTCGCCCAAGCGAATGGGCCGGCCTCAAAGATGGAACTTTGCCCAGCGAATGAGCTAACCCTCGAGGACGAAACTTTGCCCGAGCGAACGAGCCCACCCTCGACGATGGAACTTCACCTGTGTGAATAGGCAGCCCTCAAGCACAGTATACCCCTCGGCTACCTACTCCCCGTATGGATCCAGGCACATTCAATGCATTTTACCTGCTCCCGCCTAACCGTATGGTCACAGTTACAGTAACAGTTGCAAGTATGGCAGTCGAATCTTGCTTTCACCGCCCATACCCTAGAATCCCATGAATCGTACCTCACTGTTAGGCCATACCAAGCACTGTGCCCTGTCCAGCACCCCCTCGAGACGCATAAGTTAGCACATTCCCTGCATTTCCCGGGATTTAGCCTTATCCGATGGGCCTCGACCCCCTCGACTCGACCTAAGGCCTTGACCGTTGCCCCTTGGCTCCGTCATGCTGACCCTTGAGCGAGACTTCAACAACTCTGGTCAACACTTCAACAACTTCTGATGCGACGGCTGCAGGACCTCCCATGCCAACATACACCTCTACAGCGACACCGACATGATTGGCATCAACGTCATACGTCACCAACCACGTGAGCCCTAAAAACATGTACTCCTGTGCCCCTCCTTCACCTATAAAAGGAGGCACTAGGACTTTAGCTAAAAGGATCCAGGGAATCATAGGCTAATTAGATCATAGAGTAACACTATGAGACAGTGTAAAGTAGAGAGCTAAGCACCTGAAATGCTGGAGCTCTAGCTCACACTTCTCACACCCGCTTGTATTCACCCCTATACTAGCACTTCAGTGCAAGATAACATGAACTATCCCCCCACTGGACGTAGGGCCTTCTTTGCCCAAACCAGGATAAATCGCCGTGTCCTTCTTTGCATCACCAACTGGATTAAGGGAGCACGCAATTATGAATTTACTCATTGGTGTTGACCCCAAGGGTCGAAACACCGACAATTGGTGTGCCAGGTAGGGGTGTTGCATGTTACCAATGATTTCCCACCATTTTTTCCAGATGGGTGGCTCTGTTTCACCACTTCCGCGCGCTACAATGATCTGGTTCGGGAGCCGAGAGTTCATGTCCCTCGGTCAGGGCTATGACATCACCCTGCTCTCGATCAATGACCCAAGCGGAGGTCGCAGTGTGCCCCGACGCTCAGGAGGGGCCACTCATCGGTCTCGCCACCATGCTGCCACAACCAGAAGGAGGTGCGATCGACGCCATCATTGCCATCAACCTGAGTCGAGGATGGTGCCCGTCGCATTCCCCTCGCTCCTGACCGGTGATGAGGAGCCCCTTGTTGGGGATTATCTGACCTGAGTTTAGGAGTAGAGGACGGACCAGCAGGGCTCCACGATGACCCTGACTTCACCTTCGCAATGCACTCGTCGAGGGAGCCTGACAGAACTCCCCCGATGCGTGCGACCCCAACTCCATCGAGCCTACTTCTGCACGAGCTGTTTGAGCGTCGTCGATGGTTCCCGTTCGGTCTCAACAATGCCGCAAGGACATTCTCAACCACGACCCACTCCAACATGACTATGATAGAGGACCACCCAGCCGCCCTCCTTTGTGCAATGATGGATGAGGGGACGGTTATGCTGGCCTCCGTGGACTTAGGCTTCGCGAGAGCGCCCAACCCCCGGCAGTACACCGTCAGCACACTCCGACAGCAGCTGCAGGAGGAGGCGCGGGGACAAATCCCCATCTTCTACTATGGCAACCCCGACTCTAGCTCTGACCATTGGGACCCTACCCATGAGTGTCTCCACATCAACGATGATGTCGCCTCCAATCAAGACAGAATCGATCCGATGGCCGGTGCGGTTGCCGCTGCAGTGGGAGGGGCTCTCCCTAGAGTAGAGGATTGACAACCAGTCGCACCCCGAGAGGCATGCCCCCATCCTGCCGAGCAGGACGCACAGCTGGCACAAATTCAGGAGTTGCAGGCTAAACTCGCCGACGACCAGGAACGACTGCGCCAGCTCGAGTGAACCCTCGAGCAGGAGCGACCACCACCCAGTGGTAGAGCCCGAGCCAGGGCCCGAGAGGTCAATTGGCAGATCAAAAAGGGTGGGGCACCTGAACATCCCATCAACTGTTACCCTTGAGCAAGCCAGAACATTGTCGCAGTGGCTATGCTTCTTTGCAATATGCCCACGCCATCCAACTCACAAGCTCGATGGATACAATGCGAGATCGGGAGTCTCCTCTAAGTTGCTAGTGTTCAACAAGCCGAGAGCTCAGCCTCGAGGCATCGAGGGGCAGCTTCCGAACCATAGGCCAAGCCCTCCCGCCTGAGAGGGAGGGTTTGGTCGATCAAGTGGCACCCCCCTGAGCGAAGAAGACACTAGACCAAGATTGTATCATCGACGACCGCACCCCGCATGATGCGCACCTCGATATCATGGAGAACTGCAAGCACAAACACAGGGACACCAAGGATCGAGGGTACAGCGCCCATCGTGTAGGTGTTACGACAGCGATGAAGACCGATGGGCCTCAGAGCCACCGGGTCCCCGAGTCTTCAGCAGGATGATCTGCAACGCCCATCTGCCCGACAAGTTTCGACCCCCCACAAGCGTCGTCAAATACAACGGCGAAACCAAACCTGAGCTCTGGCTAGCCGATTTTCAACTGGCTTGTCAGGTGGGTGGAGCACGTGATGATCGTGCGATCATACATCACCTTCCCTTGTTCCTATCCGACACCGCACGTAGGTGGCTCGAGGAGCTTCCCCCTGACCAGATTCACGACTGGGTCGACCTAGTCTGGATCTTCAAGGGGAACTTCAAGGGTACCTACTTGCGTCCTGGAAACTCTTGGGAGTCTCTTTGTGACTTCACTCAACGTTTCTCTAAGCTTCGAATCAAACTCTCCCACATCTCTGATCTTGATGTCATTCTAGCATTTGTTGCAGGTACGACCTGCAAGGACCTAGTCTGCGAGTTGGGGCATAACCGCCCCAACACCGTCGACGAGCTCATGGATGTGGTCGCCAACTACATGGCTGGCGAGGAGGCGGTCAGAGCCTTCTTCGGTGATGAAAAGGACAAGGGAAAGGCACCGCTAGCCGACGCTGGGGGCTCGAGCAAAGGTTTGAAGAAGAACAAGAAGAAGAAGAAGAATCAGCAAGGCAAGCATGAGGTTGTAGACGATGATCTCATCGCAGCAGCCAAGCGCAAAAAACCTCGGGGTCCCCCCGAGGGGGCCATCTTCAACAAGATGCTCGAGGAGCCCTGCCCTTATCACAAGGATGGGGTGAAACACAAGCTCAAGGACTGCCGCATGCTTCAAAAGCACTTCGAGCAACTGGGCATCAAGAAGGGTGACGATAAGAAAGACCAGGGCGGCAATGAGGGAGACAATGGGGAAGACGAAAAATTCCCCGAAGTCTATGACTGCTACATGATCTACGGAGGCCCCTCGACCCATCTCACGCCTTGATAGTGCAAGAGGGAGCATCAAGAGGTCCTCTCCATCTGAGTCGCGACACCCCACTACCTCGACTGGTCCGATGCGCCCATCACGTTTGACCATGATGATCATCCGGATCGTGTCCCCAACCACGGGGCCTATTCACTCGTCGTCGATCCGATCATCATCAACACCCGCCTCTCGAAGGTCCTCATGGATGGCGGCAGCAGCCTGGACATCATCTACCTCAAGACACTCGACCTCCTAGGGGTCAAGAGGTGCCAACTCCAACCCAGCACCGGGGGCTTCCATGGTGTCGTACCAAGGAAGAAGGCCCTTCCCGTCGGCCGCATCGACCTTCCCGTTTGCTTTGGCACCCCCACCAACTTTAGGAAAGAGACTCTCACCTTCAAGGTGGTCAGGTTTCATGGAACTTATCACACCATCATTGGCCGACCGGGCTATGTGCAATTCATGGCGATCCCGAACTACACCTACCCTAAGCTCAAGATGCTAGGACCCAGAGGCATCATCACCATCGGCTCCTCCTATGAGCACGCGTACGACTGCGACATCGAATGCGTCGAGTACGGAGAGGCCATCGAGAAAAACACGATGATAGCCTCGACCCTCGAGCGCCTCGCCGATGAGGTGCCTGACCCCAAGCGTCATGCTGGCAGCTTCGAGCCAGCGCAAGACACCAAGAAAGTCCCCCTCGACCCGAGCTGCTCCGGCAAGAAGGTGCTAACGATTAGTGCCAACCTCGAGAGAAATTTGGAAGTAGTGCTCGTCGACTTTCTCTGCGTGAACGCCGATATGTTTGCATGGAGTCCTTCGGATAGGCCGGGCATACCGAGGGAAGTCACTGAGCACGCCTTGGAAATCCGAGCCGGGTCTAGACCGGTGAAGCAACGCCTGCGCCGCTTCCACGAGGAGAAGCGCAGGATCATCGGCGAGGAAGTACACCAGCTTTTGGCGGCTGGATTCATCAAGAAGGTTCATCACCCGAATGGTTAGCTAATCCTGTGTTAGTTAAGAAAAAGAATGGAAAAATGCGGATGTGTGTTGATTATACTAGCTTAAACAAAGCATGTCCCAAAGTTCTTCCATTTCCTTTACCACGCATTGATCAAATTGTTGACTCTACCACGGGATGTGAAACCCTTTCATTCCTTGATGCTTATTCCAGCTACCACCAAATCAAGATGAAAGAGTCTAACCAGCTCGCGACTTCCTTCATCACACCTTTTGGCATGTATTGCTATGTCACCATGCCCTTTAGCCTTCGAAACACCGGGGCGATGTATCAGCGATACATGCTCCATGTCTTCGGCAGACACATAGGCAACACAGTCGAGGCCTATGTCGATGACATCATGATCAAATCCAAAAAAGTCGACAACCTCATCCATGGCCTCAAAATCGCATTCGGGTGCCTTCAAGCCAAGAATATCAAACTTAACCCTGAGAAATGTGTCTTTGGAGTGCCTCAGGGCATGCTCCTTGGATACATCATCTCCTAGCGTGGGATCGAGGCCAACCCCGAGAAGGTCGCAGCCATCACACGAATGGGGCTGATTCGAGATCTCAAGGGTGTACAGAGGGTCACGGGCTGCCTCGCAGCTCTCAGCCGTTTCATCTCACGTTTGGGGGAAAAGGCCCTGCCCCTGTATCGCGTCTTAAAAAATCCGAACGCTTTGCATGGACCGCGGAGGCCAAGGAGGCCCGCGACAAGCTTAAGAGCATGCTAACCTCTGCCCCGATCCTTGTCCCCCCTTGATCGGTGACATCGACTGAACCCCCGAGCCTCTCCTCCTCTATGTCACCGTGACCACTCAGGTGGTCAGCGCAGCCATAGTGGTCGAGAGGCAAGAGGAAGGGCACGCCCTACCCGGCCAACGGCCGGTTTGCTTCGTTATTGAAGTGCTTTCGGAAACCAGGACCCACTACCCGTAGGTGCAAAAGCTGCTCTACGCCATCATCCTTATGCATCGCAAGCTCCAGCATTACTTCCTCAGCCATCCGGTTACCGTGGTGTCTTCTTTCCCCTTGGGGGAAATCATCCAAAACCGGGAGGCTGCTAGAAGGATTGCTAAGTGGTTGGTCAAGCTCATGGGTGAGACCATCAACTACGCACCACAGAAGGCCATCAAATCTTAGGTGCTAGCGGATTTCATCGCTGAGTGGACCAACACCCAGTTGCCGCCAGTTCAAATCCAAGTCGAGCTGTGGACAATGTACTTCGACGGGTCGTTCATGAGGACAGGAGCAGGTACGGGCTTGCTCTTCATCTCACCCCTTGGAGCTCACATGCACTGCATCATTCGCATCCACTTTGCCACTTCTAGTAACATTGGGAGTATGAGGCTCTTGTCAACGGGTTGCGTATTGCCCTCGAACTCGGGGTCCGATGCCTTGATGTTCGAGGTGACTCACAACTCATCGTCGACCAAGTGATGAAGGCCTCATGCTGCCACGACGCCAAGATGGAACCCTACTGCAATAAAGTGCGCAAACTAGAAGACAAGTTCCATAGCCTCGAGCTCAATCATATTGCTCGACACTACAACGAAGCTACAGACGAGCTCACAAAGATCACATCAACTCGAGGTACTGTCCTTCTGGATGTATTCTCAAGAGACCTCTCCGAGCCTTCCATCGACTTGGGCTCGGGGGCTGGCACCACACCCTTGAAACTCAACCCCGTCGCCTCAACCGAGGTCATGGAGATCGAGGGGACACCTCCTCCATCGAGCCCACATCCGGATTGGTGAGTCCCTTTCCTCGACTGCCTCATTCAAGGGGAACTCCCAGAAGACCAGACCGAGGCTCACCGGATTGCGTGACGGGCTAAGTCCTACGTCATCTACGGTGATGGCAAGGAACTCTACAGGCGAAGCCCATTAGGTATCCTTCAGCGCTATGTCACTATTGAAGAAGGCAGGAGGCTCCTCGAGGACATACACTCGGGGGCTTAGGGCTACCACGCAGCACCAAGGACCCTCATCGGCAATGCCTTCTGATAGGGTTTCTACTGGCCAACCGCCATTTCTGACGCCATCAACATTGTCCACTCGTGCAAGGGGTGTCAATTCTACGCCAAGCGGACGCACCTCCCAGCTCATGCCCTACAGATGATCTCCATCACTTGGTCATTCGCGGTCTAGGGGCTTGACATCGAGGGGCCTCTCAAGAGGATAACCAAGGGGTACACGCACCTACTCGTTGCTGTCGACAAGTTTACCAAGTGGATCGAGGCCTGGCCTATCGGCAACATCACTCCGAGCGGGCGGTTGAGTTCTTCATCAACATCATCCATCGCTTCGGGGTCCCAAACGTCATCATCACTGACAATGGCACATAGTTCACTGGCAAGAAGTTCTTGGATTTCTGCGATCACCATCACATCCATGTAAACTGGTCCATGGTTGCTCATCCTCAAACTAACGGCCAGGTCGAGCACGCCAATGGCATGATTTTGTAGGGCCTTAAGCCGAGAATCTTCAACCGCCTTAACAAGCACGAAAAGAAATGGGCCATAGAGCTGCCTTCGGTCCTATGGAGCTTAAGGACAACACCTAGTCGAGCCATGAGGTTCACACCATTCTTCTTGGTCTTTGGGTCTGAGGCCGTCCTTCCCATTGATCTCGAGTATGGTTCCCCTCCACTAAAGGCCTACAACGAGCAAACCAACGAAGAAGCCCTTGCAAACGCCGTCGACCAGCTCGAGGAGGCTCGGGACATGATGCTGATTCACTCCACGAGGTATCAGCAGAAACTTCGATGCTACCACGACAAGCATGTGCGCTCGAGGGACTTCCAAGTTAGAGACCTCATCCTATGTCAACGACAGAGCAACAAGGGGCATCAAAAGATGAGTCCACCATGGGAAGGCCCATACACTGTAGCTGAGGTGCTGAAGCCTGGAACATACAAGCTAGCGAACAACAAGGGCAAAACCTTCACCAATGCATGGAACATCGAATAGCTACGTCGTTTCTACCCCTAGGGTGCCAATGCACTTGTACATTCTAGCATGTTTCGTACATTTTTGCATGACGAATATAAGAAGTACTTTTGATTATAAGTTCAAACTCATTATTGTACATGCAAGAGGTAGCCTCGACCCTGTCTCACCAGAGTCGAGCCTACCTCGGGGCTAACAGGGGGGAACCCCCTAAGTTCCTAAAAAATACGAATGATTTTTCAAAATTTGAGCGTCTCCTTTTGCTTCACATCTAAGTAGAAAATGCCTCGAACTCCCTAAGGGTCGAGGGCTGTCGAGCCTGGGGCTCTCCTATGCCTCAGGGCTATGGTACACCCACTCGCTCCCCCCTCAAGGGATACAAGCATGCGTCGAACACTTAGTCGAAAAACAAAAGTCAGGTGATCAAAACTCGAGCATCTCTTCTTTCCTACACCTCGATACGCTTCGTGACTAAGTAGAAAATGCCTCGAATTCCCTAAGGGTCGAGGCTGTCAAGTTAGGAGCTCTCCTATGCCTCAGGGCTAGGGTACCTCCACTCGTTCCCCCCTCGAGGGATACGAGCACGCGTTAAATACTTAGTCAAAAAAGAAAAATCCAGGCAAAAGAAAACAAAGAAGGCTCGAACTTAGAATATCCAAATGCATTACGATAGATGCATAGATGTTTTAAAGGCTCTCGAAGCCACACTGAATATAAGTTGCAAAAACTAACTTATTTACATGGGCACCTTCACCCAGTTTTGCCCTATAGGCTCGCTCCACCGTCTCCATCGCCGCCCTCCTCGACGGTGTACCCTTCATCTTCGAGGAGGACTTCATCCTCGAACAGCTTCGCTAGTGGTTCCCTCGGCCTTTTGGCATCCTAGATTAGCTCTCAGCATCGCTCCTCATTCTCGACATCAGTCTTCGAGATGTCAGGGACGAAGCCTTGGGCGACAACGTCCATGTCGAAGATGAAGCCAGAGGAAACCACCGCCAGCGCTCGCTTCACGTTAGTGTGAAGTGCCCCCCGCACGCGATCCTGAAGGATGGCGTCGAGGTGGTAGAGCCGGTCGACGAGCACGGCCCTCGAGATATCTTCTCCAGCCTCCTTGATGGGCTCAACCTCCTAGGAGGTGCAGAGCCTGTTGATGGTGACCTGGAACCTATCGAGAAGCACCCCCTCCACCACAAGGCTCTCCTGCAGCGCCTTGGCGGTGGCCTGAGTGGAAAGCAGCTTGGTCTCAAGGCCTGAAAGACAAAATAAGAGTTAAACAAGTCATACGGAAAGAAAAAGGTGAAAGCCCACCAAGGAACTTACTGGCACAGCGTGTCCTGAGGGCGCTGTAGTCCTCCAGCACAGCATCGCTCTCCTCTCAAACCTCGTCTCGCTGCCGCTGGGCCTCCTTGAAAGCCCGAATCACGTCCGTCTTCTCGCATCGGAGGGTCTCGAGGGCGCCACCAGCCAAGATGATGGCTTGCTCCTTCTCTTGAAGGGTAGCCTTCATCGCCTCGAGCTTGGCCTCTAGGCTGTCAGCTCAACACTTCTCCTCCTTGACCAAGGCAGAGAAGGTGTCACGCGCCATGGAGACTTCAGCCAGATTGGCCTCGAGCAAGCGAATACCCTCCACGGAGCCTCGAGCCTCCTCTGTGAGTAGCTTGACGTGCTCTTGGGCGTGAGTGCCTTCGCTTTTGGCCTCCTCCGCTTTGTCCTTAGCCGCATCGACCTCCTTCTTAGCCCGTCGAAGCTCCTCCTTGACTTGGGTAGCTTTGCTCCGAGCTGCCTCGGCATCCTCCTTTGCCCGGGCGGCCTCCGCCTTGGCCTGCTTCACCTCCTCCTCGACCTCGGTCACCTTGTTCTGCACAAATCGGCCGCTCACGAGTTGGCAAAGCACTTCCTCCTGACTGTTATGTGTTTCATGGAGGAAGTACGACTTGGAGTGGGAACACCTCCGCACGTCCTAGAAATAGGAAATCGAGGGTTAAGGCGATCCATACAGAGAAAGCCAAAAACCGTATGTGATCTAAACAAGGACTTACCATGAGACTCTGGTCGAGACCTCCAACGAGCTCGACGCACAGCTTGAGGAAGTGCTACAGCCACGCTCGGGACCGCTCCACGTCCTCCCAGCACTTGACCTCCGCTGGGTCATCCATCACGATCCCAGGAGCGCTGGAGTCACCGAGCTCCCGGAGCATGATGCGCTCCTTGCCCCAATGTGGGAGGATTGTCTTGACCTTGGTTCGCGCCAAGGACTTGATCTTATCCGCCACGTCACGTGGGGCGCCATGGCGCTCCGCCAACTCAGCTGGGGTGGGGAACTCCGACAAGTTGCTGGTATCTCCTAGCTCGGGGTCGGAGGTCGACCTCCTCAACAGGCCAGGAGCCCCCAACGCGATGACTACTCCAGCATGCAGGGGGATCCTCTCCTTCCTTCTGATGTCAAAAAGCAGAAGGACTCTTGGCCACCGTCTCCTTCGGCCGCTTCGCCTGCGGACCAGAAATTACTGGCTCTTCCAACGGCGCGGTCGACGGTTGCGGTGGCTGGCTCGACACTGGCTTAGGTGCCTCCGGAGGCGCCGGAGGGGTCTAGGCCGTCGCTTCCTCCAATGCCACGTCTTGTGGTGCCAGCAGGTCCACCATCGACATGTCTCCCGGTGGGTTCGGTGCCGAGGTCTTCTCCTGGAGCTGCGTCCCCGGAGGGCGCGGAACCGTCAACGCTTTCAACGGCGCTTCTTGTTCTATCAACAGCTCATCGAGGGTGATCACGGACACCCATTGTTTTAGGAGTCCCAAGGTCTTCTCCCCCTTTGATGGCTTGGGCAGCTACTGTGCCAATAGGTCCAGCAGCGTCGCGTCCCCCGGCGGCGTCTGCTGCACCTGCTGATGCTGGGGCCGGCCCCTGGTCAGCTCCTCCTCTTCTTGCCGCTCCTGCAACTTCTTCTCCTCCTACTGTGTCCATGGCAACTCCTCTTCCTGTAGGGCCTCCTGCTCCTGCTTCTGCAGGGCCTCCAGCTCGTGTAGCCCCGTTGGCCATGGCTTCTGCTCTCCTGTCGAGGGGGGAGGGGCGGTGGCCTCCTCACCCTCAAAGTCCATGAGGGCTACCTCCATTCCTGGCTCGTGGCCCTCGAAAGCTCCTGCCTCAAGCATGGAAACAGAGACCTCAGGTTGGCCTAGTTTAGGAGTTCCCGACGCCGTGGTTCCGCTCCCTAGCACCGGGCCGAGCTCAAGGACCACGGACGTTGACGTCAAGGGAGCACTCCTTCCATCCTGCATCTTCCCCAACTCGGAGTCGCCGCCCGTCATGGTCCTCGAGTCACTCAACCATGCAGCAAGAGCAGAACCCGTCAGCCTACCACGAGTCATAGCCCCGAGGGCTAAGGACAGCCACTTCACCTCCCACAGTGCCAAGGGCCTCAACGTCGCACCTATGATCGAGGCCCTCATCTTCATGGCTACGTCCACCCTGAGCCGCTTAGCCAACGCAAGGGACGCCTCCTTGATACAATGCTTTGGCCTAGATGGAAAGCAGGTTAGCAGAGAACTTAATGAACCATAGAATGGGGAAGCAACGAGAAGAAATTTAAATTGACAACACTTACCCGAAGGGGATAGAGGCCTTTTGGGTCCCCCTCGAGCCACCAGCAGACCTCGAGGCCCTACCCAAAGCCAAGCTCTTCCCAGGGCTAGGGCTGCTAGGGGCTGCCGATGGGGTCACCTTGCCTCCCTACTCCGACGAGGTCTTCTGGGCATGACTCTGCTCCACCCGCGCCGATGACCGGGACCGGGTCTCCCGGGTGGAAGTGGGCAGGGTCCCACTGTGAGTACGATGGGAGGAGGACGAACGCCCTGAGTCATGGGGTCGGCTGACCTTTTCCCTCGCAGGCGCTCTGAGGCCGACGACGCTGGCTGAGGGGCACGCTGCTCTGGCGCATCCTCCTGCATCGAAAGACCGTTAGTACGGGAGGGACCAGACAGAAGGACCTCGAGATATCTCACCACCCCTTCGATATCAACATCATCATCATCCTCGTCTCCCTCATCCTCTGAGGGAGACTCCTCCTCCGGGAGCCCATCGAGCCTCTGCTGCACACGGCGCTTCTTGTGCTTTTCGCGCTCCCAGAGCTTCTTGTACTTTTTCTTCTTCTCCTCATCCTTGTGCCTCTTTTCCTGCTAGGCATCAAAGCGTCTTACCTGACGATCGAGAGCATCCTCCCTCAATGGGGGCCTCAATCTCCGGTAGTCATTTCCCCCTGCACAAAGGCACTCAGTCACAAGGACAAGAGTAAGGAAAAAAGGGACGAAACATAAACGCGAAAAGCATAGGTCCAGGCACTCACCAGGTTGAGGTACCCCTCCTCCGGCCGCATGGGGAGGTGGTTGATGTCCTCTGCCCTAAACGAACCTGCAACCATCCCCTTCACCCACACAATGATCTCCACAGTGGATATCTCCTCGCTGGACATCCAGCACCTCTTGAGCACCTCGACGCCACCATGGGGAGCATCTCGTTCAACCGCAGCGGGTGCTCCATCAAGGGGAGCACCCGTCGATTGTGGAAGGCTAAAACCACCACACCCACCATCAGGCCTGCCTCTCGAGGGTCCTCATCACCGTGGTAAGGGGTCAAAGTCGACGTTTAAGATCCCCCATCACACCCTGCGGCCAATTGAATGGCCGCTCGGTGATGAGCCGCCCGGTGTATGACGGGAGGTAGCCTCCGTCATTGTCGAGGTAGAACCATTGCTCATCCCACTGGGCATGGTTGGACATCAACCCGGTGGGGATGTACTCGCACGGCACCTCTGACTTGCCTATCTTCAGTGCGAAGTTGAGGCAGCCCGCTCTGACGATCCGCCTCACGCCTGGTCCCACCAGAGAGGCGAACCACTCCCCCTTGTAGAGATGGAGCTACAGCTCCTAATGTGGCGTCATCCATAAGTAGCCCTTGTAGTCGGCCGCGAAGATGGTGGCGTTGGAGATCGCATTGGGGGAGAAGTGTTAGAGCTCGACGCCATAGAAGTTTGTTAGTCCCCCACATAAACTCGCTCAGGGGCACTCCGAACCCATGACGGTGGTACTTGAGGAAGCTCACCAGTAGCCCTCCATCAGGATTGGTTCCAGGTGGTTCCTCGGTGCCGCAATCCACTCTGGCCGAGTCGGATCGATGATGGGGTGAAGAAGTCTTTCTCCCACCATCTTGTTCAACCTCTGCCGCGTTACGGTCGACGGGCGCCAGGGTTCGGCAGGCTAGAGGATGGGGGCCATGGCAGCAGCGGCGGCATGAATCTGTTTGTTGGACGCGGCGGCGGTGGCAATGATGCGAATGTCCTCGGTGGTCAGGCGACCAGGAAGGTTTCCAATCATGATTTCTTGCTCTAAGTTCCTACCCTCGTGCATAGGAAAGCTGGAACTCAGGAGCACTAGCGGTGGTGAAGGCAGGACAGTGCCTGTCCCCCCTGGTTTTATACCCAGGAGGAGCAACGGGCAGAATTCGGTGGTAGAAAAAGGTAACTCCCCGCACTTAATGCGTTTACCTAACCATTCCCCCTCAGGCAATTAGCCGTTGCCCGGGCCTGCCACACCTCAGGCAATTAGCCATTGCTCGGGCCCACCATGATCTCCACCACCGCACCGTTTAACCCTCCTCCTCAAAAGACACGCCTGACGATAAGAAAAATAAACGTTACTTACCGACGGATTTCTCCAGGAGAAGATAAAGGGGCTCCGGCCCCACAACAAGCCTCGAGGGAGCGAAGCCTGGCCCTCGACCAGGGTTCGATAGCCGCCCTCGAGCGCCAGAGTCAGGGGTGACCAAGGGGAAGCCAACACAAGGCCCCACTCGAGAACAAAGTCTCGAGACCCCTTTGGACATATCCAAGGCAAAATGCTATGGACTTTTATGGAATCCCCCCGAAGGGAGGCATCAAGCCGCTGAGACCTATCGAATGGAATCGGTATCTGTAGGTCCATGCGTTTTGCTTTAATGAGACTGCCTCCAGGCCACCAACCGACCTCTATCGAATGAGGAACGAGCTCTCACTTGGATTTTCCCGTTACTAGCTTAGTGAGAACTTTGAGGCTCGCCCTATCAAGGGTAGTCCGACGCTTCTCGCCTCACGTCCGATCGAAAGGACTCGTGAGATGAACGCCGAGGCTGGCAACGCCCTAGCTGCACGAAGCTCTGGGGCTCGACCGTGCCTGGCACCCATCGATGAAAGAGGGTCGAAAATCCCCCGGGGGCTCGACGTTTCGACATACCCCTCAGTAAAGTGCTACAACTCTAGTTCAGGTCCGTACCCAACTAGACGAGCACCCCTCGACCAAAGACAAATAAGCCCTCGAAGGAGTCTTCTGAGGCTCACATGCCCCCATAGAAAAATCTGAGCCACACCTCACTCCCAACTCCCAACCCCCTACCGAAGTGCCAGCACTCACAGAGGGGCTCGGGGTCTACTGTCAGGTACCTAGGAAATGGGTACCCCAAAGCCTCGATTAACTAGACTAATCCCCAAAATTAGCAATGCAAACCCTCCAATGACATCCCTCATTATCACTCGAAAGCCCACAAGCTAAGGCATACTGGGCCAGCCCACGAACGGGCATCGACAGCCTGAGATTGTACGCTCGAGGGTACCATACGGACTACCATACGGACCGAGACCATACGTACCACACGAGGGTACGCCCAAAGCCTGCTCAACGGGCTACCATACGGACTGAGACTGTATGCTCGAGGGTACGATTCGGGCGACCCCTCGAGGACAGAACTTCGCCCAAGCGAACGGACCAGCCTGAAGATGGAACTTTGCCCAGCGAATGAGCTAACCCTTGAGGACGGAACTTCGCCCGAGTGAACGAGCCCGCCCTCGAGGACGAAACTTTGCCTGTGCGAATAGGCAGCCCCCAAGCACAGTATACCCCTCGGCTACCTACTCCCCGTACAGATCTAGGTGCATTCAATGCATTTTACCTGCTCTTGCCTAACCGTATGGTCACAGTTACAGTAACAGTTACGAGTATGGTAGTCGAATCCTGCTTTTACCGCCCATACCCCAGAATCCCACGAATCATACCTCACCATTACGCCATACCGAGCACTGTGCCCCATCCAGCACCCCCTCGAGACGCGTAAGACAGCACATTCCCTGCATTTTCTAGGATTTGGCCTTATCCGATGGGCCTCGACCCCCTCGACTCGACCCCCTTGACTCGACCTAAGGCCTCGACCGTCGCCCCTCGGCTCCGTCACGCTGACCCTCGAGCGGGACTTCAACAACTCCGGTCAACACTTCAACAACTTCTGACGCAACGGCCGTAGGACCTCCCATGCCGACGTACACCTCTACAGCAGCACCCACATGATCGGCATCAACATCATATGTCACCAACCATGTGAGCCCTAAAAACATGTACTCCTGTGCCCCTCCTTCGCCTATAAAAGGAGGAGCCAGGACTTTAGCTAAAAGGATCCAGGGCATCATAGGCTAAGGCTTTAGATCATAGAGTAACACCATGAGATAGTGTGAAGTAGAGAGCTAAGCGCCCGAAACGCTCAAGCTCCAGCTCACACTTCTCACACCCGCTTGTATTCAACCCTGTACTAGCACTTCGGTGTAAGATAACACGAACTATCCCCCCACTAGATGTAGGGCCTTCTTTGCCCGAACCAGGATAAATCACCGTGTCCTTCTTGCATCACCCACCGGATTAAGGGAGCATGCAATTATGAATTTACTCATTGGTGTTGACCCCCGGGGTTGAAACACCGACAATGGAGAAAGCACAAAAGCAAAAGATGGCCCCAACAGGGGGCAGCCGGTCCCGGGGGCGGCTGCACCGCCATGGGCCTTCCCGGCCCATCCTTCAGAGGTGGTGTTTTAGGCGGTTCCCTCAAGGCGGTTTCACCACCTTCTATATTTGTGGAGGCCGAACCATCCTAGTTTAGCTATAAAAGAGAGGGAGCTCCTTCATTTCTAGCACACACATCATTTTGGAGTCATTCACCTCACACCTCTCATTTGTATCTTTAGAATGGTTCTAGTAGTTTGTGAGCAAGGCAAAAGCTATCAAGGAGATATTGTCTCCTTGGAGGAAAGGATCTTCTCGGTATGAATACAATTCGGTCTTCTTCCATGAGCTAGTTCTTATCACATTTATATGATCATGCATATGAACTAGAGTATAGTTATGATCATGTTATGAGCACACTATATGAACTAGTATATAGTTTATATATCATGTTCTTGACTTGTTCATCGTTGTTCTTCATTGTTCATTGCATTAGTATGAATAGAGGAAGAATTAGGGATGAGGTGATGGTTCATCGTGCCTTTTTGGTTGCTCTTAACCTAGCCTGTCAATCCGAAGGGTTGGGGTCCACGGGGGTTAGGAGTTGTTTCCAAGTACGCAAACATGGTGTTCGGGTATGCGAAGATCGGCGAATATGTCGATATCCCATGGGTAGAGGGGTGGGTGGGCAGGTGGTGACAGCCCCGTCCATCCCAAGCACTCCCCCACGTTTAGATATTGAGCAGGAGTTCATAAAGTCTCTATCGGCTGGCAGACCAGCTACGGGGATCTCCCTATCATCCCAGACTCAGTCCTGATGCTAGACATACTAGTTAGATGTTTTGCTAACAGTTCTTTGCATAGTTATATAAGACCCATGTCTACTCTGTTTAGTTATATTCTTTTATTCTTTATTTCTCTTTTATCATTGAGGTTGACCCCGATGTGTGTCCACTATCTTGAATATCATTTCTTATTCTTGTTTACTCTATGCCTACCATTGCACTTAATAAGTGATCATTTTTACACCATTTTTGATGCATATTACCCTCCTATGGGAAATTATAAATATGACACCCTTGAATACTCACGGGTTGAAATGCTACAATGATAGTTCTGTGCGCTTGCAGATTTATTCTTATTTCATACAAAACTATAGATTGGCGTTCCTAAGTACCATTGCTTAAGGATTGTAATTCCTGTCTCACCCCACGGTGCCGTGCCATAATTTTGCATATCGTAAGTAATGATGGTTACCTGACTGTTATTACCTGACTGCATTACCTAGGCCGGCGCCATTAAGGGCCAAGGGTTACCTTTCTGAAGTAATGGTGGTTAGGAATGTCAACACACATTTCTAGTATTATTATTAAGGATGGACTTATTGTCTATCTTTAATAGTAATGCTAAGAAACGCCAACAAGCATCTTCCTGGCATAAACATCAATTGCATAATAAGCATTAGTATTCATAGATTAAGGAGGCTAATTTTGTTGTTTTCTTCCTCTTTTTATTGGAATAAAAACATGATAGTGTATGAGCAGTTTTGCTCTATCGAAAAACTTCCTCAGCAATCCGGAAGCACTCCTAAGGAAGAAAAGGTCTTGCACCGTTTCTTCTTCTGCTGCTCCACCGGTAGACGAATCGGTCACTCTCACACCATCCGCTACTATCACTATGGCCAAGACACTCTGTGACTACTCCACCCTCGCTGTTGCCAACATGCCCATTGGGCCCGCTATCAACATTGGGAATGGAAACTTCGAGATCTGTACGGGCCTCATCTCGATGGTGTAGGCGAGCCAGTTCTATGGCTTGCCAAGCGAGGATGTGAATGCTCACCTGCAGTACTTTCTTGAGTTGTGCGATAGTCATCAAAGACGTCGCACAGGACATTATCATGCTCCGCTTGTTTCCTTTCTCTCTCATGGGGAAAGCGAAACAATGGTTCTACCAGAACAAGGAAGCTGTCAACACGTGGGACAAATGTTCGATGTCATTTCTCGCCAAGTTCTTCCCCATGAGCAGGACCAGTGCTCTGAGGGGGCAGATCTCCATCTTCTAGCAATCTTCACTTGAGTCTATCCCCAAAGCATGGGAAAGGTTCCAGGAGTATATCCGGGCCTATCCTCATCATGGAATGGAAGAATGGCTCGTGCTCCAAAACTTCTATGAAGGCCTCATGGCCATTTTCAGGAGGGGCACGTAGACGCCATAGCTGGAGGTGCATTCCTCTCCCTCACCATCGCGGATGCAACTAACTCATTGAGAAGATGGTTGAAAACCAAAGTTGGGGAGAAGAAAGAAAAACACAAAAAGGCACGCATAACATGAAGGAGACGGACTTGCTGGCCGCAAAAATAGACTTGCTGATGCAGAAGCTGGACGATCGTACTACCAACCCTACCATGAGCACCGCCCAGGCTATGGACTCACACATGATGTGTGAAGTTTGTGGGAATGTTGGCCACTCGGGGAACAACTGCCCCGAAACCCAAGAAGAAGCTTCATACGTCAACAATGGGTTTCGTCAACCACAGCAAGGTAATAACGGGTGGAACAACCAGCATCGCCCGCAAGGTAATAATTTTAATTCAAATTTTAATTCAAACCAGCCTTCCTTAAGAGATCTCATTGTGGGACAAGCTAAGATCAATGACAGTCTTACCAAAAAGTTGTCCATCAACGATAAAATGTTTGAAAGTATAAATGCAAAGCTTGAAACTTTATCTTCTTCTGTTAAAAATCAAGCAAGTTTCAACAAAATGATAGAAACACAGATGGCTCAAATAGTTGCTTCTATCCCTGTCAACAATACAAGAAAAATCCCGGGGCAACCCGAGACTTCGCCCAAGTTTGTTCATGCAGCTACAGAGCAATGAAGGAAGAAGAGTCTTGCCAACGGAATATAAATGTTGAGCCCTTGCTGAAGTTCATCGGTAGTTATCTAAAAAAAATATATAAATAAGAATAATTATCTAAAGGGGCCCACACCATCATTCAAGCTTGGGCGAGGTGCCCCCACTCAGGTATTATATCTTGTCCTTTTGACAAAAAAATGTTTTTATACATATATATTTTTTAAAAAATTATTTTCTTGCTTTCAAAAAGAGTTTCCCTCTTCCTAGTTTTATAGAACTCTATTTTTAGTCCAAAATAATTTCTTCTCTAAAAATATTATAAAAATCATTTTCTGAAAGTTTAGTTTTTGTTCTTTCTGAATATTATTTTAAAATAATTTTTGAAAATAAAAAATTTTGAATAAATTTGTGGAAAATCAAAATCTAGAGCAAGATTGCAAATGGGAGTCCTTCGTAACCGGCTACCTTATGGGGGTATCCGTTGGAGGGTGCTGCCAAAAGGTGGGACAGAACTGGCCCCACCAGGGGACCGGCCAGTCCCAGGGGCAGCTGCCCCCAGCGCAAAGGGCTGTAGCCCGGCCTTATGCCAATGGCTAGTAGCCATTGCAAGGAGCGTCCCCCCGCCTGCGATCAGCTCTATAAATACCAGGATCCCGGGGTGGAGCTCCTCATCCCCCTCACTCTCACATTTCTTCACTCCCTCCATCACTCTCTTGCTCCACCACTCTCCAAATATTTTTCACAAAGCTCAAGTGCAAGAAAACTCAGCAAAAACCTCTTGCACGTCCACCGCAAAGCAAGCTCAAGCTCTTGTGCTTAGCTCACTCACCATGAGTGGGATCGGGAGTCGGGTTTCTGGCATGCTCCGGATAGGCCATCGCTCCCACCGAGGGTCGAGTCATGACGCTCCCCTGCATGAGGAGAACCAGCCCCAAGGAGGAGAGGAGGCGCCAAGAGGCCACACCATCAACAAGGCCGACGCCTCCTTCATTGACTTGGAGAACGAGCGGGAGGTGCAAGCGTACAACCTCCTCAAGGAACACGAGTTCCTACACACATCGGCCTTCGACCCGATACTTCTTTAGCAGAAAGGTATAGATCATGAATTTAATACCATTTTTGAGAATGTTGGTTGGAGTCGAGTTGCCCCTGTGAATGAACTAGGATCCCATATTTTGACCATCCAAATCTTGGGCACTCTTCAAATTGTCGATTATGGTGTTACTTTTCACTGCTTTGGGAGGGAGCATAGCCTCTTTTGGAAGGATCTTTGTACACATTTGGGCTTTTATGAGCGATGCTCTGTTAAATTGGGTTTTTCTCTCTCGGGTTATCATCATCATACTTTTTGGCATTCGATGACTGGACAGAATGTTACTGGAAAATTCCAACCCAATGTCAACAACATCCATCATCCCACTCTGAGGCTTATGCACAAGTGGATTTCTAATTCTTTCTTTCCTAGAGAGGATACGCATCATGCTTATGATGTTGAGTTCAAGTTGCTTTATGTCATGCTTAAAAAGATTAAAGTTGCTCCTGTTTATGACCTTGTTAAGCATTGTGGTATTCTATTTTCCAGATATATAAACGAGATTCTGTTACCTAACCTAGATCTCGCTTTATATACTTCCCCATCTCTCACCTTTGACTTTGTTGAGAAGGAAGAAGCACGTAGGAGGTCTATTTCTCACAGGAGATCACTGAGGAGAGGACAGGAGGAGGAGCCAGCATAGCCAGCACAGCCCGTGCAGCATACTCCACCACCAGCCATGCCCACCATGACACCAGGTGTCACACCCCAAAATTTCTATTTTGGGTTGTGAACCAAAAACACTAAAGAAAATAAAGGATTTATTAATTTTTATAAAATTAGCCAAGATTTAGTTCTTTTGTTATCATTATAAAATAAGAAAAAGTGTGGTTTTATAAAACTTTTATAATTTAAATAAAGCTGTGTTTGTGCTTTGTGCTATGCTTGGTTAAGGTTGTGTGTGAAAATAAATTTCTAAAAACTCGAGCAAGTCACGACTAGGTTCTTTTGAGTTTGCAAATAAAGCTTCAAAACTCATGTTTTGCCTCAAGAATGTTTTGGAAAAATGTTTTTGGAAAATCCTTTCTCTTCCTTAGATAGAGAGAGATAGGTTTTCTTTTTCCTTTATCGCCTTGGCCATCTCTATCCCCTAGGCTACTCTCTAGCTCATTTTAGCAAGCTCTAGTCAGCTTTGTCTTGCCGCGGGCCAGCCGTAGCTTTACCTGGCCTGACCTAGCTTGCTCTGGCCTCACCTAGCCGCCCTTGGCCACCTTTAGCTCTCCCTAGACAGCTCTGGCCAGCCATGACCACCTTTGGCTTGCCTCAGCCGGCCATGGCCACCTCGGCCCGGCCACAACAAGCAGCAACCGGCCAGCAGTGGCCAGCACTGGCCACCAGGGTAGCAAGGCCAGCCCGCGCAGCCCAGCTAGCAACTGCTAGCTTAGCCAGGCCAGCAAGCCCAGCCACAGCAGGCTACAAGCGGCCCAGCCAGTAGCCCAGCCAACCACGGCCCGCTTCGCTCCCGCACACGCGCTTTAGTCCGACCCAGTTAGCCCAGCAAGCCAGCGCCGTACCTCGCGTCAACACTGCGTCAGCCTTGCTAACGTCAGTAGCACCGCAGCGCCGAGCCACCAGCGTCGCTACCCAGTAGGGCCCACCATAGCGGGGCCCACCCCCACGGAGATGAGCACCGAGCCGGACTCGGATCCGCGCCGCGTCTCGCGCCATGCACGCGCCCCAACATTCCCTGGCGCCTCGTGCAGCCCTGGACTCGCCCCTTTAGAACCCTAGAGCAGTCGTCGCCTCCCGCAAACCCTAGCTCGTGAGCGCAGCCGTCATAGCCGCCGCCGCGGAGCTAGCGGCCGCCGTCGATCTCCGTCGCCGTTGCATCCTCACCGAGGAGAGGACTAGCACGAGCTTCGCCCTGAGCTGAGGAAACCGCTAGTGTCATTCTCTTTCTCTCTCCCGCATTGTGTCTCGTGCATGACTTCACTGTAGACGCGCTGTCGATCCCCGTCCGCCTCTTCGTGTGGCCCGTCGGGTCTAGCTGCTTGCCGTCGTGGCATGGTGCACAGTGCGCTCACCTCTGCATGCGCTACGTGCCCACACACTCTAGCAGCCCCACCGTGGGGTGCAGCCGCCCGCTGCCGACCTCCGGCCAGCGTCAATGGCGCTCTGCCGTGCTGTCCCGCCTCCGGCCATCCCCTGCCGCCGAAGTGCCTGCGTCCAGTCCACGAGGCTGTGCTCATCATGTCCATGCCCTCCGCCTCGCCAGCCGTGCCCCAGAGCACCGTTCCGACGAACTCCGGCCAGCCTCCCCTCCTGCGCCGTCGCAGCTAGCGCCGTCGCCGGTGACCCAAAGCCCACCGGCCAACTGTGGCCGCCTGATCTGATCCGGATGGCTCAGATCTGATCTTAGGTACCGGTCAACCCTAGGTCAACCGAGCCTAGTCAGCTGCTGACGTGGCCGCCATGCGGTTGCCACGCAGGCGCCATGCATGCGCCACACATGTGCTGACCAGTCAACATGGTCAACCAGCCGGTCAGCACTAGCTATTTTACAAAAAAGCCCTTGTATTTCTTAGTATTTACAATCTAGTCCTTTGCAGTTCAAAAGTATTTAGATTCCAGTCCTGTTTTCTACAGTTTTAACCCTAGACTTGATTAGGCCATAACTTTCACGTCTTAGCTCCATTTTTAGTGATCTTATACTTTTTGGAATCGTCTCGATGAGTAGAATAATTTTATGCCATTGTTTGTTTTTGTTTATTTATAGTTTTGCCTCTGACCTTGTTTTAGCCATAACTCGCCTGTCTTAACTCTGTTTTAGCCCGTTCTTATCGCGTTAGACTCATATCGATGTAAGCTACGTGATAGCCATGATGTTTACCATGTTCTGGGCTTTTGTAAATGTAACTCTTTTGATTGTTAGATTAGTGATCTATCTACGCCTTTTCAAATGCGTTTAGCTTAGATCAACCTCGATAGTTGTGCCCTCTCAATGATAGATCCTTTGTTGGTCGTTCTTACGCTTTCGAGATCATAGTAATGAGCTCTACCATGTAGTCCACTCTTTCTTCAATGCTTCTTTTGTATGATGTTTGTTCTTAGTTTTGTCTATTTGTGTTGCTTGTTTGCGGTGAATAGATGAAGAGCGGTACGTGAGCGTTGAAGATCAGGAGCTGAGGACCGACAAGTGCAGCTGGAGTTGGAGACCAGAAGATAGAACAAGTAAAGTCTATTGAGTAGTTAGACTTTGGATTTAAGGCAAGTGCAGGCACCTTTAATCATATTGCTCCTACTCATGTTTAATTAATACATTGCATGTGTCTTAAATTGGCAAACCATAGGAATGACTAGCTACTCTATACATATATCACCTATGGGGGTTTTAGTTGACAGGTTATTAGGTTGCTAGTGCTCTATCTCACCTTCCACCATTTAATGAAAATAAACCTTGCTTCTTAATAATGTTGGAGCCATGGGCTCTTTGGCTACGGCCTCTGGAGATGTTGATGCTATTTAGCATCGTTGGTTGGGGCTGATGACGGGGAAAATGGATGCTAGTGGGACTCGTGTTGACGAGGGTGTCCGTATCTCCTCCCCCTTGAGGTCCTTTCATGGAGCGTCAACCTGGGACTTCCGTACATCTCCAAGCTAATGGGCACTGGCTTGGTCTATTAGCAGGACCACCATGGGCAGGGTGGACAACTTACAGACTGGTGGCTATAGCAATGGTCGCTGGGGTTTGTTTACAAGTTATAGTATGGGAGGGGCTAGGGATCCGTGATGGGGGCGGCCTCACAGTGAAGTTGCCCATATGCTTGGACTCATTGCTAGCGAGTTGTCACTACCTATGACCCTGTGAAGAACCTCATTGTGACCTCTGCGGCCTATCTCAGTAATAGGCTAAGAGGTTGATCCCCTTGGGCATAAAGAGTAATCACAATCTGGAGTGAAACTGTACATCTCTGCGCAAAGTTAAAATTGGTATATCATCGGTGCTCACGGTCATGAGTGACCCAGATCCTCGCATGACTTAGCCAAATGGTTCTAAGCTGATAAATCATGGTGATGTTGTTTGAGGAGGTGTCTACCTCTGTTTATGAACAGGATGGCAATCCTGTGTTGCTTCAGATGGCAAATCTCAAGGTTAATAATACTAATGGATATATGCTTCCATTTGGTTACCAAATGAATCTTAATTGCTACTTGAACCATAATAAGGGTTTGTGTGTTTCAACCAAGTTGATTAGAGAATAGGTTGCAAAAGTAAAACTTAATTGTTGTAATTAAAATGCTACCATAGTTTATCTCTAGCCTTACCTTTGTTTAAGCCATGCATATCATTACTTTTTTGTCTGTACTTGCTGAGTTTCGACATGGAACTCACCCTTGCTATAGTTTGTAGTAAGGTGCTGCTCTGAAGAAGGATAAAGATGCTAAGTGTCAGAAGTGTATGACATATGGAGCCCCCAATCAACTGTCTCTGAGAAGGATGGAGCTCTGAAGAGAAGTTGTAGCCAACATTCCACGTAACTCTGATAAGTTATAAGTGTTGTTATATCGGTGTATCCGCTATTATTTACATTGTTTATAGATATTCCATTTTCTTTTATATGTGTGGACTTCCTGGGCACACATATGATGGCCTCTGGTCTTCCTTTGGGGACCAAGGTGTGATACCAGGGATGGAGTGGTCTCCTGTCATGTCTACATCCGGATTCACCCCTGGGTATGGATTTGGCATGGGACACATTCCTCACTCTCAGGAGGCTGGAGGATTAGGATGGCAGCATCGCATGAGGCAGGAGGATCATGGCATCATGAGCATGCACACTCCTCAGATTCAAAAGGCATGCCACCCTAGTTCACCCACAACCGGTCACACTAGACGTCCTCAACACACGCATGGGAGGATTGGAGCTGCAGAACAGACAAATCCAAGGTACGCTCAATGCTCACATTCAGACCTCCACTCAGTGGCACGAGTAGTACCAGCAGCACTTCATGGACCTCAAAGATGTGAACCAGTGACGGCACGAGGCACAGATGGCTTTTCTGCGATCTATTAGACGGTTCCCTGGACCACAGCCTTGAGCTAGCTTGGGGGAGGAGACCCCACAGAGGTAACATGTATCTTTAAAATTCTTGCACTTTATTTTTAGCATTTCAAATTCCATAAATTTATTTTATCTTCCATGAAAAAAAATTCCACTCCCATTTGTGCTTTTATATGTTAGTTCTCTTCTACTGAAATGATGAATAGTTGCTTTGTCTATAATTTGTTTGTGCCTAAGTTATAACTTCATAGTTCTCAAAATTTAAGTTTGTTGGCTAAAAATATCTCATTCTGAGAACTTGAAATCCCATGGGTTGCAATTGCATGATCCTTTTCTAAGTTGTTGTGAGATGTGAGATGGTACAAATAGACCTTGCTATGACTTTGTTCTAAGAGATACTTGACATCTAGAGATTTCTTTTTTAATATTTCAAAAATCAAAAGTTCCTAAATGATTATGAAATACCTACCAAGGCCATATGACCTGCTCTAATTTTTATAAAACCCTAGTCATATGCTGCTTGCGAAACTTTGAGTTGAGTCAAATCCCTGATACTTAAGTGAGATTATGGTCATACGCCCATGATTGAGATTCACATGCACCCACCAAATAAAGCTGACTCTCACCCTGAGAGTTGCGCACAACATACACCCTTCCATCCACCAAAAAAATACGCAAACTCTTACCCTGAGAGTTGCGCCCCAGTTTTTCACCAAATAAAAATGCCAACTCTCACCCTGAGAGCCGCGCATTCCTCATACAGAAATTTCACTCCTTGCATTTGCCATCATGACATCTGTCCATCAGCTTTCATATGTCAAATAAAAGATATGGGCTATGTTAAAAAAAGAAGAGAGAGAAAGAGCCAAGGGGCATGAGAAAATAAATGGGAAAGAAAAAATCAAATACCCATTCAAAAAAGAGAGAATGTGATATTTCTATAGCCCATATCTTTCCAAAAAGTTTTTGCTTCCATCCAATAAAAGATAGTCATGATGTAAGGAGTGCCAAAAATTAGAGATAGGTTTCCACCATATCCTTTTATTTCACACACTTGCACATCTCAATCAAGGTGTATGACTTGTATCTCCTTGTGGTCCGGTCTTTGACTCAGCAATATAGGTGATGTAAGTATGCCCACCTTTATACCTGCCCAAAACTCCACTCTCAACCTTAGTGGTAGGATTTAAAGGAAAAGACTACAATGCCTTTGGTGAGGTAATCATACACATTGAGTGACTGAGAGAATCATTTGAGGAACTTGTTTTATTTTGCAAAAATTCATAAAACCTCCGGATTGACAGTCTATCAAAGAATGAATGAATGATGGGTCTATTATAACCATTTTGTCTTGCAACCGCCCAAGAACTTGGAGAAGCTACAAGCCCCATGAGAAATCAAGGTAAAGAGTGGATAGCATGCCAACTTATTTAAATTGCAAATGAATGGTTTGTTATAGGCATGGCACTTATGAATTATATCGACATAGTAGCAACTCCTGATCAATAACCATACTTAGCTATTTGCTCGGGACGAGCAAAGGTTAACTTGGGGGTCTTGTTGGCTGTCCTTATGGATTATTTATATACCACGAACTTAGACTAAAAGTGAGGAAGACAAACATATTCTAGCACATATGCCTTTACTACTGACAAGTTCCACTTGTACCCCTAGTATTCATGTTTTACAGGCTTTATGGTGCAACATGTGGAAATACGCAACATCATGGAGAAAGCACAAAGGCAAAAGATGAATTCAGCAAATGTGCAAACATAAAAAAAATAAAGAAGCCCACCTTCAAAGCGTACCTGGGCCTAATCGTAACCACGGGGAAATCCAAGCCAAGAAGGGAACCGACCACCCGAAGGCAGTGGCCAGATGGCCCCACCAGGGGGGCGGTCAGTCCTAGGGGCAGCCGCACCCCCAGTGGGCCCTCCCAGCCCTATCCTTTGAAGGCGGTGTTCTAGGCAGTTCCCTCAAGGCGGTTTCACCTCCTTCCATATTTGTGGAGGCCGCACCGTCCTATTTTAGCTACAAAAGAGAGGGAGCTCCTTCATTTCTAGCACACACATCATTTTGGAAGCATTCACCTCAAACCTCTCACTTGTATCTTTAGAATAGTTCTAGTAGTTTGTGAGCAAGGCAAAAGCTATCAAGGAGAGCTTGTCTCCTTGGAGGAAAGGATCTTCTCGGTATGAATACAATTCGGTCTTCTTCCATGAGCAAGTTCTTATCACATTTATATGATCATGCATATGAACTAGAGTATAGTTATGATCATGTTATGAGCACACTATATGAACTAGTATATAGTTTATATATCATGTTCTTCACTTGTTCATCGTTGTTCTTCATTGTTCATCGCATTAGTATGAATAGAGGAAGAATTAGGGATGAGGTGATGGTTCATCATGCCTTTTTGGTTGCTCTGCACCTAGCCTGTCAATCCGAATGGTTGGGGTCCGCAGGGGTTAGGAGTTGTTTCCAAGTACGCGAACATGGTGTTCGGGTTTGAGGAGATCGGCGAATATGTTGATATCCCACGGGTAGAGGGGTAGGTGGGCAGGTGGTGATAGCCCTATCCATCCCAAGCACTCCCTCACATTCAGATATTGAGTAAGAGTTCATAAAGTCTCTATCGGCTGGCAGACCAGTTGCGGGGATCTCCCTATCATCCCAAACTTAGTCCTGATGCTAGACATACTAGTTAGATGTTTTCTAATAGTTGTTTGCATAGTTATATAAGACCCATGCCTGCTCTGTTTAGTTGTATTCTTTCATTCTTTATTTCTCTTTTATCCTTGAGGTTGACCCTGATGTGTGTCCACTATCTTGAATATCATGTCTTGTTCTTGTTTACTCTATGCCTACCATTGCACTTAATAAGTGATCATGTTTACACCATGCTTGATGCATATTGCCCTCCTAAGGGAAATTTTAAATATGACACCCTTCAATACTCACGGGTTGAAATGCTACAATGATAGTTTTGTGCTCTTGCAGATTTATTCTTATTTCATACTGAACTATCGATTGGCATACCTACGTACCATTGCTTAAGGATTGTAATTCTTGTTGCACCCCACAGCGTCGTGCCACAGTTTTGCATATCTTAAGTAATGATGGTTAGGAAGGCCAATCCGATACTTCTAACTATTATTACTAGACTGCATTACCTAGGACGGCGCCATTAAGGGCCAAGGGTTACCTTTCTAAAGTAATGGTGGTTAGGAATGTCAACACATGTTTCTAGTATTATTATTAAGGATGGACTTATTGTCTATCTTTAATAGTAATGCTAAGAAACACCAATAGAGCTTAGCTACCAGGGTATCCAAGGGTGGTGATACGCTCGATCCTCATCTTTGGGGCTTCTTAAGGCATTCAAGCGGACTAATGCCATATGTGATTATTTGTAAGCTAAGCCTTCATGCAAACTTGGTAGAATAAGCATAAAATATGCAATACTAGATTTAAACAAATACCAAAACATTGACTCCCATTATAAACCCATACCGTACTCCATGGCGGGGGCACTCTGTGTGGCCAAATAGGCGAGGCGCTAATGAGTGGCTCTACGGGTGTTGTGGTTCAAGAAACCTGGAGCCTTCTTATAGGTGGCGGCAGCTGGTGGAGCGGTCTTCTTGGGGCATTTCGCTACCCTGTGTCCAGGTTGTCCACAACCATAGTAGGTGAAGGGCACACCACGTGTGGGTGTAGGAGCGGAGGCCTTCATCTTACTCAGGGTATTAGTAGGGGTGTTCTGAGCGGGGTTACCCTGAGCAGGGTAACTCTGAACAGGGAAACCCTGAACGAGGTTATCCTCAGTAGGGTGGTGGTTGTTGATGTGGACACCACCATCCCGGCGCGAAGCTGGAGCAAACTCCTAAGTGAAACAAGAGCGAGAAGGCGGAGGTGCTTCTCTACATGACCTCTGAGGGGTTGGGGCGTGAGAGGTGTCCTCAGCACGGTGCTTCTTGCATAGTGCTTCAGCTTCCATACGGGCCTCCATGTGGTACTTCTCAATTTCCATGCACCTATTGATCATTTCCCGCAGGGTGTGGCTCTTCATACCTGAGAGGGAGAGCCTGATGCAAGGGTTCAAACCCTTGTGGTAGTAGAACATCTTCTCCTTTTCTGAGGTCTTATATGCAGCGGGTGCATAGCGTAACAGGGTGTTGAAATGGTCTGTATACTCTTGAACCGTGTTGGTCCCCATCGTGGTGTTAGTGAACTCAGTCTCCTTGGCTACCATGGCACCCTCAAGGATATGGTACTCATGGAATTCCTTCATGAACTCTTCCCATGAGATGTTGGCAGTGTTGTGATGGAAGTCGCAGTAGATGTCCCACCAGTCACGTGCAACTCCCGTGAGATGGTGTGCTGCGATCCCAACCCACTCCTCGTTGGAGCAAGCGGCCAGGTCCAACCTCTTCTTAATTTCTCTAAGCCAGTCATCGGCAACGATGGGTCGCTGCCAACGCCATCAAAAGTCGAGGGCTTCAGCTTAAGAAAACACCCAATTTCCACTGGAAATCATTGTGCGGACCTCCATTGTGGCATAACATTCCTCAGCTAGGGTCTCCATCAGGCGAGTTTGCTAAGCCATTACTTCTACCAAACCTGGAACAAGGGGTGGTGGCGGATCAAGACAACGGGTGGCCTCTAGTTCAACAATAGATGGAGGGCCTTCAGCAGGTTCTATCTCCACTACAGGTGGCTATGGAGGTGGTGGAAGATCTTCTCTGACGTGGGCATCAACTGGTGGTGGTGGTGGAAGATCTTCTCTGACGGGGGCGCCATCTAACAAGCCTCTACCAAAAGGGGAACCACCAGGTGGAGGGGTGGGCGTGCAAGGCTCTGCACATCCTCCATGATGACCATGTCCTCATCTACTTCCATTCCCATGGCCTCGGGTAGGTGGTATAGGGGAAAGACCATGATGGTTCGTCAGGCGCTCGGAGCGACGAGTCGACATCTAACACACCATAGGACACAAGTGATCAGGGGTGTACAAGTGATATAGGTTATTAATAGATAGCTAAAATTATGAAAATTTAGTAATTTAAACATTTTCATCTATCCAACACTCATAAAAAGAACCATAAGATCCATAAGAAGTGATAAGACCCAAGAATCCATTACATCGAGTTTGTTACACGGTGATGTCTCTAGTAGCTATACTAGAAGACTCACGGGAATTTCTGCACTACATGCGGGTAGGCTCCAAAAGGGGACAATCTACTCTACTTCAGAAGTGAGTCATGCCATCTAGCCATTGTGGGGATATATCTTCAGCTAAGTTGCCTCTGCATCATCTACGATCACAGCTCAAGAGTCAAACTAGGTGGCACAAGGGGGAAGAACTAGCAGCCATCTCCAGGAGCTGTGCGTTGGTCCTGAACATCCTCTGCACATGCTTCTGGGCTTTCTCCCACTCTGGAGTAGGCTCTGCCGAAGGTACAGGGTAGGCATCCATGTTGAGGCTAGTGGACCCCACTTTGAACTTCTCCACAAGAGATACCTTGCGGCGGTGGCCTGGCAGCTGAAGCTGCACCTTCTTGTACTGTTGGATACGGTGGGCATCAGACTACTTCCATTTCTCTTGTACTGTCTTCCCGACGTCACATAGATACACACAAGCCTTCATGTACTTGGCAAGGTGTGCCATGTTGGACCAGCTTGAGTTCTTCAGCTTGGCCAATTCTTCCACTTCGGCCTTCACCTTAGCTTTCATCTCAGAGACCTGGTGCTTGTAGAGACATTTGTCATTTTCCAACACTAGGATGAGCTTGTCCTGGGTAACCATGTGCTCTCCCTGCGATCCTAAGTGTGCTGTCCTTCTCTCTTTCTCTGATGCTCTTGGCGTCAGCCCAATGATCTATGTCTTTCTTGGAGAGGTCAAGGGCTTGGGGCAACAGGCGGAATGTTCCTGTCTTGAGGAGCTCATAGGCATCTCTCATCACAATCCAGAGGTTAGTGCATGCAGCAAGCTATGCGACATTGGTGATAGTCATGTCCACCTCACGGATGATGAAGGGCTTCAATGCGGGTACCTCCTTGCACTCTATAATCTGGATAGTCACCATGTAGTAATCCTCTGGTCCATTGGGTCCAATCTTGCGGTGGCAAGTCCATCTACAGTTTGACTTGGGGATCTTACATAGTATTGCTAGTACTTCTCATAGAGGGGATCTCCACATAGTTCTCCATCTACATCCAGAACCATGAAAGAAGTTAGAAGGTAAGTGAGAGAGGAGGTGAGCCAAGCATAAAAGCACTATGCAAGGTCAGTATATAACCAAAACTAGTTCAAGATCTCCTATACTATCGTCCAATCCTATGGGTCTCATCCTAGGGTCAAGCATGACTCTGATACCAACTAAAACATCCTCAATTTTCCATGAAAGGAAAATACACAGAATGAAGGATAAAATGATAGCCCAGGAGGTCAAATCATCAATTATCCAATAACAGTTGATTACAAAGCCATACATTGAATAAAAGAATACAATAGAGGGGTTTACATAAATATTATATCACCATTTGGCAGAATCATCAGAGTAACTAGCAACCAGAACAACTACGTAAGTAGAAGGGATAACGTGGAAGCATCATCTTGCACCATCTTGAGCGTAGGCACGAGACCATCTATTTCTTGTGCCCCTCATTGCCGTATGTGTAGTCAGGCTCACCTACCAAATAAGTTTTAGTATGATTTGTACTGGCCACCGGCTCCCACCCTATGCTTTGCTTATGCTTTGTGGTAGGTGGATGCATAGGAGTATATCAAAAAGGCCTATATATGGCTATAGTTTTCCTATGCAAAAGTAATCAATATAATATAATAACTTATCAAGTTTTATCTCATTCCCATTCCTAGAATCCTACTCTTAATCATCATCCATCATCCTCTCAGCTCACTCAACCACCATGCTCACACGTGGGTGGCAAGGACAACTCCTTCTCATCCATGCCTAAGTGGCCATCATGCCATTGGGTATCACTAGGGAGAGGTAGAAAGACTCCTCTAACTACTCAAAAAACATAGGTCATGGGATAGCCATACCGAGGCTGCAGACTATATATAGATTCAAATAACTCTGTAGGGCGTGTACACCTGTAACCACCAGATCGCCGTCTTTGATGGTGGCCCCTATCTAAGCAGATGTCGATTGGCCTTCTAACCCGGCTCTGATACCATTTGTAACATCCCGCCTTCTCGAGGCCAGGCCCGCTTACATCCGGCCGTTTATCTAGGACATAGACTACCGTCACAGACCAACATTAGTCTTTTCTACACACTTTGTCCTCACTCATGCGCACCCGGGAAGACTTCTCGATCGGTCACCCATCCCTAAATTGCTCTAGCCAAGCACGCTTAACCTCTGAGTTCTTTAGTGATGAGCTTCCAAAAAAGAAGTTGCAAATTGTTGGTACGAGTATCCTATTAATCCTATTAAGCCCTGGGCTGGGGTGTTAAGGGGGTGAGTATGTAACACCTAGGCCCATAGCGCTGTCCACTATCCAACTTTTTAGCTTGGCTCAGAGGTGAGCGTCCAGTTGGTGGTGCAGATGTTTTCGTTGAGATCGTTGTATGATCTAGAGCCTTGAGCTGTCTGCCAACGCTGTCTTAATTAGCCTTGCTGGACGTGTATGGGATCCTGGCCCCTTGATCACTAGTATTCATCGGCATGTTTGATCCGTGGAATGCCCTTGCAAACAGTGAACTCAATTTTGCTTGTAGGTAGACCATTGTTACTGCTTGGATTGTACTAGTGAAATACTCCATATTTCTATAGAAAAGACCTTTTATGTACATGTACCGCACTAGGGCACTCAAATATCAAGCATGTCACCATGGCGGTCAAAAGATCCTTTCTTGATTCTACTCCTAATGTCTAGCTTTTCCATATTCACTACACTCTCATCAAACGTCCGCGGATTGTAAATTTGACCGGCTAGATGTGTAACTCTTGTGCTGAGCTTGTACAGTACAAGTTTGGCATGATCGGTTGTGCTAAGAATAGCAGCAGCATCGTCTATGGAAGCATCCTTGAAGTAGTGTAGTGAGTAGATGGATTTCTTAAGCGGCAGCTTCAACCATAGCCAAGGGAGTGCAGACAATCAGAACCTGTGAAACCATAGCCATGTAGCCATATCTAGCTAGCTGCAGCTAGAAAAATGAGGCAAGAGAAA
Organism: Bothriochloa decipiens; assembly: GCA_023333625.1. Classification (NCBI taxonomy): domain Eukaryota; kingdom Viridiplantae; phylum Streptophyta; class Magnoliopsida; order Poales; family Poaceae; genus Bothriochloa; species Bothriochloa decipiens. The sequence goes on from CM041634.1 coordinate 27,112,824, forward strand.
TTGCTTCACAGAAGCAGGAGCATCCCGCCTAGTCTACCCCTTGGCTGCTGCGGCTGTGCGATTGATAGACTGCATGATGTACGGCGTACTATACTTGTCTGGCCAGATGGTCTGACCATTCAAAATATTGATTGCATAGACAAACATGATAGACGATGTGTGGCTGCATGCTCATGTTGTTGGCGTCCAAGCATGTTTCAACCATGAAAGTGTATAATCATAATCTCAAACATAAAAGTGAGTCAATCATGCCTCCTACATCATCTCCCCGCACCACCACACCACACCCCCTCCCCCACCTTGCACAATAGCCCTCACCTCGCCTCGGTAAGTTCCCCACCATCGATTGCCATGAGGCACCCCAGGAAGGGCCACCCTGATTCAGTGCGTATTCATACTCTTGTTGGCTGTTGGTACCCTGCTTTTTACTTAAAAGATGATGCAGGCTCAAACCTGGGTCTCTGGACTGAGGCAAGCTCTAGTTTCCAGTCCCCAAAGTTTGTGTCAAATTAGTATCATTAGAATTAAAATGAAACATTTTTTCTACTCTCTAATGATGCATGTAATGTGTGCATTTATGGAAATACTTTCACTATAGATAGTAACATTTAACATTCTTGAAGAACCCGTGACTGTCCGAGCATTGCAGATCACTGCCTGGTCGGACGTACCAACGTTGTCATAAAGGGTAACTTATTCCATAGCAACACTTCCATTTGTAATTCATTTCAAGTACACATATTTCTCTTGATCCACGCAATTAGTTTCTCCACACTTGTTCTCTGAAGTCGTGGTCCTGCCATCGTCCTGCATCTACTGAAATTACCATCGGCTGTGCTTGTTCCCTTCCATAAAAACTGAGGAAACAGAGGGGAGCTGGTACAGTTTCCTTGTAGCATTGCGAGCTCACATTTTCCTGCCCGTGGCCTCCGTCCTACCACCTCGTTCTTCAAGATTCCACCAAGGTGGAGGGACCAGCAGAGGAGGAGAGGGTGTTCGAGGCTGCTCTGCAATGAGAGCTGGGAGGCAGAGGGGTCATGCCTCTGCGCTGTGTATACGGCACTTGTCGTAGCAGATAGGGAGACGACCGTGGTTGATGCCGTAGTGGCTGAAGGGAGAAGGTACAACTCGCTGGTATGGTAGTATCATTACCATTTTTTATTTTTATTTTTATTTGTGTGGCACCGCATCGTGTTTTTTTGAGAGCAGTCCAGGAGCAGCTATGTTTTCTCATTTTTCTCATTCAGTCATCCAGGAGCAGCTGGCCACCGTGCAGGCTGACGTAGCGGATGTGCGCCGGACCAAACGAGGTCCGGTTCAGCAGGCGGCGGAGGCGACGCTTCTCCACAACGAATCATCAGAGGATAAGTTTTCGAGTTTCTTTTCTTCCATTTTCTCAATAGGCGAGGCTTGTTGCATGAAGATTTGAATCATCCCGTATATCTGGGACCGCGCCTAGGAGTGCTGCCAACACGCTTTCAAAAAAAGCAGTGCTGCCAACTCGCTCCAAAAATTGGATGTCTCAGTTTTGCCCTCGGTGCCGAAAATAGGTTCATCACAACATCAATTTCAGCCAAGGGCATTTGTGGTATTGTGGTCACCTCCAAAAGTGCGAGGAGTCACTATCTCCTGCCTCCACCACTATTCTAGTTTTGGCACAGTGTCTCCCGCTCCAGCCACCCCTCCTAGATCTACTCCTCTCTCTAGATCTGCAATCTCCAGCCGCCTCATTGATCTGCCACCCTGCTCCATTTCCTAGGTGCCATCGGTAAAGCTGCTTTGCTCCCTATCCACTCTCTAGCTGCATCCTCTCATACCATTCCCAACCCTTGCCACAGGTGGATCCTCTTCCAATTCAACAGCAGGTCAGCTCAAGGAGGAAGTACCGGCCTCGACGACGGTACAGGTAGGATTTGGTTCCCTACCTTGGCACCATCACTGAACCCTAGCCAGATCTGGATCTAGATCTGGTACCCCCAATGTCAATGACTACAGCATCATCTCCATGACCCTCAAGCGTATCCAATGAACACGGGGAATAGGTATACAAATTCCTTCTATGACGTGTGCTGTATTGTAGTTATTTAACCTGGGGTATGTAGATAGCCATGTGATTTCTCATGCTTTGTTATTTCAACATTCAGTACAAGCTCTACTTAATAATTTGTTTTTTGATTTACATAAATAGCCATTAACTAGTTACAAACGATGACGGACAGAACAAATGACTATGCGAGCAGAACCTCAACCATGTGAGGTACTTGAGGGATTTGGTGAACAATGTGAGGTACTTGAGCTACTGTTTGGATAGCAACAATGCAATTTGTACATGCTTGCTGCTTAAGTTTTTTCCCCCAAACTTTAGGTTCTGGCTCCAAGAACCCATAGAGGACCCGATGAAGAGGTTCATGCCATGGCGCTTCTCTGAGGGCTTCAATAGCAGTGATAAAAAGGGCCCGAGCCATACTACTGGAGAAGCAGTTGTAAATACCTTTGTTTGTTTTATTTGAAATTTGTTGAAGCCATTGTAATAAAAGAGGCAAAATTACTGGCAACCTAATGTAGCATCATCATTTAATTTGAAGTTGCAATTTGAAGTTGTATGAAATAGTCTATTGGGTTTTCGATTGAAGTCATCAACTACCTGTAGCCTAATGTTTACTGGTTGAATTTTGCAGGAAGCTATGGAGACTATGCGAGCAGAACCTGTTGCTCATGGGCAATAACCAATTACTAGTGCTGATGTTGCTTCCAGGGTCCTTTGCAATAAGTCCTATCTTTTCAATCAAAGTCGTCTTCACTACTTTGGCCTAATGTTTATTGCTTGCATTTCGCAGGAAGCTACTAAGACAATGTGAGTAGTCTTCACTATCTCTGGCCTGTTGTTGATGGGCAGCAACCAATAGGTCCTCTACATAATCTCTTGTCTTTTCAATCGAAGTCCTCTTTCAATAACTGTAACCTAATGTTTAGTGCTTGGATCTCATAGGAAGCTACAGAGACACAGCGTGTAGAACCTATTGCTGATGGACAGGAACCAATGACTAGTGCTGATGTTGTTTCCAAGGTTATGTGAGTAATCTCATGTGTTTTGGATTGAAATCCTCTTCCACTATCTGTGGCCTAATGTTTACTGATTTGATTTCGCTAGAGCCTACGGAGACACAGCGAGAAGAACCTTTTGCTGATGTGCATCACCCAATGTCCGGTGTTGATGTTGTTTCTATGGTTCTCTACCTAATCTCTAAGGATTTGAATTGAGATCCTCTTCCATTATCTGTAAGCTAATGTTCACTGCTTGCATTTCGTAGGAAGCCATGGAGACACTACGAGCAGAACCTGTTGCCAATGGGCACCAACCAATAACAAGTGCTGATATGTTTCCAAGGTTGTCTCCCTAATCACTAGGTTTTTCAATTGAATTCCTCTTCCACTATCTGTAAAACTGTAACCTAACATTTATTGCTTAAATTCCCCAGGAAGCTATGGAGACTATGCGAGCAAAATCTGTTGCTGATGGGCACCAACCAATGACAAGTGCACAATGCCTCTCCAAGTTCAAGGCCCCCTCCAGGTTCAACGATAACGGCCCTTTTTGGAAGAAAGTTGGCGATCAGACAAGATCCACTCCAACAGAGACATCAGAGGAGAGACTGCTTCGGGAACAAATTGTCGCTGAACATGAATATTCTGCTTTCATCGCCAGACAACTAGATGAAATAAAGAGGATCGCAGAAGAGACTCATATGAAGTTTGAGGAGTTCAAGAGAATGTGACAGGAGTATCTTGATAAGCTTTGTGAGGTTATCATGTTCATCGCCCAGTCTGGTAACCCTCAGCTTCAACTCCTGTGGGCTCGGTTGAGTAAACATTTGTGTCTTGATGTGGATTTGTGCTAGTTTGATATGGCAAAACTATCAGTGGCCTATTGCTGATGATTAAACTAAAAACTGCTATAATTTGATAGTCATGTTGAATAATTATTTTGTCAGCCGTTAATGTCTATGGTGAATATGCCATTGTGTTAATTACTTCTGTGAAAAAATGGCATTTGAGCGCGTGGACGAAACCTGATAGGTAATGTGGGAAAACATGCTTGTGACATGTTGATGAACCAGCATTCAAAACATGGATGACTGACATCGTGATGCATCAGTTAATAAGAAATGAACACCTGGACAAAAAATGCTGCATTGTTTAATGAATGACAGATGCGTGTGCCAATAAAGCTCTAAAAGGTGGCACAACATCGGCATGACACGTGGTCCGGAAAGAACATCAAACATGGTCCAGTTGGAACGCAACATGTTTTGCAATAACAAACAAACACGTGGTCTAATAGTAATTTAACACGTGCCTAATGAATAAACTGACACGTGATCCTATAAAAACATGACACGTGGTCCTCTCATAATGTGACACGTGTCTAGTTAAAACACGACCCATGGTCCAATAGGAGAAAGACACATGGCAGAACCTGAGGGTGCCACATTGTTCTAGTGATGTCACCTGACTATAACCATGTCAGTGTTGACGGTGGTTATGCCATAAAATTCCACATCAAAACATCATCAACAGTCCTAGAAAAGAGGAAGAATAACATGACATAGACATATTTTTATCAATAAATTGGTTCCACTTGTACTCTTAGTATTTGGATGCAGGTATATTCAAAATGCCAGAAAATGAGCACCTAGACCCACCATAGGGAGGTCAGCCAACCCCACCTTGGGGAGGTCCATGGCATGGTGACATGGCATGATCCATGGGAAGCTTGATGAAGTCATTTTCCACCCTCAGATCACATTTATGTTTTCATTCAAGGGTGAAAGATGCAAGCACATGGATTGATGGGCCCACGCCAAACAAACCAAAGTGAACCAACACATGACACACACACAATGACGTGTGGGGACACAAGGGGAAGCAAGCTGGTGGGCCCACCTGCCAGGAAGGCGTCGACCGACGCCCTCATGGTGGGCCCAACCCACCGACTTTGATCCACCGCCTTTGTGCATGCCGCCATGCAGCTCTTTTGATCCTAGACGTTGATTTAAGGTGGTTCCAATGACGGTTTATCCAACGGTGGAGAGTTGGAGAGCACCAGATTGATGACATGGCATCCCCCTACTCCGCCTATAAATATTTGCTGCCTCCACCCTCTCAAGACATGATTCAGTGGTCCAAAGTTCCATTCAAGTGAGGTACTAGTTAGTAGAGTCTAGTTGTAGTTAGTCTAGTGTGGGAGTTAGAGTCGAGTCGAGCGAAGCTCGAGGTCTCCGGAGTCATCTTCAGGAGAGTCTGGTATGCTCTTGTATCTTTTTCTTTTTGTAAGACTTTCCTTTATTTATGTTGATGCAAAATTCTCTCTGCAAACACACCGGGCTAATACCCAAAATCGATATCTAAAGCGTGCCAGTCGATTTGACCTGTTAATCGACAAGGATGATAAATTTGAATAAAATCCGAACAAGACGACAGTGATACGCCCGGACGTCAAAGCTCAGAAGGTATTCAATAACTGTTGAACAGATCAGACGAGACGACAGCGATACGCCCAGAAGTCAAAGCCTGAATCATGCTCGGTAGACACGGAACCTGCAAGGTCGCCGGAGATCAAGTTGATGCAGCCCGTCGATTCTTGAAAGAACTCGTTGAAAAAGAAAAGGTACTTGGCGAAGTCACCGAAAAGTAAAGTACTAGTAAAGGTAAATAAAAAGTAGATTTGTTTATTGATGCTTGGATATCCATTACAATGCCCTTCGGCATATATTTATACTCTGCTAATCAAAGAGTCCTAATTTAATACGTAAAGCTCAAATATAAAAGAAATAAACGAATTCCTTATACGAACTCTATTTCTTGAAAAAGAAATAAAACTTGTATAGGAGTTGGACTCATACTATAACACGAAAATTGTAAGCTCCGTGTCGCTGATCCTTTGTCCGCTTCCGTTATGATGAAGTTATCTCTTCATCGGCATATCCCTGGCATTGGCAACAACCTTCTAGCCTTCCTGCCTATCTCATCGGCAACAGCACTTCCGTCTCATCGGCAATGATCCTTAATAGCTTTTCAGCCCAATCGACAATAATCCAGATCAATATGCTCTTCATCGGCAACCATCTATCGGCAGGTTAGAAGCAATGCTGAAGAACAACCAACCTTTTGCCGATTTAGTTTGGTCTCCCGATCCTTATTGACACGTGCCAAAAAACGGTGTCAACAATTTAATATAGTATTCTTCTTTTAATTGTCTGAGTATTTACTTTGTGCAATATTATTCGTGCAATAGTGTTGTAGTGCTCTAGTTAGTCTTAAAGTAATTACATACTAGAGTTGTGATCCTGTGAACCACTCTTGGTTGTTTACCATCGCTGCAAGGTGCTCTAGCGGGTCGTATATTCGTTAGATTAGTGAGAGTTAGTGTAAGCGAGGTGCTTAGGCTAAGTTTCACCTTTTGTTGTTGCTGGTGAGCACACTCCCAAGAGATGATAGGTCTTGGGTGGCATTAAGGTTTCTCACCACGTTCGGGCTAGTTCTGAAAAGGCAAGGCATTTAATAAGAGAATAGTCGCTTTAGTAGGGGTTTTGTCTCCTGCTTTCTCGTCTATCCCTAGCAACCATGTAGTGAGGTAGCAATCCTAGTTTGTTTTGACTGTTTGACTAGATTAGAGTACGGAAGTAGAATTAGAACCACAGGAGTCCTATACTCACTCGTTGTTCTCCCACCTAGCTAGACTACACTAGTTATTTTGTAATTTATCTCATAGTTACTTTTGAATCATCACCTTCCTTTTACCCTTCGATTTACCCCCTCTACACTAGTTGTCACTAAATTGAGATAGAAGTCCATTAATATTTATAGCTGCTTTCCCTTGGGATAAATATAAATTATGATACCTTGGAATACTCCCGGATGAACTGCTATAGCGGTACATTCTGTGCGCTTGTGGAATCATCCAATAGTTATTAGAAGTACCCCATAGGACATTTCTGATGCTATTGCTGGACACTGACAATCTTTAGTAGCGACGTTAAGAAATACCAACAAGCATTTCTGGCGCCGTTGCCGGGGAAAGCATAGCCTAGAAATTTTAAGACGATCGAATCCGGAAAATCTATCATCAATTTAGAACAGCTTAGCTGTAGGGGGCTTTACCCTTTACCTTTTATTTCTTTGTTTTGTGAAACAAGGTAGCTCATGAGTGAATTCCAATTCAAGGCAACTACATCAGAAGATCCTGAGACGTCCCGAAGGACTCCTAGACGCCACGTAGTATCCCGTTGGAGATTCAGCTCACACTTGGATTCACTCAAGGAAGGAGGCTCAGCACCAATGTTGACACTGGATATAGCACCCAGATAAATCCGCAAGCGCATGGATATCAATGTAGCTTTCACCTAGGAGTATTCCAAGGTATCAAATTTCCACGGGGAACATGAAGTGAACTAGTGAAGAACTAAGTGTATCTAAGTATGGGTGATAAAAGGGTAGAGAGAATATGTGAGGGTTCTCTGACTAAGGCGATACTAAATAAGACCTTACTAAAGTTAGTTATTGTGAGCAAACTCCCTCGAAACTCACCATAGCAAATGGCTCCAATAGTAAGCACCTAAAGCTCTACTCAAGCTAAACCTATCTTGGAGGACTACATACACAAATAGGGCTGTCACCACCTATTGCTACAACCTTCGGAGATATAGGAGCATTCACAGGCAAGCTATAGCCTAAGCACCTTGCTTAATCTATAAACTTGACTACTCTACTTCGGTACCTAGAACTAGAGCACCTTAAGCGGGCGGTGAAATAAGTAAAGAACAATAAAGTAAAGTAATACTTAAGTAATGCAATAGAACAAAGTTACCACATGATAGACGAAGAAGAAGGCCCACTTTATTACTCGAAGAAGAGTTGACTCCACCAAGCTACAAGAGGAGATGTCACCGGCATGCCAACTCCTCTCTAAGCTTCTCTTCACTCTCTCTTTCTATCTTCAACTTCTTTCTAACAGAGCCATTGAACTATAACTCTCATGTGGAGAGTGACTACTCTAATGGAAGAAGTATTTGATATTCATGGTGTGTTCATGGTGTGTGTTACAAATGAAGGATGAGGTATATATTTATAGTGCTCTGGAGGTCGATAGCCTTGAGAGTGGGGGCGGCCACGCTAGGCCCAGGGTGGGCACCCTGGACATACCATCTATTCGCACCGACCTTCGATCCAACGGCGATGGCTCACTTCCCTAAGTCAGTTGCATGAGAGATAAGTTAGTTTGGAGTTGGTTCCAACTGACTTAGCCTCCTTGGGTGTATGACAATGGGCCCATGAATCCAAGTGATATCCATCGAGCACCCTTGGATCAAATCGACATGGTTTCAACGGTTGGGATACGTAGGATGTTGTTATCGTGGATTGGTGATGTGGCTGGGTCAGTTTGGTGGCACGGCTAGGGTGGGCGCCCTGAGTCAGGGTGGGCACCCTGAGTCCAGGGTGGGCGCCCTGGCCCTAGCTGGGTTGCTGGCCGTACCACATTCCATTGCTTCCATTTGGTCCATTTGCACTTATTTTTGGTACTTTTCCTGCATACAAATATAGACTCCAAGTACAAGTGGAACTAGGTGAATTATAAACATAAATCACTACTTGTATTATTGGTTGTCCTTATTTTGATGCAATAATGACAGTCAAAAATTGGTTGTTAAGGACCATCAACAAGCTCCCCCACATTAAACCTTTGCTTGTCCCAAGCAAAGATGTGGGCTTAAGCATGTTAGATCAGGAGTTGCTACAATGTGACGCCCTGCAAAGACTCATATACAAACCAATACTACTCTTGAGTTGAGCAGGTTAGATTTAGAAATCCACCATTAATCTTAGCCATATGGGGCTTATAGCTTTCACCTTGTAATATGCAAGAGTAAGATAGAGCAGTAGGTAGAAACTTTGTACCTTGCTTTGGTAAAGCTGAGACTCTTTCTAGAGGTTTTCAAGATTTTAAGATTTTAAAAGAAAAGCATGCCTAAGTTCCTCAAATGGTACACTCGATCACTCAATGGTGTTTGATAATTCTCACCAAGGCCAAAGATAGAGACCTTTTGCACCTATACTAAAGCTTATGTGGAGCTCAAAAGGTGAGGAAAGCATAAGCAGACTTGAACTGAATATATTGCTAAGTTAGACACTTAGATCAAAAAGAGCAACAAGGCATACAAAATGATCAAGATGTGCAAGTGCGAATATTTGGTGGAACTCCTTTGAAACTTTCTGATGGTAACTTATTTTTGAAGAGAGCATGGCTACCCGCTATTCTATATGGGACACTTGGTCCTTTTTTTGCTCGACATTTTTTTCAATTGAGAGCACTCTTTTTTTCTCTCACAATGGGTATTGAGGCTTCCGTTTGTATCATCTCTCTTTTGGGGATTATATCCCTCTTTTCTTTCAATTTTTTTCTTTTTGGTAGCACATGCCCTTCAAAAATATGTCTCAAATAGTGTATGGAGCTAGTCGCGTATTTCTAATATGGAAACAGTAGGGGGTGCATGTGTAAGTGATCTTGATCACGAAGCATGATTAGTTTCTCTACTTAGATCGATAAGGCCTAACCAAGCTCAAAGCAATCAAGTGGCTTGTTGTGGGCTTTCCTATCTAAGGAACATGTATATGGCTTGTGGTAGGAATTTTAACACCATCGAGGAACTTTAGCAAGGGTTTTGAGATTTTACAAAATAAAACTCCAGATTTGTCTCAACCATTCCTTAGACAAGTTAAAAGATTTACTCTATTCTCTACCAAAACTAATCTCACAAGAGCATAAACTTGGTTTTAGCATGTTCAACCCACAATAGCATTTGACTTGAGATGAACTCTAGTTTCACATGCTCAAAACTTAAGTAGTAAAGGGTTATATGAAGAGCTTTTGTATAGTATCATAGAGCAACTATTCATCATTTTCAACAAAACTTTAAGGTATCAATTTAAGATAGGTACTTAAGTTAAGATTAATTGTCACCTCTTTTGCATCAGATTAGAGCAAAGCATGGAAAGATTATATATATAGGAATTCTAGCCTTGCAAACTTTTATCTTTCGCAATGTGATCATGATTATTACTGTAGCAATGTGATTATTATTTGTACATTATTTGTTTCACAATGCGAGGATAGAAATACTAATGAAGATAATTGAGAATGATGGAGCAATGTCATACCTGAGTGGGGAAGGCACTTCCCCACACTTTTCTTTTCCATGGAGTTGAAATTCTTTTGTTTAGATGAGTCTCCTTCGATTCTTTATTTATTTATTACTTCTAAGATGCATGTCTACTATGATGAATGATTATTTATTCTATTTTTTATATTATTTTTTTAAAATAACCCTATTCTAAAAGCATAACACTTTGATGAGTGTTTTTATTGAGATGTAAACATGCAACCTATTAGCTAAAAAATGTAGATTTGGAAAGGAAAACATGCAGGTGCCACCTATACTAAATGTCGTAAAGCACTTAAATGTTACCTCCATGTAGTGATGAGAATGGTGGTCTCCTTTGCTTGCTTGAGTTGGGGTTGGGTTTCCCAACCCCACACTGGTTCCTTTAGTATCTGTGCTCATTCAAAGACTCCAACAGTCAAAGGAACAAAGTTCTACTAGTACAGATGTACTAGTGAACCAAAACTTTACTCATCCCCAAACAAAGCGAGGCACATAACATGATAGAAAATGGAACAACATTTTATCATGCTAAAGGGAGATCATGGTGAAGGAGAAAGATACTTATGTCATGTATTATTTTTTAGATTTTTTTGTAACATTTAACATGATAAAAAGTTGCATAAGAAGAGGGTTTCATGTTTAATCATTAAATTTAGAGATGAAGATGTAAAGATAAAACATGGGCACTGAATTTTAACATCTCAATCTCCACTCTTCCTATGTTAAGACAAGACATGATAGAAGTTCATATGCACAAGAATGTGAGCTGATTCATTTTAAGAAAAAGTAATGATTTAAACATCAACCACATACCTTTCTAATGTTACCTTTATGATTTGGTTTGGAAGTGAGAGCCATGGAGGTGAAGGTGCCCACCGTGGCCAGGGCGGGCGCCCTGGGTGTGAGGGTGGCCGCCCCCACACTAACGGGTGGACCACCCCCCTTTGGTGTGCCGCCTGCTAGGGTGTAGTAGAGTGTGGGCATAACACACACTTGTTGATTTGGGCATGGGTAAAGTCGGTTTGGTGCCTCCATATGTATGATAGTGGGTCAATGGATCCAAGTAACCTCACTCAGGAGCTCTTGGATCAAACCGACTTGATTTTGATGGTTGGGAGACATGGGAAGCTGTTATCATGGATCGGTGATGTGCCTGGGTCTGAGAGCCGGCACCGCCAGGGTGGGCGCCCTGGCCAGGGCGGGCACCGCCTAGTGAGAGCGGGTGCCGTGGCCCTGGCTGGGTCATTGGCCCTGTCACGTTCCATTGCCTTCCCTTAGTACTTTGGCCCATCGTTGCTTTTAAGTTCTCCATTCCCGATTAGCCTCACTCTTGAATTGTACAATTGCAGCTTGTCTTCAACTCGAATTCCTTCTTGATTTCACCCATCATATGCTTGCTAAGTCTTGATTCATGGTTTTCGATATCTGCAACAAATACTAGTGCAGGGTGATACTACAAACCTGACCGATGTGTGAGCGCATCGGCCGGTGCAACAATTAAGCTCATTTTTTTAGGTTGGCGCCATTTTATTCAAAAAAGAACATGCATGAATTGAAAGGTAAACTGATGAGGACACGCCTACGCTGCCCAAGATTTGCCCGATCTTTCACGGTACCAAAACCAAAAGATAGTAGCCTCTTTGATTATCTATTTTACTGTCCAAAAAAAAGTAATTATCATGGGACCTCTCTATACCACACGTCAACAAGTTTGGCTGATCAAATCACACTCGGATAGATAATAACAGTAGCTAACAATTATATATGTATTAATTTAATCAGCCACGGAACCACAGTACGAGCTCAAGAATTGATAATCAATGATCAATCGGCCAACGGTAGCAGCTACGGTACAATAACAGCAGAATACCACGTACTAGATAACTGAAAGACAATCTCCAATCACCAATATATCAAACTTCGGTAGAAGTATAACCAAGCACGGCCAATTGTATTATTTTCTAATCAAAGTAAATAACTCAGTAGCAATAACGGATAAGATGGGTTTGGCTTACAACAGCAGCTGCAATCCAAGCCCTAAATATTTCTTCCACCCGTGGCCTAGATGAACCACGATCAAAAGATGGGGAATTGAATCAACTCCAGCACGAGCCCAAGGATCAATCCTCGATCACGCACCAACACAAATCCACCGAAGGATTCGGATCAGACACCCAGCTAAGGTTCGTCGAGCAGCGGCGGCTCGACAACTAAGGATAACTCCACGATAAAATAAAATTCCCTCCCCCTCCAGGGCACGCAGGCCGTAGGCATATATGGCACGCACGCCTACCAACTCGTCTGACTCAGACCGGACTAGCTTTATTTAAGAAAAAGAAACTAACTAACCTTGTGCACGCACCAGCCACCAATATATGGAAATAGATAATAAAATAATGCAGCCAATACACGTGATGCATCTTCACGTTATCTCCATTGCTGGCATAGAACCAAACTGAATAATGCTTAGCTTGCTTTCTTGCTTCTTAATCGGAAAAAGATCTTTCACTTCACTGCCACATAAATGATCTCGAGCTGATAAATCAATTGAAGCCGAATAAATAACGTGAGGAGCCATGGGCTCACCATTCTCCCTTCCTTGAAACAAAGCCGTCCTCGGCTTTGCCGTAATATCTAACACATGTTGGCTCTTGTGAATAGGAATGACAACATTATCATGGTCCATCAATGTTTCATTCTCAAAATGATATTTCCTCCACATAGCCGAAGATAAATTTTCTCCTCCATCTACTTTCAATGCACCAGCAGCTGAGGCAATTTGACCGACAGTAGAGGCAACTTGCATAGGAGGATCATGTGACCGAGTAATAATTAGTTCAGCTTTGTTGGTGACATCATTTGAAACATCTCCAAAATTGCTAGCAGATGCAACTTTGGGGTGCAGATCCTTGTTTGAGCTCTCACAAGCAATATTTTCATCACTTTATGCCACATCATAAACTATTTATTTATTTATTTATTTTTCTGTTATTATTTTTCTTCATTTTTTTGATTATATATATTCAAACTTATGACGACAGAAACTAAACAAAAATTAAAAAGTACACGGGTTATCTCCCGCCATTGCTTTGTTTTAAGTCATAAGCTAGACCTTTGCAGTTGAGCTGCAAGAACTTGTGTCTATGCAACTACAAGTTTTGGAGTACTTATGGTAAACAAAAGCATCCATAACCATCCTTTTGAAGGTTTCATAAAGGAGAGACGTAGGATTGTTGCTACTCTCATAATTGCTAGCAACAGCATGGAAGATGGACTCGGGAGATTTTGCATGAAAGTGTGGATTTTGTGGTTCTTCTAATATATAGCTTTGATGTTCGTCCACATAATCCATCTTATTGGACTCCAAATTTGATCCCTTGAGAATGTCTATAGACCAAACATATTCATGAATGCTTTCTTGTCTATGACATTCTACGAGTGGATCTTCATCTTCCTCGTCTATTAGGATAGGAGTCCACTCCTCTTACGATTCTTGTTTCCATTCCATGTTAACCCATGTGTTTGGACTGCCTCCTTGGTTTGAATTATCAATGAAGAAACAAGGGGGTTCATATGGGGAAGCAAAGTTAGAGGTGCAAGATGATATTGGTTTGAGGGACTCTTGGACGACCAAATCTTGAGATGAATAGAATTGATGATGATTTGGGGTCATAGATGCGAATGATATATGTTGGAAGTTATTTCTAACATTAGAAGAGCGATCCTCCTTAAATTATAAAGGATGAATTTCTTCTTCCTTCGATGTTCCTTTGAATGGTTCAAGAATTGGGGTGATAGCCAATGGTATGGATGGAATTGGTAAGGATTTGGCTATCAAAACTTTTCTTTGCATGAAGGTTGGAATGTCCTTTTCTTTGGGGGAGTCATCATGGACATCAGTGTAGGGGATGTTTTCTAGGATCCTATCAAGGATAGCTCTCACCTCACTACTAGAGAGATGTAAGAAGGCTCCTCTAGAAGCAAGATCAAGGAACTATGTGAATTCCTTCCTAAGACCCACATAGAAATGTTCCAAAAGCATAGGACCAGGTATAGAAAGGTCAGGGCCAGATGTGTAAAGGTCTATGAAGCAGGCCCATGTTGCACCTAAAGATTCCTTCTCTTTTTGCTTGAAGGTTAGGACTTCATTTCTGAGATGAATCACTCACACAATGTGGAAGAAGGTTATGAAAAACTTGGATTTAAGAACTTCCCATTCTCCATCTACACTCTCGATGGTTTGAGCATAACATGGTTTGGCTAATCCTGTCAAAGACAACGGAAATAGCTTCCACTTAAGGGTTTCATGTGACATGCCAGAAATGTGGAGGCATGAACATAATTGCTCGAATTTTTGAAGATGAGTATATGGATTTTTCATGTTTTTCCCCAGAAAAAGATTGTTCTTGAACTTTAGTTATGAAAGAAGAACTTATTTCATAACCATTCGCAAGGATGGGCTTTGATGATGGGGGTGGCTTGAATCTAGTGCAATTTGGAGAGGCGTATTCAATGATAGTAATGGGATTCATGGTATGATGGATAAAGGATAAATACGATACTTGGATAACCTAGTTCTAAACTAGAACAGCTACTGTTCCCCGGCAACGGCGCTAGAAAACTTATTGACACTGGATATAGCACCCAGATAAATCTGCAAGCGCATGGATGTCAATGTAGCTTTCACCTAGGAGTATTCCAAGGTACCAAATTTCCACGGGGAACGTGAAGTGAACTAGTGAAGAACTAAGTGTATCCAGGTATTGGTGATAAAAGGGTAGAGAGAATATGTGTGGGCTCTCTGACTAAGGCAATACTAATAAGATCTTACTAAAGTTAGTTATTGTGAGCGTACTCCCTCGGAACTCACCATAGCAAATGGCTCCGATAGTAAACACCTAAAGCTCTACTCAAGCTAAACCTATTGTTGTGGACTACACAGGCAAATAGGGCTGTCACCACCTATTGCCACCACCTCTGGAGATTTAGGAGCATTCATAGGCAAGCTATAGCCTAAGCACCTCGCTTAATCTATAAACTTGACTACTCTAATTCGGTACCTAGAACTAGAATACCTTAACCGGGCGGTGAAACAAGTAAAGAACAATAAAGTAATACTTAAGTAATGCAATAGAACAAAATTACCACACGATAGAAGAAGAAGGCCAACTTTATTACTCGAAGAAGAGTTGACTCCACCAAGCTACAAGAGGAGAGGTCGCCGACATGCCGACTCCTCTCCAAGCTTCTCTTCACTCTCTCTTTCTATCTTCAACTTCTCTCTAAGAGAGCCATTGAACTACAACTCTCATGTGGAGAGTGACTACTCTAGTGGAAGAAGTATTTGATATTCATGGTGTGTTCATGGTGTGTGTTACAAATGAAGGATGAGGGACATATTTATAGTGCTTTGGAGGTTAGTAGCCTTGAGAGTCGGGGCAGCCGCCCTGGGCCCAGGGTGGGTGCCCTGGCCAAGGTGGGCACCTTGGACATACCGTCCACTCACACCAACCTTTGATCCAACAGCGATGGCTCACTCCCCCAAGTCGGTTGCTTGCGAGATAAGTCGGTTTGGAGTCGGTTCCAACCGACTTAGCCTCCTTGGGTGTATGACAATGGGCCCATGAATCCAAGTGACATCCATCGAGCGCCCTTGGATCAAACCGACTTGGTTTCGATGGTTGGGAGACGTGGGATGTTGTTATCACGGATTGGCGATGTGGCTAGGTCGGTTTAGTGGCACGGCCAGGTGGGCGCCTTGACCAGGTGGGCGCCCTAAGTCCAGGGTGGGCGCCCTGACCCTGGCTGGGTTGCTGGCCCTACCACATTCCATTGCTTTCATTTGGTCCATTTGCACTTATTTTTTGTACTTTTCCTGCATATAAATATAGACTCCAAGTACAATTAGAACTAGGTGAATTATAAACATAAATCACTACTTGTATTATTGGTTGTCCTCATTTTGATGCAATAATGACAGTCAAAAATTGGTAGTTAAGGACCATCAACAACCAACGCTTAATCAGTCAATGGCTACATCATCAATCTCAGACTTCTCAGCTCCCTCAGTCACCCATGTTACCACTGGACCAAGAGTAGAGGTAAGAGAAGTCAATTTTGAGATCAAGCCATCACTTATCAATATGGTGCAAGCCAGTTCATTTAGTGGAAAGCCATATGAGGAGGCAAATGCACATCTCCAGCACTTCATGGAGGTGTGTAGCACAATTGCCATCAGAGGGGTCATAGCCGACGCCATCCGTCTTCGCTTATTCTCATTCTCTTTGCTTGGGAAAGCGAAGCAATGGTTTCACATCCAGCCCAATGATGTCATACCTAGAATAGGTGTGCCAATGCATTTCTCACGAAATGCTTCCCGATGGACAAAACATCCGCTCTGAGGGCCAGGATTTCAAGCTTCCAACAACAGGCAAATGAGACTATTCCCGAAGCATGGGAACATCTCCAGGAGTACATTCAAGACTGTCCACATCATGGAATCAAGGAATGGCTCTTAATTCAAGGTTTTTACCATGGGCTAGCTTCAGTGGCTCATAGTCACCTTGATGCCACAGCAAGAGAAGCGTTCACATCACTCAATATCACTCAAGCAAAGAAGCTCATTAATAACATAGTGACAAATCAAGGATGGAGTGATGAACGTCCCCAACTCAAGAAGAGAGGCATGAAAAACACTAAATAAGTGGATACCATCTCTCAAAAGATGGAGCTCTTGGTGAAGAAATTGGACGAACGAGCCAAATTCAAGAAAGATCGAGAGGCCATCCAACAATACGCCTCTGCACGGGCAATTGAAGCAAATCAAATGTGTGAGGTGCAAGATGCAAGCCATGAAGTTGTGTATGCCATCAACAATGGGCGACCTCAAGGAGGAACAACTTCGCGCTTCAAAGGCCAAGGTAACACTACTAAACCCAATTTGCCTTTGCTTAAAGATCATGTCATAAATCAAGCTAAAATAAATGAAGATATAAATAAAAGGTTGTTAGCTAATGACAAGACTGTTGAATCTTTAAATTCCAAAATGGATTCCCTTGCTTCTTCTGTTAAAGATCAATTTAACTTTAATAAAGTATTAGAGTTACAAATAGCACAAATTGTTGCTTCTATTCCATCTTCTATAAATTCTTGCGATGCTTTAAATGCGATGACCACGAAAGGGGGTAAGACCACTCGTGATCCACCATATCCTAACATGACAAAGAAGGGTGCAAGAAAGGACAAGGAAGATGAGGAAGAAAAAAAAGAAGAAGAGGAACCTCCATCCAAGGAAGAAAACACCAAGTTCCATGGAAAGAGAGAACCACACGAGTTCTACGACAGCAACATATTGATGCCCTTTCCAAGAACAAGGAAGAGAACAACCGATGAACAGTTTGGAAAATTCATTGAGGTAATTCGTCAATTATATGTCAATATTCCACTACTTGATGCAATGCAGGTTCCAACCTACGCCAAGTATTTCAGAGGCATCCTCAACAACAAACGGCCACTGCCCACAACAGAGGTAATTAAACTAACTAAAAAATGCAGCACGGCTATTCTAAATTAGCTGCTAGAAAAGAAGAAGGATCCTGGGTGTCCTACCAACAATTGCTCTATCAAGACACAGCACTTCCAGCATGCATTGTGTGACTTGGGAGCAAGCATCAGTGTCATGCCAAAGGTAGTTTTTGATCAACTAAATCATGCCCTCTTGTCCCCTACATCAATATACTTGCAGCTGGCGGATCAGTCAATTCGTCATCTAGCAGGGGTAGCTGAAAATATCCCCATTAAGATACGGGAATTTTTTGTCCCTGTGGATTTCGTGGTGCTGGATATGGAAGTAGACAAGAAGATCCCACTCATCCTCGGAAGACCGTTCCTCAGCAACACCAATGCACATATTGATGTTGGAGCCGGAGAAATTCAATTCACAATCAATGGGACCCAAGAGAAATTCCACTTCAAACCAAAGGTAGCGCAGTGCTCGATGATCATGGCAAAAGAATTGGCAATATTACTTTCATAACAAAAATCATGAAGAAGTCCAATCCAAGGCCACGATTAGTACGCAAGCAAATATGGAAGAGTAAAGTGATCCTATCGGTGATACTCCCAAGGAGAACTCCTGGAGTAGTCAAAATTGAAGCACCTGCTACAGGAACTTAAAGGGGTCAGTCTTCCATCAAGGTAAGTACACTAACTCGTGAATAATTTATTTACTTTATAGTATTTATTTTTCTAAATTTATTTGCTTTATTTTTAGCATTTTAACTCCAATCTTTTTTTTAATCAACTTTTATTAAATATAAAACTATTATAATTAATAAATAATCATCCAGAATGAATTGGGCACCAGGTGGACCCCATAGGGGGGTCGGCCGACGCCCCCATGGTGACATCCACCTGCCCATGTTTGTCCTTTGCCATGTTTAGCTTTCCCATGCAATGTTTTGCACGACAAAAGCTTCCACAAACATACAATATTACATGTCTCCACTTTAGCATCTTTGCACACCATGCATGACAACTTTTTTAGTCATCCAAGAAAATTTGAATGTTGTCCCCTAGATGCTTGGCATGTCACCTTTACTTTGAGCACCATGAGAGGCACAGGAGGGGGTCGGCCAACGCCATTGTTGGGGCCCCACCTCCTCCCACTTGTTGGCTTTTGCTGGTACATTGTGTGAGAGATTGTTGCATGATTTAAGATTTTGTGGAAATCAATGTTCACTTTAGAATCTAGAATCTCTCATCTTTTGTTAAAATAAAATATGATGAGAAGTGTGCATGACAACCATGAGTGGTACCTAGGAACTTGAGCAAGCATCCACCATGCTTTGGTCATGTCTTGCTCCCTCCTTTCACTTTTTATTCCACTCACCACACACTCCAAGAAAGGATTCCATGGGAAACATACAATGGAGAGAGATTTAGTGCTCCATCATGCATGCATGAGACCACCTTGACTCACACTTTTGGCATCGAGCAAAATTGAGGTGGAGAGGGGGTTGGCTGATGCCCCCATGCATCCTCACTCCATTTTACTCTCTCTCCTTGTTCCTATATTCTTGAGCAAGCATGCCATACACTTTAGTCATTTCTTGCCTCCTCTTTTGTTCCATTCTTTTCTCTTTCATGCATTCCAATGCATAGATTCCATGAAACATCTTGAATGAAGGAGAAGTGGGCAAAGTAATGGAGCACAAGTGTTGTTGGTTGCATGCACGACAAAGTTTGAATTTTGCAGGAGGGGCCTAGCACCTGTCCTTGCTCTCCCCTCACTCACTCACACTTGTGACAAAAATCTGAATCCTGGAGGCAGGGTATGGGGTTCGGTCGACACCTATATAAGGCACCCAAGGCTTTCCCTTCATCTTCATCCCCACTCATTTATTCAGGAGTCTCTTACTCACTTCAAACACTTCAAAAAAATCTCCACACTCTCATTCACTCTCAAGGTGCAACAAAGGAAAGCAAAGAGAGGTAAACACCAGTAAGAAGGTTTATTACCTAACATTAACCTCTGTCCAAGTCTTCTTTGCTCAGCAGGATGAAGAACCCACTCAAGAATACGGTAAAGAAAGTACATGAAACTCTCAGTAGGAGTGCATCAAAGTGTTCCCACAAGTCCATGAGCACAGAGGGTGAACCATCCTCCCACCACACCAAGGAACAAGCCTACGAAGAACAATCCTATGAGGATCCAATGGAACAAGATGAAGAAGAAACAAATGAAGAAGCCCAACCTTTGAGGATGCAAGATGAGAAAACCAGCCTTTGGTTAACCGCTGAAGAAATGGTCATCCTCAAAAAATCCGCCACCGTTAGTTCGAGCACAGTAAGGTATTTGATCCTCAACTCCTCCACCACACAGGTATGTATGAGGAGTTCTTTGTTGTCTTTGGTGCAATTGGTTGGGGTAATTTCTGGGATTTCTCTCAAATTCCTGGCAGTAGACTTCTCACTCTGGAATTCATGTGCACCATAAAACCTGCTAAAAATGACATTTCTTTCGCTTACGAAACACTTATTTTACCATGATTTGGGAAAAATTTTCTATATGCTTGGGTTTTATTAATTGTCCAATTAATATTAAGCATGCCACTAAGAACTTTGAGAAGCAGGAATTTTGGTATGAGACCACTTGGGAAAAATATCCTAGGAAGAAACAACCATGCACTAGCCATTTTTATAATCCCACTTTGCGCTTCATACACACATGGCTAGGCATCACCTTGTTCCCTAGAGATGACATAAGAATTGTTAGGGAAATTGACAGTGTATTCCTTTATGCCATGGTCCATAAAACTGCACCAGGAAGAATAGGCTCATTTGATTTTACTTCTATAATTAGAAAGCTTTGCACCCCTCTTGGAATACTTAACGATTTCAATGATTATATAACCACTCCTAGAATTGTTTTAAATGAGGAATTTTTCATTAAATGAAAATATATTGCGGGTGGCCCTTGTTGGGAACAACTTTGACATACAAATTTCCATCTCAAACTTTGGAGCTGAGAGCAAACTTTTTACCATAAATATTTGAACAGTACAGTATTCGGCGAAGATGACATGGATACTTCGCTATAATTATTTTGGGCTTCGCATATGTGTTCTCACATATTTCAGGCGAAGATGACTTCGCTAGACTTTTGGAGACCGACGAAGTTGACATGGCGGCTTCGCATGGTGAATCGGCAAAGCTAACTACTGGGTCAAGAAATTATGATCAAGTCTGGAGCGGTTTAAGAAGACAAAAAGATAAGGACAAAGTGTGTTTCACCACTTCACTGAGTTGTTTTTCTAGCTGAATGTATAGGGAACATTATATCCAATTTTGTAAAATTTGCTATTATGGCGAAGCCAGGGGGTCTATAAATACCCCCTGGGGTGTAAACTTTTTGGACAGAATAAAATACAATTGCAACCCACATATTGTTTTCACCTCATAGTTCACTTCTGTGATTCTATCACCCAACATCTGGCGCCGTCCGTGGGTGTGATCGAAGAAACTCATGACCACCAAAATGGGAAGACCCAGTAAAAGGATAGCTTTGGCTAACAACAATGCCGTACAAGACCCAATTATAGAAGATGCAACAGAAACTAAAACCATACGTGTTCAAGAAGAAGAAGAAACTCAGAACAAAGAAAGAAGACTCAAGAAACTCAAAGATCAACTTGCTATCAAGAAAAAATAACTAGAAGAAGCAAGAGCGAAGACAAGGGAAAAGTCCCTAAAGCAAAGAGTCGCAGAAGAAGAAGATGAAATAAGAAAGCTCAACGAAAAGATAGAAAATAAAAGAGAAGTCACGATCCAAGACCCAAACTCAGCAAGCAAAAACACCAACAGCAAAGAGAACAAAAGTCAAATAGCAACAATTGACACAGAGTCGCCTCTATCAATCGACATTCAGCTAGCGAAGTGGCCAGCAGGATTCAAATTCAACATCATCCCAACTTACAATGGCATATCGACCCAAGACAATTTCTCATGAGCTTCGAAGCAGCAGTTGCATCAAGCAGGGGAGATGCGAACTCCTTAGCAAAGTCGATCATCATGGCAGTAAGAGGACCAGCACAGCATTGGTACTCTTCGCTAAAGCCAAGGTCAATCAAATCTTGGAAACAACTTCGCACAACTCTTCTCTTAGATTTTCAAGGCTTACAAAGAGTTGAGCTCACAAGCGATGATCTTTTCAATATCAAGCAGCAACCAAAGAAACAACTGAGCCAGTATTATAAAAGATTTGTACAAGCAAAAGCTCAAATACCAAATATACCAGATGAAGTCATCATCATTGCAGCAATCAAAGAACTACGAGCAGGCCAAATTTCTTCCAACTTCAAAAGGGAAAGACCAACCACAATGGAAAATTTATATGAAGAAATGAGAAAGTACTGTGAGTCCGACGAAGACTATAGAAAAAGAATAGAAGAAGAAAACAGAGAAAGTAGCACGTCAAGATTAAATAAAAATTTCCAAAACTCAAGAATGACAAATGTTGAGCGAAGACCATTTTAGAGGATAAATCACATCAACAACACGAGCGAAGCCACCAGTGAAGGTCTAAGCTCAAGCAATCAAAGAAATTTTCAAAACAACAGAAGTTACAAGGAAAACTTCCAGCAAAGGGAAAACTACAACAATCAAGGTAGAAATTTCAAAAGAAAGATATTGAGGCCTGAGGAAATGTATTGCATCATACACGGCAAAGGGGCTGGCCACATGTCCAAAATGTGCCCAAGAGTAAAGAAAAGAATTGAAGAAATGCAAGAAGAAAACAGGGCAACTTCACAGTTAAAAGTTGTCAATCATCTAGCTCCCCAAGGGACAAATTACATGCCAATAATTTATCCTCAGCACATGTTGCCACCACCTCCATCAATCTACAATTGCCAGCCACTAGCAATATGCCCACAAAACTAATGGGGCCAAAGTCAACAACAAAGTTTTCATCCTAAAAATTCAGTAGCAAACAGCAGTCACCAAATTTAACACACCAACAATACCTCCGAAGCATCAACAAACAATGGGAATGCAATCATTCTGAGCAAAGGCAGAATTATGACAATCTTTGGAGGAAATAGCATAGAGCTTGACACAAGAAATGAAAGAAGAAACTATTTTAGAAGAGTAAACTCTATCACAGTCGAAGGCCCATTCAAGAAAACAAGATGGTCTCACTTATCAATCACATTTTCAGAACAAGATCTCAAATTGAAAGATTACCCTCACATGGATGCAATGGTAATCGAAGCAAACATTGAAGGATGGGCAGTCTCAAAGATTCTAGTAGATGGTGGTAGCTCCACCGACATCATATTCACATCAACTATAGATGCAATGAAAATTGACAGGAAAACTTTGGGGAGAGCTGAACATCCATTAGTTGGCTTCGGTGGAAAGAAAATAAACTCCATCGGCAGAATTGTCTTGCCAGTTTCATTTGGAATAGTGAACAATGCAAGAACAGAGTAAATAGCATTTGATGTAGTTGAAATGCACAACCAGTACAACACAATCTTTGGAAGAGGGAGTTTAAATGCCTTCGAAGCAATAGTAAGCTACCCATACCTATGCATGAAAATGCTAGCAATCAATGGCATCATAACTGTCTTCGGTGATCAAACAGAGGCAAGAAACATAGAAAGAGATGCAAGCCCAACTTTCAAAAATATCCATGTCATATAAGAAGGAGAGGATGAGCTCGAAACTAAAAATGCAAAGACTCAAAAAAAGGCGAAGCCCTGCGAAGACATAAAGAAAGTACCACTCGACCCAATGGTGCTAGAAAGATAAGTTATCATCGGCACAAACTTAACAAAAGAAGAAGAAGAAAAAATTATCCAAGTCCTGCGAAGTAACAAGGACATCTTCGCCTGGTCCGTGCAAGACCTCAGAGGAGTAAGCAGAGATGTCATAGAACACAAGTTAAACATTGATCCAAACTTCAGGCCAAAAAAGCAAAAACTCAGAAAGTTGTTAGAAGACAGAACACAAGCTACAAAAGTCAAAGTCCAAGAATTGGTAGATGCAAAATTCATAAGAGAGTTCAATTCACAATTTGGCTTGCAAACATAGTCATGGTGCAGAAGAAAAATAAAAAGTGGAGAATGTGTATGGACTTCATAGATCTCAACAAAGCATGCCCAAAAGACAATTTTCCACTACCAAGAATAGACACTTTGGTAGATCAGGCAGCAGGAAGTGAACTTGCTGTTTCCAAAGAATGGCCGAGGGGCTCCGCAATGCAGGAACAACTTTCATCAGAATGACATCCATAGTCCTCAAAGATCAAATACCAAGAAACTTGCTTGCGTATGTCGATGATTTGGTAGTCAAGAGCAAAAAAAGAGAAGATCATGTCGAAGGCTTACAAGAAATCTTCTCAAACCTCATAAAAGCTGTTGACACCATTTTTTGACACGTGTCAATATAGGCCAAAAACTGTGCCGATCGGCAAGGGAGTGGTTGTGCTTTTAAAGCTTACTTTGCTTTGAAGTATGGCTAACAGATGGTTGCCGATGAAGGTTAATATGATCTTGCCGATGAGAGCAGAAGGCTGTTGCCGATGAAGAGAGAGGCATGGTTGCCGATGGAAAACAAAGCTGAAGAACGTGGAAAGTAGAGCTGAATCATTATCGATGGGTTTTGCTGATGGAATCTACAGAGATGAGAAGCGTGCCGATAGAGGTTTCATCGTAAGCAATGGATAAGGAAACTGGCAATATTTATGCCAATATTTTAATTAGTTTACTTTTGAGTCCGACCTTGGTACGAGTCATTATTTTTTATTCCTTAGAGATAAGACTTGTTTAGGTAATACTTTGTCGTGTCTGTTTAGGACTCATAGTAGGTTCCTTAGAGATAAGACTTGTTTAGGTACAATAAATCTATTACCTTTATTTACTTTTCAAGCAATCTACTTTTCGACGACTTCGTCACCAGTACCTTTTCCTTTTCAACGAGTTCTTTCAAGAATCGACGAGCTGCATCAATTTGATCTCCGGTGACCTTGTAGGTTCCGTGTCTACCGAGCACGATTCAGGCTTTGACGTCCGGGCGTATCGCTGTCGTCTCGTCTGATCTGTTTAATAGTTATCGAATACCTTCTGAGCTTTGACGTCCGGGCGTATCGCTGTCGTCTCGTTTGGGTTTTATTCAAATTTATCATCCTTGTCGATTAACAAGTCAAATCGACTGGTACGCCTTGATATCGAACTTGGGTATTAGCCCGGTGTGTTTGCTGATCCAACGCTTTTTTGCATCAACACATCTTTTAGCACGCCCGGTGGGACCAAGTCAACAGATTTATCATGAAGAATACTACTGATATCACTCCAGAAAAGATCATCGAGATATCAGAATCAGATCTCAAGGAGGATCAGAGGCAAGCCATGGAGAAAGCTATGGAGGATTACAGGCAGCTCTACTTGAAGTCTTTCAGCATGAATAGGGGAGGAGAAGTCATCCAGAAGCAAGATCTGCCGTTGCCTCGGCAGGTAACTTTTGACTCCAACCCTAGTAAATTATAGGAGATGGTTAATTCTGTATTAAATCAAGCTTTGATCAACCACTCCACCGTGTTGTCCAATACTGTTTACAATGCTGTTGTACAAACATTAAGAGAAGGACAAGCACCAGGGTATCTCGGGCCGGCATATCATCAGCCGGGATCGGCATCTGTCAGTACTCCATCGGCAACTCCAGCCGTTGAGAGTATGGAAGCACCTACTCTAGCTATATCAGGACCATCCATCATTGAAGCCACGCCGATAGGATCAGATCTAACGTCTCAGGAGAAGCCTAGTACTCAGTTGAGCACAGATCTATCGGCATCGGCAATGTCAGGTCCTTCAGGTCAACATAGTCAAACTGCTGCTAATTGGTGGGGATACGGTATGCCTCCAGGTCCATCTACTGCCAACTCCACAACAGATATCTTATGCGAATCCATTGACTAATCCTCCACCAGTTCAATAGAGAGCTTCCACTACAGAGCAGCCCATAGTACCATTCATATCTCAGTCTGGATTACCTGCAATTCAGGGCAATTATGCTGGCTATCATCCATCTATACAAGAGCATCAATTGTCTGCAAGCTATTAGCCATCGGCAAGCCAGGTGCCGATGAGTTACAATCTCAATTGGTCAGGGCAAGCACCAATTCAGCAATCTGCTATTCAGCCAAGCTACCAAGCAATGGGGACTCAACGGTATAGTCCACAGACAACTTTCCAGGAACAAGGATCGGCAAAACAGCCGATGAACTTTACTCCGCAGATTGATGCCGTGAATATGCCGATTCATACAAGCCAAATCCACAGGGGTATGTAGAAGCATATCAGCCAACACCTCCAATAGAGATCCAGCCAGTGCATCGGCAAGATCAGGATGCACTCTTGACCGATAAGATTGCAGAAGTGATGAAAGAGCAATTTGGGATTCATCCCAAGATCGATACTTACTCTTATCGGACTCCATACCCTTCATCTTATGATTCAATTCCTTTCCTGAATCGGTACAAGGTGCCAGATTTCACTAAGTTTTCTGGGCAAGATGATACGTCAATGATGGAGCACATCAACCGATTCATCATCCAGTGCGGGGAAGCAGAGAACAGGAATGAGCTGAGGATCCGTTTATTCTCGTCCTCTTTGTCTGGATCAGCATTCACGTGGTTTATATCATTGCCACCGAACTCTATTCTTACTTCGACCAATCTAGAAAGACAATTTCATAAGTACTTCTTTGCTGGTGTCCATGAAAAGAAGCTTACCGATTTGATGAAATTAAGACAGCGAAGCGACGAATCGGTAGAGAGTTTTG
Source organism: Bothriochloa decipiens (assembly GCA_023333625.1). NCBI lineage: Eukaryota > Viridiplantae > Streptophyta > Magnoliopsida > Poales > Poaceae > Bothriochloa > Bothriochloa decipiens. The sequence continues at coordinate 27,139,388 of CM041634.1, forward strand.
TGCAAAGGGTATGAGACATGAAGAACAAGTGCTACAGCCTAGTGCTTGATGACCGCCAGTTAGCTGGTTTGGCGTTTCAGGGTTTGTTGCCGCATCTCAGGGACAAATACGATGCTCAGGAGTTTGAAAGCTTAAGCCATATTGTGCAGAGGATCTCTGATCAAAGTGCTCAAGCCCCAGAATATAGGAAGAGCTGGAACAAGAAGGTGTCCTTTGTAGAAGAAGCAGAAGATTCAGACTCTGATGATGAACCAATTATCGGCTTGGCTGAGTGGGTAAAGAATAAGAAGCCGATATCATGTCCTTTCGGTCAGAAAGAACCAGAAAGGTTTCTATTTGATATCACCAAAGCCGATAGGATATTTGATCTTTTGCTCCAAGAGGGTCAAATTAAGCTGTCTCCTAATCATGTGATTCCATCGGCAGAAGAGTTGAAAAAGATTAGGTACTGCAAATGACACAATGCTACCTCGCACAGTACCAATGATTGCAAGGTTTTCAGACAGCAGTTGCAATCGGCAATTGAATCTGGGAGGATCAAGTTTGACAACTCTAAAGCTCAGAGGCTGATGAAGATTGATCAACATCCTTTCCCAGCAAACATAGTGGAGGCCGTAAACAAGACCAAAGTGTTGACATCGGGAAGCGCTAAGAGGAGAGCATCGGTGGATCCTAGAAATCAAGCAACTACCAATGACTTGAAGGGGAAAGAGATAGTTGAAGAAAGCAGTAGTTCAAGAAGGCCTCCTAGACCAGCTCCGTACAGAATTCCAAGTAACCGCTATCGGCATCGGCAAGAGGAGTTGCGTTGGGAAGCGTGGCATCGGCACAAAGACCATTGGAGATGCCCCTTCTTCATCTATTATTGAGAAGAAGGCATTAAATTTCCTACTGTTGATAGTTGCCCCGAGTGCAATGGTTATGATCGAACCGATCGGGCAGAAAGAAGGCCGCGCTATGGTGATCGGAGCAAATACATCGGTAAGCTGATCAGAGAAGGGGCATCGGTACATGATCGGCTGGGGGGCAGAACCAGTGTGCATGAAAGATTGGGTAGGCATGCTGACTGTTTGTTGATAAATCAAGAGGAGCTCGAGGAGATGACTAATGCAGGAGTCCCTGATGAAATAGTACTCTGCAGGGATCCCAATACAAATTGCCCAGGTTCAAGTGCAAAAATTTATCAACCTGTCTGGAAGACGAAGCTTCCTCAATGGTGCCCTAAAGGTCTAACGAGGACTCAAAAGAGGAAGATGCAACGTGAGCACAAAGAGGAAAGTTCCCATGGAGCAAAAACTCAAGTATGACGGCTGAAGCGCAAAAGTAAAGGTCCATCGGCAGACATCAACATGGTTTTCCTATTGCCGATGAGATTCTTAGCACTTGCCAATAAAAAAATATATATAGATAAAGTGCTTGTTCAAAAAGAATGTATCGGCACTACATTAATGTGAAGTTTTATAAATTACCGATACATCACATTGCCGATGAAAAAGGAGATTTACAAGTTCAACAATGAATGGATAGTTGATATCGCACGCAGGCGAATTTGGTCAGCTTCCTCCAGTATCTTTGCATCTTCATCAGCATTGCCTTCAACTGGCTTGATCTTCTTCTTGAGCGCCAGCGTCTTGAGGACTTGGTTGTCCCTTTCTTGCTGAAGAGTCTTGACAGCTTCAGGCATTTGGGCCTTCTCATGATTTGCTGCGTCCAAGGCTCCTTCAATCTATCTCAGCTCCGCTAGCAGGGCTTCTCTTCTTGCCGATAGTTGAGCAATCTTGTCCTCCAGATCTGCACAAGAGGCTTCTAGCTTACTGATGTCTTTGTGCTTCTCATCGGCAAGTTGCTTATGCTTCATCATGTCCTCCTGGAGTTTTGCCTGAGTGGCTCTATCGGCAATCCGCTAGGCAGCCCTCTGATACTGCAACTGCCGACTCTCCAGATGTGCAGCTTGGAAGAGTGCTTCCTCAACATCGGCAGGAATATGACCTCGAATTCCTTTAAAAGTTGCTCTTGCAGAATCAAAATCCTGGATCAGTAAAGAGGTCTCCTGTTGAAGCAAGAATAATAGCGTCTCCAGCTTTGACTTGGTTTCAGGTGATAGAACTCTAAGGGCTGGAGCAGAGCTTTCTTCAGAATCTTCATCATCGGGAACAATCCCACTGATAGAGAAGGAAAACAGACTATCGGGGGAATCTTGCTCCTAAAAAGGAAAAGGTGATGTCAGCAGAAGAAGCCAAAGTGTTAAAGGTTATCTAAGGGAGTTAACTTACTTGTTTCAAGGCAATCTCTCGCCTTTGGCTCGAAGAAGCAACCTCAGGTACAATTGCCGATGACGTTTCTTGTGTTGGTACCTCGATTGGTTGCTGTTGCAACACCGGTGCCGATGAAGATCCTTGTATGGGTACAATGGCCGATGGAAGAGCAGTTGTCGATGGAAAAGTCTGCACAGATACGTCAGGCGATGTCGGGCGAGGTGAGGACGCCGATGGAGATGGTGTAAGTCTTGCCTGCTTGGATTGTGATTCTTCACCCGATGAAGCCTTACGCTTGTGTTGTAAGATATCAGCATCGGATGGCTAGGGGCATCGGCAATGGATGGCCGAGGAATCGGTACACTTGGGACGGTTGCCGATGCAATTACTTGGTGCTGCAAGAGAGACAGATGAGTAAAAATGCTGATCTAATAATTAAGATTTGAATAAAGAATACCTCTGGAGAATCATCAAGGACAACAAGGTGGGGTGAGGAAAGTGCTGTAGGTGGAGACAAAGGGCGAATTACCGATGAAGATTCTAGTGGTGTAGAGCTCGCGCCCTGAAATATGAAGTCGGTAAATCACAACAATCGGCATCTGCAAAACAAAGTGAGGTGGTTACCTGAGATGTCTGTGCCAAAAATGTGACCGACTTGGTGCTCTTCTTGGTACGACCACGGCACACTGGAGCATCTAGCGAGGGAGCTTTATGGCCGATGATGGATACCGGGGATATCGGTTGCAACCGTTTGACTTTGCCGCTCTTACTTAATGTTGGAACTGGGTCATCAACCTGTTAAAAAGGGGTTAGTTGCCGATGAATCAAAGGGAAGTTAAAAGAAGTGCAGAGAGTCCCTTACCGCATTGGCAGGGATGGCGTGATCAGGATCAATGAGGTTCTAGTAAAAATGAGGAGATGCAAAGAATAGATGCTCTTTCCATTTTTGCCACCATAATTTGAAAGATTCGGTGACGAAGGAAGCCGGTACCCAATTGGTCAGATCAACATCAGCTGTATCGGCATCGGGAAGGAGAGTAACAATCTTGTGCCAATCTACACGGTTCACAATAGTCTCTCTCGGTTTAATCACATCGGCAAAACAGAGGTTGATGGGCAGTTGTCCAAAAGCTAGTTGTCTTGCTGCTACCGATGGATAATAGAACTCGTATGTGGGATTAATGTTCTTCCCGCTTCCAAATATGTTGACCGGGATGGCACGAGGGGTGATTATTGCACTAAGAATGTCGGCATCCTGGTTCAAAGCCTCATCGGTAAGGTTAAAGGAAAGAGGGAATCTTGCTGCTTCATCAACATACGGGACCCAGGCCCGAAGCTCAGAAGGGATGCCGATGTAGAATCTATGGAAGAGATTGCCGATCTGGACTCTGTTTGCCTCTGCCCCTGGTAATACTGCCAGTGCTTCTCCAAAGTTGATAGGGTGGCGCGTTGCCGATTCTTCTTCCCCGAGTTGATAATCTTTAGGAAGACTTCGAGGGAATTGCTGGGCGAACAGATCAATGTGGAAATACTTGTGCATATGGGCGTTCAACCACATATTGATGAACCACCAAGGGCCCCCCAGATTACCGATGGATTTGCCTTGCAGCAGCCTTTGTGACACTTGGTGAAGGAGATGGTAGACTGAGCCATGAAGGTATCGGCCCAGTGGGAGTCTGACGCCACTAGCCAACAGCTCTGCTGCAGGAAGGTGCATGTTGGTTGGTCTAACTGTTCTGCCGCAGAAAATAAATTTCTCAAGCCACATATTCAAAAAAGCTGAATGCTCCCTGTGACTGACTGAACCAGATTTCTTATACTCACTGATATAACCAGTCCAGCCACCAATGTTCCTAGTAGTCAGCCGATGCTCAGGTTTTCGCTGGAACAGTGAGTTGTCATCGGTAGATGAGATGTCCAAGTCAGTGAGCATGTACACATCGGCAAGGGTTGGAGAAGCTGGCCCATGTTTGAAGATGAAGGCATTCAGGGTATCAGACCAGAAATAGGAGGCGGCAATTAACAATGACTCATTCCTCTCCATATCGGCAATAGATATTCTGATGCACTGTTCTAATTTGCGTTCCGCCCAATATAGCTCCATTGGTCTGGCAACCCTCAAAAACCAATCTTTCCATCCCTTGGTGGTTTTTGGCCAGGATCGAAAGGTATCAGTCTAGAATCCCAAGTCAAAATTCTGAGCTCTAAAGGGGATTCGATTGGTTTCTGTGTTTATGATGTCGGTTGGGTCTGGATTCCCATTGGGCCTAGGCAGATAAAGTGATTCTGATGCGTTGGAATGAGAAGATTATTGCAAAGTTCCTGAGATTAAAGATTGGGAATAAGGAAGAGTCATGAACTGCGCGGAGAAGGAGAAATGAAATGTCAGAGGACGGGTAAAAGAAGAAGACTAACCTTGGGGACGTCGAAGCGAATAACCATAGCCGCAACGAAGATGGAGAAAACAAAGAATGCTAATGGAGGCTAAGAATCACCATCAAGAGTGCTGACGATCAGGATCGTTAAAGGATCGCCTGTTGATGTCGTTGCGTAGGGTTTGAATCGCAGATGAAAAATGGGCCACGGTGGAGAAAGCATTATATGGGCCTGTTGGTACAGGATTTCCACTACCGCGCGCGCAACTCTCGAGGAGAAGTTCAAGCGGTTTGGGCAATTATGACCTGGAGGAAATTTTGGCGCATAAAGTATTTTATACTCCGAAATTGGAGGGCATGTGTTGACACCGTTTTTTGACACATGTCAATATAGGCCGAAAACTGTGCCGATCGGTAAGGGAGTGGTTGTGCTTTTAAAGCTTACTTTGCTTTGAAGTATGGCTAACAGATGGATGCCGATGAAGGTTAATATGATCTTGCCGATGAGAGCAGAAGGCTGTTGCCGATGAAGAGAGAGGCATGGTTGCCGATGGAAAACAAAGCTGAAGAACGTGGAAAGCAGAGCTGAATCATTATCGATGGGTTTTGCCGATGGAATCTACAGAGATGAGGAGCGTGCCGATAGAGGTTTCATCGTAAGCAATGGATAAGGAAACTAGCAATATTTATGCCAATATTTTAATAAGTTTACTTTTGAGTCCGACCTTGGTACGAGTCATTATTTTTTATTCCTTAGAGATAAGACTTGTTTAGGTAATACTTTGTCGTGTCTGTTTAGGACTCATAGTACCAGGGTATAAATATGTACCAAGAGGCAATGTGAAAAAGGTGAATCAATCAAATACAACAAATCTATTACCTTTATTTACTTTTCAAGCAATCTACTTTTTAACGACTTCGTCACCAGTACCTTTTCTTTTCAACGAGTTCTTTCAAGAATCGACGGGCTGCATCAACTTGATCTCTGGTGACCTTGCAGGTTCCGCGTCTACCGAGCACGATTCAGGCTTTGACGTCCGGGCGTATCGCTGTCGTCTCGTCTGATCTGTTCAACAGTCATCGAATACCTTCTAAGCTTTGACATCCGGGCGTATCGCTATCATCTCGTTCGGGTTTTATTCAAATTTATCATCCTTGTCGATTAACAGGTCAAATCCACTGGCACGCCTTGATATCAAACTTGGGTATTAGCCCGGTGTGTTTGCAGATCCAACGCCTTTTTGCATCAATAAAAGCAAATCTAAAGTTGAACCCAGAAATATGCACATTTGGAGTTCAAACAGGAAAAATTCTGGGATGCATCGTATCTGCAAAAGGCATTGATCTAAATCCAGAGAACGTGAAGGCAATACTGAATATGCAAGTGCCAAGAAATATCAAGGATGTTCAAAAGTTAATAGGAAGATTAGCTTCGCTGAACAGATTCATATCTAAATCAGCTGAGTGAAGCTTGCCAATATTTCAAGCACTTAAGGGGAAAAGGAAAAATTCAGCGGGGTCAAGCATAGCAAGAAGCCTTTGAAGAAATAAATAAGCATCTGTCCAACCCCACAACTTTGGCGATGCCCGATCTAACTATAGACTTACTGTTATATGTATCAGTAAATGAAAGTACAGTCAGTGCAGTTTTGATACAAGAAGAAGAAAATGAGCACTCAACAAGGCAAATTCCAGTATACTTCACATCTGAAGCCTTGTCAGGATCAAAAAATTCTACTCAGAAATAGAGAAAATTGCATACGTAGTACTTAAGGCATCAAGAAAGTTGAAACATTACTTCCAAGCACATAAAATAAGAGTACCAATAAATCAACCCCTCAAAGAAGTATTACAATGCTGTAAGTCCTCTGGAAGATTGGGAAAATAGGCAGCAGAATTGTCTCAATACTTCATCAAATTTGAGAAGAGAACAGCGATCAAATCTCAAGTACTGGCCGACTTCATAGCAGATTGGACACCATCAAAATACAATCAAGAAAAAATGGAGCAGCCAGAATGGATAATCTATTGTGATGGTGCTTGGGGCTTTGCTAGCGCCGGAGCAGTGGCAATCATAACTTCACCTTCCGGAGTCAAGCTCAAATATGCGGCAAGACTAGAGTTTCAATGTACAAATAATGTTGCAGAATATGAGGCAGTACTATTGGGACATTGCAAGGCAAGGGCAATGGGAATTCAAAAGTTAATAATCAAAATAGACTCTCAAGTTGTGGCTGGGCACATAGAGAAAAACTACAAATTAAGAGACCTAGAGCTAACAAAGTACCTCCAACTATTGAGAGATCAAGAAAAACACTTCATTGGATTCACAGTGAAGAGTATCTCAAGAAATAATAACACAGATGCAGACAAAATATCAAAAGCTGCTGCCCAAAAGTTAGAGTTACCACCAGAAGTATTCTTCCAAACTATTATCGAAGCCTCAACAAAGACAAAAGTTGAACAACCAAAAAGAAGTACATATCATTGAAAGCGAAGACTAGATGGCTCCAATCATGGCATTCCTCAAAGGATTTTACGAGCCAGAAAATAGAGTTGATGAAATAAGAATGAAGCAAAAGACTAGAAGTTACAGAATCATCAATAAAGAACTTTACAAGGAAGGAATTTACTAGCCACTCCTAAAGTGTATCTCAAGAGAAGATGGAAAAAACCTCCTGAAAGAAATATATGAGGGAATCTTTGGATGCCACATTGTTGCTAGATCAATAGTTAGGAAAGCTTTCAGGCAAGGGTTTTTCTGGCCAATCGCTCAATGTGACAGCAAAGAAATAATTCGGACCTGTCACAATTGCCAAATGGCAGGGAGCAAAGTCAATGCACCAGGAACAAACTTAGAGCCCATTGAACCAACTTGGCCACTCGCAAGATGGGGCATCGACATAATTGGAAAATTACCCCCGGCTCAAGGCAACTACCAATATGCAATAGTAGCAGTTGAATATTTCACCCAGTGGATTGAGGCAAAACAAATCACAAACATGTCTTCTCATACAATGAAAAAATTCCTATGGCAAAACATCATATGCAGATTCGGAGTTCCATGACACATCACTTAGATAATGGAACCCAATTTGATAGTGAAAACTTCAGAGAATACTGCCACTCAATGGGAATCAAACTCTGTTTCGCATCTGTAAGGCATCTACAGTCCAACGGAGCAGTAGAGAGAGCAAATGGGATAATTTTCACAGGAATATCAAAGTGCTTAACAGATCTAAAAAAGGAAAAATGGGTAGATGAACTGCCAAGAGTTATCTGGTCTCACAACACATCAAAGCCAAGGACAACAGATTTTTCTGCATTCAAGTTACTATATGAAGATGAAGCAATGACTCCCAAAGAAATAAAGTTTGAGGGACCAAGAACAAACATATAAATGATCACAGAAGAAGATCAAGCAACAAGCAAAGATTTACTGGAAGAAGAAAGAAATGAAACACTTGAGAATATCAAGAAGTACCAACTTGAAACAAAGAAGTGGTACAACAAAAAAGTCAAGCCAAGAGAGTTAGCACCAGGAGAGTTTGTCCTCAAAAGAAAAGAAATGAAGACACAGTGGAAAAATTCCAACAAAAGTGGGAAGGGTCTTTCATTATCACAAGAACAAACAAAGAAGGTGCATATCATCTAGCAAATCTGAAAGGTGAAGAACTCAATCACACATGGAATATAGAAGAACTTCACAAATATTACCCATAGCCAAACTAGAAGAGTAGTTTTCTTTTCTGCAAAGTAGAAGTAGAAGTTTCATTCCAAGCAACTTTACAATTCAAAATGTAATTGAGCTACACTCTTTTTCCAATCAGGGGAAACCCTTTGCAGGGTGAGTGGTTTTTAATGAGGAAGTCTCTTTGTAAATCTCATAAAGTATAAATGAGAAAGTAGTTTCCCCAAAAGAAATGTCTTTACATTACCCGATCAAAAAACAAAATACCAAAGAGTATATCCAAAGTATACTCTCACATCGGCATAAACCTTGCAAAAAAGTAAGTTAGCATTAACATTTTATTAAATTTAAACAAGTCCTGTTCAAATTTTTCGACTTATTTCACTAAGGTAAAAATGCTTCTGGCTTCTAAGTGAAGCGTACGCGTCCACTTCGAACGAAAAAGAAGGGATGGCATTTCAAAATTTGCTAAGGCAAATTTTTTGACTTATTTTCACTAAGGTGAAAATGCTTCTGGCTTCTATGCGAAGCGTACGCGTCCACTTCAAACGAAAAAGAAGGGACGGCATTTCAAAATTTGCTAAGGCAAATTTTTTCACTTATTTTCACTAAGGTGAAAATGCTTCTGGCTTCTAAGCAAAGCGTACGCGTCCACTTCGAACGAAAAAGAAGGGATGACGTTTTAAAATTTGTTAAGGCAAATTTTTTGACTTAACTTCACTAAGGTGAGAATGTTGCTTGATTCTAAGCGAAGCGTAAGCATCCGCTTCGAACAAAAAAGAAGGGATGGTGTTTCAAAACTCTGCTAAGACAAATTTTTCGAAAAAATTTCACCAAGATGAAAACATTTTTGAACTTCTAAGTGAAGTGCAACATTTTTGAACTTCTAATTGAAGTGCAACATTTTTGAACTAAGCGAAGTGTAACATTTTTGAACTTCTAAGCGAAGTATACAAGCGACAAAAAGAATAGCACTTTAAAACATGGCTAAAGGAACTTCACAATACAACAAGAAGTTTAATGACAACTTATTCAATTACAAACAAAATATGTACAAATTAGCCATCTTGAGAACTAACTATGTCAGTAGTACCACCAAGAATGTCGCTAACAACCTCGTTAATAATTTCTTCTGCTTCATGGCGCAAACGATCCTCGCAGACATCCGCCGGTGAAGTACTTGATCCCGACGACTATAAGAAACGGAGTCAGCAAGCACATTTCAACCATGAAGCAAAGAAAAACTCATGTGTCAAACTTTACCTAAGCAAAATCCATGAAATCAAACACCCGACACTTGGGAGGCCTGATACTACGGTATCATTTATTCACATCTATAAAATTTTTTTGTAAGATAGAGTTCCCAAAAAATTCGAGTTCAAAATAATAAGCAAAACTTACAAGTGAGAAAATCATCAACATCACAACCATCATACTTCGCACGAAAATCATAGAACTCGGTAGCCTCGAAAACGAAGTCATCTTTACACATTAATAGCGGAGTAATATCTTTGACATCCTGCACAGGCTCAGCATGAGGAACCTGCGCAGGATGGACAAATAGTCAAACAACTTCCAAGTGTGTATTTTACAAAGATGATAAATTAAAAACCAAGGTATCTTGAAACTCCCTCATCTCACAAAAGAAAAGACAACTAGAGCCTAAGGATTGCCACCACTAACATTGCTCGATCCAACACCACTTTGACCCCTAGCTCTGGCCTCCCTCTTCACAATCTCCTTGGCCTCCTTTTGAGCAGCTTTTGTCTCCTTTGTAATTTGCTAAACAAAAAGAAGAATCAGATAAAAGCAATAGCAATAGCACAAAATAAGAAAAATACAAAACATACCTTATGCAACTTTTCCCTCACTTTATCAAAACAATGGGCCCGACCACCCGATCTCCAGTACTGCTCAAGATACTTGTTGCACAACACTTGAGTAGGCTTATTAATGTTAGTCAAGTTATCCACAGAAGGAAACTTGTACTTATCATTACAGAGTTGGCTAAACAAGGGATCTTGACTTTGCCTCATAAAATGAAACAAAGCACGAATAGAATAATAGACACCGATGTCAACCTGAGACAAATCTTCATACTGGTGACAAAGCCAACTGAAAAAGCTATCACGATCACCAAGATCCCAACACTTGTCTCCAGGCCTAGCTCCAAACTTGTCATAACATTCAAAACAGAGCTCCCAAATGCGATTGCAATTATCAAAGAAGGATTTATCCTGATCCTTAATCTTTCTTTCAATACGCTTCATGCCTTCCTTCAACTTTTTATTATCCTCCATAATCTTCTTGATATCATCTTCTCTTTCTTCGACTCGATCAAGAGCACTGATAAATTTTCCCTCCAAAGCATTATGAGCATCTATAGCACAGCTCTTTCCTTTTCTTTTCTGGCAAGTTGCTTCCTCAGATTTTTAATTTCAACTTGACAGTCACATTCGCGAAGAGCAAAATTTTTCTCCTTCTCTTCTAAACCCATTCACAACCCTCTCATCAAGATAGAACCCTTGTACATCATTGACAGACCTGCATCAGCAACTTCAAGCAAAGGCTTTTCTGATAATTCAAGCTCGACATTCGAAAGAGTAAAAGCTTCATCAATGCACTTCAAAAGTTGAATCTTAGAAGTACGAGGCATAACTCAAAGTTTATCAGCTCCAATGCCTATGAACTTGAAACAATCTAAACCCAAACTCCTTTCCTGGCAAAAATCCAAGGAACTTTTCAGGGCGTCAGAAAAAGCACCTTTATCAACAGCAGGAACAACAGGAGTAGCAGGATCCTGTTGAACACTTTTCAACTTGCTGAAATCAACATTTTTCTGTGGAGAAGATGGTGCATGAGGAAAAATAGTTTTTGCAAAAATATAAAAACTGATGGTCAGCAAAAAAGACAACACAGGTCAAACAAATCAAATACAAAGGTGCAGTACTCACCAGTAGAGACACGTTCACCCAAGCTACATTCAACCTTTTTGCCAGTTTCAACATGAATAGTAGAACTTGACAAACGTGCCAATCTATCATCATTAGTCTCTTCATCAAAGACTTCTTCATCGCTTTCTTCAAGATTGAGAGCATAAACTCTGGAACCGCCAACTTTCTTTGACACTTCCTGAAAACCAACCTCGCTACTATTAACTATGGTAGGATTTTCAACCGAAGTTGCTTTCCCCGCATCAACATCCTGATTACAAGACTCAATGATCGGAGCCTCAGAGTCAAGCCTTGGCGAAGTAGGTTTATCTGTCCCCTGAGAATCTTTTGCAATAGTTTCTTTTTCAAAAACTGGCTTCTCAACTATGACAGGATCATCGATGGGGAACTTTGACCTTGCAAATTCTACAAAGCACCACTCAGTGGAGTACATAACAGCGGAGTCAAACCACTAGAGGAAAAATCTTACTAATTTTTCTCACCTCATCCTCAGCATGTCGAGACATAGAACCACCAGCATCATCAACAACTCTTGTAGCATCATCATCTTTCCTAGAGCCACCCAACTCAGAAACCAAGTTACCCTCCATATCCAAACTCTGATCCAGCACAGTGTCAATCTCATCTGCGTCCAGCAAATAGGAAGGACTTCGATTCTTTTTCAACCTCTTCGCAACAACTTTGCTAACGCCACCAGCAGCTTACGCTTGATGACCTTAGCTTGAACAGCAGTCTCCTTCTCATTTTTCTTACTTTGCTTCTTATCACAGGCATAAGCAGGAGGAGGTCTTTTGCCATACTCAACATTAGCAACCTCAAAAACTCTGTTATAATGCACATAAGTAGGACCAAGAATCTTATCAATGTTATTTTTCTCACTCAACACATATTTACCAAGCAAATCCTCAGCCTGACTTTCAACAGATTTCACAAAATCTTCATCGCAAGTAAAAATCCTTGGATGATGAAAGTCATTATCTGGGTACTTGTAGTTCACCCCTCGAATGTTTTTAGCATGAAAACATTGAAAAGCCCAACCTTTCTTCAACGACCAAATTCTAGCAGCTGCATACTCTTCAACAAGATCTCTAGCACATTCTAGCGAACCTGTGCACTTGTATGCCTTTACAGCAGTCTTCGAGATCATGGAAGTAGGAAAAGGTGGAGATCAATCTCCATTCTAGCAGCCATCAGATATTTCTTCACCATTTTCTTCGTCTTTGGGTCCCTTTCTTCAACCATAGGCACCTTATGATAGAACCAATATCTTGACCAATCTCCAACACCCCACGTATTCTTCGTTGTCAGAGAAACTTAAACGGCATTACGAGCCATTTTAAAACTAGAACAAGCAAAGTACTTGGTAACCACTCATCCATCAAGTGTAAACTCTTTGAATTGAGTATGCATCTCAAACAACTCACAAAAAGCGGCAATATCAGCATTAGCTTCCTGGGACTTCACAACCCAAACAAACTAAGCCAACCTAACCTCTTCGTTAGGCATCAAATGATGCATCTGAATGTTGAAGGCCTTTAGCACATCTTCAAGGAAATCTTGACAAGGGAAGCGAAGACCGGCAGTAAACAAATCCTTATAAACAATACATTCATCCGGATACAGCTTTGGATTGGTCTCCGTAGGATCAGGCACCCTCACTTGACTGCTCTCAACAACTTTTAATCGAACCATCTCATCAAGATGACTCTTTTTGAACAAAGTCCTTCCAAAAGTCAAAGTAAAACCTTCCTCATCCTTCACCAAATCTTCAACAGACGCATCAACCTCGTCAAGATTCTCCTCGTCAGAATCCATCTGAGACTTGTCCTCTTTGCCTTTAGAGCTTTCTTGGGAATGAATTTGATCCTGTAAATCTCACGAAGACATCTGCAAAAAACCAAGATCAAAACAATACCTGACAAAATCAAAAACACAAAGACTTGAAGGAACAAACCTAGCTAAAGTTTTCAGACACACTTCATTCAAGAATTCAAAATAAGACAAGCATAAAAAGCAGATGTCAAGAAAAACTGTCTTGAACTTCCCAGCTCGAGGAAAATTTTAGCAGAGTTTCCCGTCTTCTGAAAACGACAGCTCGGGGGTCATCGCTATTTATAAGCTAATCCGGTCAAACAATCAAAACTAGCCATTAGATTCAAAAATTTAAAACTTAAACAGGCCAACTCCAAAGTTTGGACGACGTTTGTTAGACAAAGTTTACATAAACTTCACAGGGTTCAGACCTTTGGAGTAGGCCTTCGCCCCCGAGGGGCTACTGTTGGGGAACAACTTTGACATACAAACTTCCATCTCAAACTTTGGATCTGAGAACAAACTTTTTACCATAAATATATGAAACAGTATAGTATTCGGCGAAGATGACATGGATACTTCGCTATAATTATTTTGGACTTCGCATATGTGTTCTCACATGTTTCAGGCGAAGATGACTTCACTGGACTTTCGGAGACCAGCGAAGTTGACAAGGCAGCTCCGCATGGTGAATTAGCAAAGCTAACTACTGGGTCAAGAAATTATGATCAAGTCTGGAGCAGTTTAGGAAGACAAAAAGATAAGGACGAAGAGTGTTTCACCACTTCGCTGAGTTGTTTTTCTAGCTAAATGTATAGGGAACATTATATCCAATTTTGTAAGATTTGCTATTATGGCAAAGCCACAGGGTCTACAAATACACCCTGGGGTGTAAACTTTGGGACAGAATGAAATACAATTGCATCCCGCATATTATTTTTACCTCATAGTTCACTTCTGTGATTGTATCACCCAACAGGCCTAATAATACAATTAAATTTAAATTGACAAAGATAGAAGCAAGGATCACTTTGCCATGTCCAGAATTAAAGCTATATGGGGGCCACCCATTAGTTCCTAACCTTCATGGAATTGGGAGACATCCAAGTATGTCAGGTCCATGCACACGTGGGAAGGCACGAGCTGCACAGAAAAATGATGATGAGGATAGTGATGACAACGCCTTTGCAAAAACTTCAAATACAAGGCATACATCCCATGCGGGAAGAGGACGAAGGTCTAGAGCACGACTTTCCCATATTTCTCTTTCTTCTTCGCAGGAAACAGGAACCCGTAGCGAGCGGCAGGACACCAACCTACTGAACACACAGTTTTCTCAACTGCGCATGAATCATGAAGCCATCCATAATAGCACCGTGCAGACACAGCAGCAGCTCTAGAGCTATTGGGAGGCAAATGATAGAAACTGGGTGAATCTCTATCAATATCATAACATGCCCATTCCTCCAAATATTCCTCAGCACCCGTAGCAGCAGCCACATCCTCATCCACCACCGTAATTTCCTCCACAGTATCCACCTAACTATCCTCCACCATATCCATATCCATATCCATTTTCACTTCAGTGAGACACCATGGGAAAAGACAAGCTTGGGGGAGATACTCTCCCCCACTAAGGTAAGTATTTCTGCTTTTTAATTATGCAATTTTATTTATTGTCAAAAAAAATCTAAAATATTAAAATACCAAAAATATTTCCCATGCTTATTTTTAGTTTTCTGAGGTTGTGTATGTCATGCATGTTATCTCTTCTTTTGGAAATAATGAATAGTTGCTCTATTAATGTTTCTCTAGTGCCTAGTATATAATTTAATAATTCTTTTAATATGGATCACTTGGCTTACACAACCACCATGAGCCTGAACACTTTTGTGGGTTGCAAGTGCTAGAACTGAGTCTAAGTTGTTGTGAGACATGAGATAGTGAAACAAGAGCTGCTATAATATTATTCTAAGTATGCAACTATCGGAGTTTTATTCTTAAAAATGATAAAGACCTTAATTGTTCCTCAATGGTGAGAAATTCCTACCACAGCCATATATGCTTACATGATAGAAAACCTTCCACATAGGCTATTTATCTTGTGTTGAGTTTGGTCAAGTCTTGTTGACTTTTGTTGTGAGATTTTTCATATTCCTAAGATCAAGATCACACGCACGCCACAAATATTTTGCTGCTTCTACACTGGAAGTACGCACAGACATGCTATCCATTTACCATCAAAAATTGCTCCATGATCTACATTTTTAGTCTCTCTCTTCATCATGTTGTATTAGGTGAGACACAATAAAGGGCTAGGCAAAATAAATATCTATAGAAAAGGACACATAAAAGTCCTCAGTCAAAAAAAAAGCTAGCCCTGTCTCAATAGAAATAAAAGAGAGAGAGAGAACTTAGCAAATAAAGGAGCATTTTTAGTCCACCATTTATCCACACACTTGCACATCTTGATGTGGGGGTATGACACTTCCCTCCGAAGGTCCGAGCTTTGACTTTACACCATATGTAAGGTAAGTATGCCATTCTTTTTTTTTCTACCTTGAGCTCCACATAAGCCTTTTTAGAAGTAGGATGGAAGGCAACTTTATGTGCCTTGGTGAGGAATCATACACCATTTGAGCAACACAAGAGTACCATATGAGGAACATTAAGTTTTCTTTTAAAAAATATTGCAAAACCTCTGGTATAAAACTTACAAGGAATAAGAAAAATAATGCTCAAGTCTAACTGTTCTATCTCTCAACCACCCAAGACAAAGGAAAAGCCATAAGCTCCATGAAGGACTAAGGTAATATGTGTGAGTTTTTAAGAGCTAAATATTTCATGCTAATTGAAATACTTTGTTATATGCATGGTACTCTTGAAATGTGAACATTGTAGCAACTCCTGATTCACCAAAACTAAGTTTAATTGCTTGCTCGGGACGAGCAAAGGTTAAGCTTGGGGATCTTGTTGATGGTGGTTATGCCATAAAATTCCACATCAAAACACCATCAATAGTCCTGAAAAAGAGGAAGAATTACATGACATAGACATATTTTATCAATAAATTGGTTCCACTTGTACTCTTAGTATTTGGATGCAGGTATATTCAAAATGCCAGAAAATGAGCACCTGGACCCCCCATAGGGGGTCGGCTGAACCCACCTTGGGGAGGTCTAGGGCATGGTGACATGGCACGATCCATGGGAAGCTTGATGAAGTCATTTTCCACCCACAGATCACATTTGTGTTTTCATTCAAGGGTGAAAGATGCAAGCACATGGATTGATGGGCCCACATCAAACAAACCAAAGTGAACCAACACATGACACACACACAATGACGTGTGGGGACTCAAGGGGAAGCAAGTTGGTGGGCCCACCCTGCCAGGGAGGCATCGGCCGATGCCCTCATGGTGGGCCCAACCCACCAACTTTGCTCCACCGCCTTTGTGCATGCTGCCATGCAGGTCTTTTGATCCTGGACGTTGATTTAAGGTGGTTCCAATGATGGTTTATCCAAGGGTAGAGAGTTGGGGAGCACACGGATTGATGACATGGCATCCCCCCTACTCCACCTATAAAAATGGGCTGCCTCCGTCATCCCCCTACTCCACCTATAAATATGGGCTACCTCCACCCTCTCAAGACATGATTTAGTGGTCCAAAGTTCCATTCAAGTGAGATACTAGTTAGTAGAGTCTAGTTGTAGTTAGTCTAGTGTGGGAGTTGGAGTTGAGTCAAGCGAAGCTCGGGATCTCCGGAGTCGTCTTGGTGAGAGTCTGGTATGCTCTTGTATCTTTCTATTTTTGTAAGACTTTCCTTTATTTAATATAGTATTCTTCTTTTACTTTTCTAAGTATTTACTTTATGCAATATTATTTGTGCAATAGTGTTGTAGTGCTCTAGTTAGTCTTAGAGTAGTTACATACTAGTGTTGTGATCCTGTGAACCACTCTTGGTTGTTTACCATCTCCGCAAGGTGCTCTAGCGGGTCGTATATTCGTTAGAGTAGTGAGAGTTAGCGTAAGCAAGGTGCTTAGGCTAAGTTTCACCTTTGGTTGTCACTGGTCTACATGAAAAGTGTGAGCGCACTCCCAAGAGATGATAGGTCTTGGGCAGCATTAAGGTTTCTCACCACGTTTGGGCTAGTTCTTAAAAGGCAAGGAGTTTACTAAGAGAATAGTTACTTTAGTAGGGGTTCTGTCTCTAGCTTTCTCGTCTATCCCTAGTAACCACGTAGTGAGGTAGCAATCCTAGTTTGTTTCAACTGTTTGACTATATTAGAGTACAGAAGTAGAATTAGAACCACAGGAGTCCTATACTCACTCGTTGTCCTCCCACCTAGCTAGACTACACTTGTTATCTTTTAATTTATCTCAGTTACTTTTGAATCATCTACCTTCCTTTTACCCTTTGATTTACCCCCTCTACACTAGTTGTCACTAAATTGAGATAGAAGTCCATTAATATTTCTAGCTGCTCTCCCTTGTGATAAATATAATTACGATACCTTGGAATACTCCCGGGTGAAGTGCTATAGCGGTACATTCTATGGGCTTGCGGAATCAGCCAATAGTTATTAGAAGTACCCCACAGGACATTTCTGGCACCGTTGCTGGAGATTGACAATCTTTAGTAGCGATGTTATGAAATATCAACAGTTAGCTATCTATAGCCACGTCAGCTGACGGTGTCCATGCCAACATAATGGCCATCTTGTGCTGTCTTCTAATGAATGGAAAAACCTCTGTGACGCTCATGGTTTGGTCATCAAAGGTGCATTTTTGGTGACGCTTCTTTAAAATCATCATACATACATAAGAGTGATGCGAGTTCCACGACGGTGGCATTTTGGTCACAGATTCATCACAGAACTAAAATAATGATGAATATCGCACCTATCGTGACAAAAATAGTACATCATGGTAGGTCATATCTCTACTAGTATCAGGACACACCATGGCCACTTTGAGTTCTTAGTCATGCCGTTTGGCCTATGCAACGCACCGGCAACATTTCAAGCATTGATGAATGACATCCTCAGCAACTACCTATGGAAATTTGTCTTAGTATTTTTCAATGACATCCTAATATATAGCAAAATTTGGGAGGACCACATCCAACATGTGAGACAGGTATTTGCCACAATTCAACTCAATTTAGTCTTCCTAAAGCATTCCAAGTGCTTCTTTGGCTAAACAACAGAAGGTTACTTAGGCCACATCATATCAGACCAGGGAGTGGCAGTTGACCCAGAGAAAATTAAAGTTATTCCATCATGGCCAACACCAACAACTGTTAGGCAACTCAAGGGATTCTTGGGCTTTCCTGGATATTATAGAAAGTTCATCAAAAACTTTGGAACAATTACAAAGCCACTGATAGACTTACTACACAAGGACAGTTTTTGCTGCTCAGAATTGGCAACAACAGCCTTGAAACACCTCAAACAAGCCCTATCAACAGCACTAGTCTTACAACTACCCAACTTAAGCAAATCATTCATAGTGGAATGTGATGCATCTGCAATAGGGTTTGGCGCCATCCTACACCAGGAACAAGGCCCCATAGCTTTCTACAGCAGAATGATAGCACCGAGACATGCAAAATTAGCAGCCTACGAAAGAGAACTCATTGGCCTAGTAACAACAGTGAAACACTGGAGACCATACTTATGGGGTCACTCATTCGTGGTACGATCAGATCACTACAGCCTCAAATGTATTCTTGACTAAAGACTATCAACTATACCGCAACATGAATGGGTCAGCAAACTACTAGGCTATGACTCTTCGGTGGAATACAAACCAGGAAAATAGAACACAGTGGCAGATGCCCTATCTCACAGGGATGCAACTAAACCATCTCTGATGGCTATCATAGAAATCTCATTTCCACTAATAGATCAGATCAAGCAAGACATTGCCTCCAATACAGATGCACTCAATATAATCGTAAAAATGAGAACCACAAAATTATCACCAGTTTGGTCATTCGAGGAAGGCCTCATTAAATACAAAAATGAATCTACTTGCTACCCTCCAACAATTTGGCAACAGGTCTTGCAGGTAATCCACAACGCAACACGTGAGGGCTCTGAAAAGACACTGCACCACTTCCGTCCACTATTCCACACACCTAGTGCAAATAAGAAGGTATTGGACTTCATCAATGATTGCATGGTCTGCCAAAAGAACAAAATAGATCACCTTAACCCAGGAGGAATCCTGCAATTACTACCAATACCAAAACAGATCTGGGAAGACATATCTATGGACTTTGTGGAAGCTCTTGCAAAAGTTTTAGGTAAATCAGTGATCTTAACAGTGGTGGACAGACTCTCCAAGTCAGTCCACTTCATTCGTCTAGCACATCCTTATACAACAACAGTTGCTCAAAAGTTCTTCTCAGAAATAGTGAGATCGCATGGAGTACCCAAATCAATACTCACAGATCATGATGTGGTACTCACAAGCAAATTTTGGTAAGAACTGTTCCGCCTATCTAGAATCAAACTCAATATGACCTTAGCCTACCACCCTCAGTCCGATGGACAATCTAAGAGTGTCATAAAAACAATCACAACACTTCCACGGGCAGAATATTGCTACAACACTTCTTACCACCAATCCATCAAAACAACTCCATTCAGACTTGTCTATGGGCGTGATCCACCACTTCTACAATCAATCATACCTGGTGATGCTACAACCCCAGATATTGATAAATTACTCATGGAACGTGATGACTTCCTAGAAAGGACAAAGTTATGAATGCTCCAATCTCATGATTACTACAAGAAGCACTATGACCGCAAATACACAGATATAAAATTCTTGGTTGGAGATTGGGGATACCTCAAGCTGTAGACTCCTCAGCATTCGCCATCACTGACCTCAGGAAACACAAATTGGCACTAAAATACTGTGGACCCTATCAAATAGAATCAATCATCACTTCAACCACATACCGTCTAGACCTACCAAAGGGCTCAAGGATACACAATGATTTCCACATCAGTATACTCAAACTACATCATGGACCGCCTCCAACAGAATCGGTTGAATTCCCAGTGTTCGAGGATGGATCAGCACTTCCAACTCCTAACAAGATGCTAGAAGCTAGGGTCCAATGGTGACAAAATCGAAATACTGATGCATTGGAAAGAGATGCCTCCTGAGGAAACAACATAGGAAGAGCTAGGCCTCTTCAAGAGCTACTTTTTGAAGTTCCATCTCGAGGACGAGCTGATTCGACATGCGGGGAGAGATGTAACAATCGTAAAGCGACCTAGAGGTAGGCCCCGCAAAATAGTGGCGGGATAGGTGAATAATGAGGGGCAGTAAGCCCAGCTGTTATAGAAATCAAGCCACTGCATGGAGGAAAAGGCTCTTGGGCCTAGCCCATTGGCACCTTATAACATCCGGCCTATATATATGGCGGAATAATCAATCAAAGAACGCAAGAAGGTTAGGGTTAATCCCTTTCCCGGCTCCCTGCTCCCGGCCGCCGTCGCGGCCTGCGCACTCCGCGCGCCATGCTGCCAGCGCGCCGCCGCCACGCACGGCCTCCATGACACCGCGCCCTACGTCGCAAAGGCCGCCGCGCCTCCTGCTGCATCTACCACCGCGCGCCACGCCGGCCACCTAGCCGCCGCCGCCACCGGCCCCCTTCAGATGGATCGCTGGCACGACTGCTGATCCGGCTACCTCAAGTCAAAATTCCGACCGTTCTGACAATCGGGATTTAGACTTGTTATACTTGGTTTAAGAAGTATTAATATTTGTAATACATAATTATTATCATTAGGTAGAAACTTATAAAAAGGGAAATAGAAAATTAAAAAAGAAAAAACAATGAACATTACTGTCCTAAGAGCCCTTCCAGCATGTCCTACGTACTATGGTAACCGTTTACTAAATCAAAATAGCTGCCCCCTACCCCGTGCTCCAACATGCGTGCTCTTTTTCATAATAATTTCTGGTGTAAGACTTCCAGTTTCTTCATCTTCTCCAAGAAGGGTAACAAGCTAACTCCTGGTTCCATTTCAGAAACAAAAGGAAAATACTTGTTAGTAAGTAATTCAAAAACAAATACCCTAAATAACTAAAAAGGAGAATTTTGGTACATCGGCATTATTTTGGTACACCGGACAATGGATTAAGGAAAATTAACAAATTAGAAAATTAGAATTGAAAGCACAAAACTGTGATAAAAACAAATTGTACTACTAACTAACGCCAAACAAAATCTGAGCTCCTTCTCACAAATCTCGTCTAAGCTCCTGTTAGGAGACGGATTCCGGCCTGCGACATGAACCTACAGAAAATCAGGAGAATAGAGAAAATCCGATTGGAATACATGATTGGGGATGAGAGGGGATTTCAGATTGTTTCGTCCAATGTGGTCAAGGACTAAAACTTTTCAAATCTAGATTTGTAAATCCAATATAAAAAGGAGATGAGAACAGCGATGGAAAATCGATTCAATAATGATTGTACCCAGAAGAAGCAAACCAGTAGTACCGAGATGGAGCAGGGCAGGGCCGAGCCGCCAAGGAGGTGAGGCCGTACCGGCGGCCACCGCTACAGCAGCGTGTGTTGACATTTCTTAGCGTCGCTTAAGTTAGGTTGTCATCCCCAACACGGCGCCATAAATGTTGGTCATATTATTTCCAAGCACTTAACATAAAATAAGATAAAGGTATCCGCAAGCGCATAGATAAATATTCCCGTTGTAGCATTTCACCCAGGTTAGTTTCAGGTATCGTTATTTATAATTCACCACTAGGAAGGAAGAATGGAGGTATTAAGAATAAAGCTATAACTTCGACTTGTGATAGGAGTTTTACTAGATCAATTCAGAACAGGGATCAATCATATCATAACAAATAAGTAAAGATAATAATTCAACATAATCCAAAGGAGGTTCTACCAAGCATTTTCCTTCTTAGGCAGGATTCTAGAAAGAACTAGGATTAGAGATACATAACTCCTAGGGTTGATTATAACTATAGGTCAATGAACTACATCAATTAGTGCAATTACATCTAGCTATCATGGTCAAAATAATCTAATATCCATACTCAAGAGACATTGCCAAGGTGAGTCATGAACATAGCAAGACATCACCCCGCAACTTTAGGCCTTACTAAGTCCTACAAAAGGAGTGGACTATAGAGGACTCAACGAAGCTATAATAGTCACCTTCGTGATCTACCACATGGCTCGGAACATAGGGTGCACTCACAGATAGATTCAACCAAGGCACCATGCCTACATTAACTCTACCACCCACCCCTTGTACTTCAGGATGAGCGCTATATGAACAAGAGCATAAACACCAAACTACTCCAACTAAACTAGACATATAACCAACATAGGCAACGAACATTATAATTATTAATCTATTATTATAATAGGTCATGGTGAGTGACATAAACATGAACAAGAACAAGAACTAGAACAAGAACACGATGAACTAGACAACTAGACGATGAACTAGATGATTAGACGTTGAACACGAAGAACAAGTAGATGAACTAGAAGATAAACACAATAAACTAAAAACACAAATAGATTAATACTAGGAATACAAGAGAGAGTTACAAGACATTACTAAGCCTCCTTATGACTAGATCTGGAGCCCAAGGTCCCGCTTGCCTCCTGTAACAACCCTAGAAATCCGGTCACCGAAAATACGGACTTTCAAAATTTTTTCTAAAGATTACCAGTGTATGGTGGATGTCATGTAGGAAACCCACCAATAGATGCACAAGTAGCACTCAATGTTAGCCCGAGCATTGCATTTAATTTACCAAGGCTTGATTTGCTTTTATTTGATTTTATGTGATGCTTAATAAAACTAAATAACTCATTATCGCATGTATATATATGTGTTGACTAACCTCGGAAATGGATCCATCACGACCTTGAGACCCTAGTGGACCTACCATGGTGTCTGCACCATGGTCACTAACCTCTCTAACCTAGAATCATGGCTTGATTGGTTGCTTGTTCAAGAAAAAGAAATAGAGAAGGAAATAGAAAATGGAAAGAAAAAGAAAAGGCCAAAGCGGCCCGAAGCCACCCGCCAGCCCGGTCCGGCCTGCCTCCCGCAACCGCCATCGTCTAGCTTCGGCCTGTTCACCACGCGGCCCAGCACATGGTCCAGCCGGCTGTCCACTCTCGTCGCTCGCCTGCACGCGCTGTCCACTGGTCGCACCGCGGCCCAGCTGGCCAGGCCAGCCTAGCAAGCACCACCGCCGACGCGCGCGCACCTGCCTCCCCGCTCGAGGCCCAGCAAGGTGGCCTGCCAGTGTTACCCGCGCGCTCGCACCGCCGCTCTCGCTGACAAGCAGGGCCCTCATGTCAGCTGCCTTCTTTTCCCACATTTGGCCGCCCGCGCGTCGCGTCCGCCGTGCCAAAAATGGCCATGGCCACGCGATGCCGTCTGCTGCCCACCCATGACTCGATGCTGCGCTCCGATGCCATCCATCCCGTTCGGCCGAGCAGCGCAAAGCCCTAACCCTAACTTGCGGCCATGCCTTGCCCTAGGATTGGCATCTGCCATCCTTGCCGTCCGCCATGGCTGTCGGCTGCTATAAGAAGGGGAGCTCAGCGCGCTAGGGTTTCCCAGTGCCACGTAGCCATTTGACACCAGCCGCACCACCTCTCACCTGTCCAAGTAAGAAGAGGAGAAGAGGGAGGTAGGGAAGAGCTGCCGCTGCTGCCGGAGTCGGACCCGCGCACGCCGCCGAGGTTGCTGCGTGAGCCACCGGAGGAGAAGGACCCGGAGCCCCAGTGTGCCCACGCTGTCGCCCGGCGCTTCTTCCTCTGCACCAAGCCGACCCAGCCGTGCCGAATCGGCCCGAATCGACGCTACGCGAAGGTAAGCTCACCTCCGCCCGCTCCATGGCCGTCGCTAGTACACTGCCGTCGTTCCTACTCCCCTCTCCCCCTTTCCCATCTTTAACATCACCAACACCTCCGCCTCAGTTAAGAACACCTCCATGGCAACTTCGTGGGACAAGGGGTGGACCACAGTGGGGCCTGGCACCTTTGCCGGCCCTGGTCACCTCGGTTCCCGGCCACCGGTGCGCCACTGCGACCCCATTGTTGCGCGCGCCCCCACGAGCCCTCGTACCCGCACCAGTAGCCACTCGGAGCTCCCAGCTGCTCCACACGATAAGAGATGGAGGAGTGAAGCTCGATGTTGCGCCAATTTGAAGATTTGCCAGCCGCCGTTGACCTTCACCGTCATTGATCCGCCAGCACTGCTTGCCTCACCAGAAGGCACGTGCCCAAATTGATCTTGCCTGCTGCCTTCGCCTTGGCCCCGTGACCCCGTTGCACTAGTTAATGCTGAGCCCCGCACGCCATAGCTCTCTGTCGCCGCGTCCCCGCCGCTCGGAGCCACCGCCGTGTGCGCCGCCGACGAGGCCGTGTCCTGCGAGCCATTTGGACTCCATCGCCACACCTACCTAGCCTAGCCGCAGCCATAGCAGTAGCCCAATCCCGCCGGGCCAGCCAAAGCCGCCGCGCCACTCGCCGCCGGCGGATGGCATTGGTGCCCAGCCGCGTGAAGGAGAAGAAAGGGGGGAAAGGTCCCTGCCTGTGTGGACCAAGTCCACCACGTGGACCCAGCCAGCCAACCGCGCAGCGCCACCTAGCCACCCTGTCTCTGGTGCACCGTGAACCGAGCCCGTGAGCCAAAGCACCGTGGACCAAGCCCATTGGACTTTGACCCACCATGTGGCCCAGCTAATGAGCCGACATGTGTCCGGGCCAGGCCGGCCCAACCCGGCCCAGATCTAGCCCTTCCTAGGCCCGCCGGGGCTCGGTCGAGGCCCGATCTGTGTTGACTGTTGACCAGTCAATTGATGAGGACATGAGACCTATGCATACGCCCATAGAGGCTAAAGATCAGGTGAGTTCGTTCCTTCATTTGCACAATAATTTTTGGTACAATTCACTTGATTCCACATGTGCATGTTTTTATTTGAATGTAGGTACGAACGTGTCTCAAAGGGTAAACTCATCAAAGTTCAACGTTCGGTTCATCGGCAGCCCGATAGGGCTTCAGTGGGAAGGCCATAACTCATGCATCCGGAGTGCGATTGAGGTCAATCAGCACTTGTTGGAAAGATTATTTGATAATCTTTCCAATAGGTCTAGTCTTACCTCAATATCACAACGGGAAGGCATCCAATTCATCATGACATTCTATCACTGTTTCTGCCAAGGGCCACGTCATCATCATGGGCTTGTTATTCGCCATTGGGACTCTGACCCAAGTGAGAGCATGCCCCAAGGAGATGTGGAACACAACAAAGAAGCCCTTGGACGTCCTCCTCCTTGGCCACCACCTTTGGATACCAGCAGGGACGTTCAAGCTAAGTTGGAGGCCCAATCCAAGTCAAGTTCGAGGCCGTCTCGAGCTCCAGGAGCAGCATGCAATAAAACGGACACCCAGGTTGCATACGGACTCTGTTTTCGACGATCCACATATGGATGGAAAGAGAATTTGATAAGGAAACCAATGAAAGTGGACCCATGTCAAAATTCCTTCGGGATCAACAGAAATTGTCAAAACAAGTTAACGTCCAGAATCTATCAGAGCGCTGCATCATCATCTTTTGGGCCATTTGGGCCTTGTAATGTGTCAGGGCTGTGTATGGACATGTGTAGGGGTCCTTGGATGCCCTTAGGCTATATAATGAATAGCTGCTGTCTACGTTAGGGTTTGGGTTTTTCTTAGATTATTCTGTTCATAACAGTTTCGCCGCGCCGTCGGTTTGAAAGACCCCAACTTGTGAGATTAATCATTCATCTGCAATTGGTTGCATTCTTTCATGTTCTTTCTTGTGTTCTTTGATTAGCAGGCAAAGGACTTAGCCTTCTTGGCGAGGTCGACTGTGCTTCGACGATCAATAACCAGAGGAGACGTGGTGCTGCGATTGCGGGGTTCAGAGCCGAGTTGTTCGGAAGCCAGATCGAATTGTGTCACGATTCCACCAAATCGAGAGTTATTAGAACCTTTCGGAAGATCGGGAACCCTAGTTCACATCAAGTGGTATCAGAGCTAAGGTATACCGTCAAGTTCATGTTTATCCTAGATCAATTTTGTTTCCATTCGTCCTATAAATCCAGAAAATTGGCCCCAAAAAAAATATTTGTTTCATCATTGTTTTCTCCCTATCCTATCACCACTTGTGCCATTGCAATATTTATTTTAGTTTGCTTTCTTGAACGGTCATCCCTCGTTGTGTCATTGTGTTCATTGGTTTAGACGAGTCTAATTCTGGTTTGTGTCGTCCATTAGTTTGATTGCATTTTTTGTTCAGCAAATCGTGCTCTAGTTGCATGTCCCTAGTAGAGTTGTGCGTGAACACAAGCTTTTGTGCAGAATACATAAACGACTGCCTAGTGGAGCTCACTAATTCTTTCCATGGGTGCTTCGCTTAGATTTCAGGAAGTCAAGTTTTAGCCGAGTATATTAAAACATTTTATTTTGGCTAGTCGCACAAAGTTTTAGAATTCTATTGTGGAAGCACGCAGAGAAGGCAAGATTTTGTCCATCTAAAAGGAAGTAAATTATCTCCTTGACATCTATAGGTTTGAGGAGAGTTTCATTTGCTGGTTCCAAATCAATTAGTTGTGTATCTATACTTTGTGGCATATTCTGTAAAATAACAAAAGTAAAAGGCGACGAGCTGCAACAAAAAGTAAAAGCCACAGCCAAAAAAATCTTAAAAAAGTGGAAAAAAATTCAGAAGTGCTTGCATCCTTTTATATCCTTGTGCTGAGTTGTATAGTCATTGCTTTGCTTGAACTAGGTCCACGGCGAGTTTAGGCCAATGACATAGACTAGCTTGGGACTACTTTTCAATCTTGCAATTTTTGAATTAAATTTTTGCTATTCCTTGCTACTATATTTTAAGCCTCCTAAAGCTCCACATATATACTTCAGATCAGTACAGAAAAAGACCTTGCAATCGTGGTGCCACTTCTTCATAGGTATCACAATCAAGTCCCCGGTTGCCATCCTCTACTAGCGTTGATAAGAACTTGGTAAGAACTTGGTAAGACGTGTGTGAGGGTGTGATTCCACCAACCCATAAATAGTTGATAGGGCATTTATTGTGCTAATAATGTCAAACAACGAGTTTCTTTTTCAGAATGAATTACAGGACATCGCACAACGAGTGCTCAGTTCTCAAATGGAGAATGCGGAGAAAAACTAGCTCAACAAATTGTTCCAAATATACTTTGTTGTAAAAGAATGGCGTTGTCGAGTTATGATTGATGGTGAGACTTGCGGCAACCTTGCAAGCCTAGAGTTGGTTGAGAAGCTTGGTCTAACCACAAGACCACATCCATATCCATACTACATTCAATGGGTAAATTCTTGGGATAAGATAAAGGTAACTGAAATTGCACGTATTGAGTTTTCCATTGGTTCTTATAAAGATAGTGCTGAATTTGATATAGTACCTATGCAATCATGTCAATTATTATTTGGTAAACCTTGGATATTTGATAATAATGTTATGCACCATGTGATTACTAATCAATATTCGTTCAAATACCTTGGTAGAAAAATTACTCTTGTACCTATGACTGCTACTAAAATTATAAAAGAAGATCTCTTGAGAGTAGAGAGAAGGAAAAATGAGCCTTTTAGAAAAGAATGGATTGTTCAGATGTTAAAGTTTCTTCATCTAAATCTAAACTTTTGCAAAATGAAGATAATGCTTTGCCTCTTGTTGGAACATCTAAATCTGAATTTTTACAAAGTGAAGATATTGCTTTGCCTCTTGTTCGAACTAATATTTTGCAGCATGAATTTAAAAATGAGGACAATGTGACTGAGAAAGAACAGGTAAATGTCTCAAGTAAGAACTCTCCTGCTGAGCTGAATTTGTCCACCACTCATGCTATAATAGAGCAACATTTAGTGGACACCAAATTTGAATTGCCTTTGGTACATGATAAACTTTCTACTAATATTTATGATAAAGCAGAGTTGAGTGATAGTGCTATGCTTATTCCTATGTCACAACTTATGAAGGCAACTAATTCTTTTGTTTTGGGACAAAATACTTGTGCTAAAAATAAGAATTTGTTTCCCATTAACACTGAAAAAGATGAGCATAAATTATTGTTTTCTCTGAATACTTTGGGCTATATAGAGTTTGATGCTTTGTGTGCTCTTAGTAGTTTGGAAGAGAAGCTTAAATGTTCTAAACTGCCATGGTTGTCTACCTGTACATATCACTTTATTGGCAAATATAATTGTAAAGGAGAGTATATAGTGCATCGTGTCTTCATTTGTTCAAATCTGAAATCTCCTTTGACTATGCATAAATATGATCAACTAGAGGGCTGCAATAGCTATAACTATGTCATGTCGAGATCCCCAAGTTTTATTATAAAGAAGCAGGTAACATTTCAAGAAGGAGAGCAATGTTGGCTACTACCTACAACCTATGCTCCAGCTAAGCTCAAACCGAGGACGGTTTGTTGTCAAGAAGGAGAGGATGATGAGGACATGATACCTATGCATACACCCATAGAGGCTAAAGATAAGGTGAGTTCGTTCCTTCATTTGCACAATGATTTTTGGTACAATTCACTTGGTTCCACATGTGCATGTTTTTATTTGAAAGTAGGTACGAACGTGTCTCAAAGGGCAAACTCATCAAAGTTCAACGTTCGGTTTGTCGGTAGCCGGATAGGGCTTCAGTGGGAAGGCCATAACTCATGCATCCGGAGTGCGATTGAGGTCAATCAGCACTTGTTGGAAAGTTTATTTGATAATCTTTCCAATAGGTCTGGTCTTACCTCAATATCACATCGGGAAGGCATCCAATTCATTATGACATTCCGTCACTGTTTCTGCCAAGGGCTATGTCATCATCATGGGCTTGTTATTCGCCATTGGGACTCTAACCCAAGTGAGAGCATGCCCAAGGAGATGTGGAACACACCAAAGAAGCCCTTGGACGTCCACCTCCTTGGCCACCACCTTTGGATACCAGCAGGGACGTTCAAGCTAAGTTGGAGGCCCAATCCAAGTCAAGTTCGAGGCCGTCTCGGGCTCCAGGAGCACCATGCAATAAAACGAACACCCAGGTTGCATACGGACTCCGTTTTCGACGATCCACATATGGATAGAAAGATAATTTGATAAGGAAACCAATGAAAGTGGACCCACATCAAAATTCCTTTGGGACCAATAGAAATCATCAAAACAATTTGACATCCAGAATCTATCAGAGCACTGCATCGTCATCTTTTGGGCCATTTGGGCCTTGTAATATGTCGGGGCCATGTATGGACATGTGTAGGGGTCCTTGGATGACCTTAGGCTATATAATGAGCAGCCGCCTTCTATGTTAGGGTTTGGGTTTTGCTTAGATTATTCTGTTCACAACAGTTTCGCCGCGCCGTCGGTTTGTGAGACTCCAACTCGTGAGATTAATCATTCATCTGCAATTGGTTGCATTCTTTCATGTTCTTGCTTGTGTTCTTCGATTAGCAGGCAAAGGACTCAGCCTTCTTGGTGAGGTTGACTGTGCTTCGATGGTCGATAACCAGAGGAGATGTGGTGCTGTGATTGCGGGGTTCAGAGCCGAGTTGTTCGGAAGCCGGATCGAATTGTGTGGCGATTCCACCAAATCGAGAGTTATTAGAACCTTTTGGAAGATCAGAAACCCTAGTTCATATCATCAATGTTGACCGTTGACCTAGCCCCACCTGTCAGTGACTGTTGACCGGGGGTCCCACCTGTCAGCCGCTGACCGAGTCGACGTCAGTGCTGACGTCAGCATGACATCATCTAAGCCATCTGACCCCACGTCTGTGCTGATGTCAGCATGACGTCAGTGCTGTGACAGCACCTGTGCCCACGCACCGTAACACTCTGGTGTTAAGCATGCATAATCACTTGCATTCTTAAGCATAAGCATCGTTATGCATGGCATTAATGAAAAGATTGATTGTCATTTCATGTATCATGCTTGGTTATTGAAACTATGCTTGCCTTTCACATGAATTGGATAGTGGTATGAGTGTTTGGTGTTTGATGACCCCTAAGGTAACCTAGACATGATTAGGAGACCAAATGAACCTAGGTTTATGTTCATGGTTTTGGTTAATTAAGCTTTGTTGTCATGGTTGACCAAGGTGGACCATTAAAGTAGTTTTGTTTGACTAAATTGAAAGTGGTAGCTAGATTGCTTGCATGTGTGTGCACCCTAAATAAATTTTGTAGAGAATTTCATAAGGAACAAAAGTTGTAATTACCACCTTTCATGAAAATGCTTGGAAGATGTTCAAAAATGTTGAAAAAGGGCAGAATTGGAGGCTGTTTTTCCATTTTAGGGAATTTTAAGGGGTATTTTCTTTGGATTTTTTGTATTTCAAAATCTATGCATAATCTGGCCAAACTTTGTACAGATGAAATGTTCTACTCCTCAAAAGATACATTTCATCTATTTAGAGTTTTTGCTAATTCGGCTTAGTTCAAGAGTTATTAAGCAGCAAATTTTGTTTTAAATTCATGAAAACTGTATTTCGGTGGCGGCTGTTTCCGGGCCGTCAGGGAAATCTCCGACCAGGAACGCACCGTGGCCGCCCGTGGCAGCATGCGTTGGCCGCGTGGCATCCGGGGTCTGTCGTCCGAAGGTGTTTTTGGCCGCGTGGACGTCGCCCGAACCCCGCTCGCGCTTCATCCTCCCTGCTCCCTCACTCTCCCCCTCATCCCCGCTCATTTTCCCTCTCTGCTCGCCGCCGCGTCGCCCAAGCTTGCCTCGCCGCAATCCAGAAATCCACCACTGTCAGCCATGCATTCGCCTGCTTAACCCCGCAATCGAGAGCGCCTGAGTCCGCTCCACCATCCTCCACCCTCGCCTCGGTCTGTTGCATCAAGGTATGCCTGAATCGACTCATCTTCTCCCCGTCCGCCATGGCCGCACCTCAACCTCACCATGGTCCCGCCGCTCTAGCCATCATCTCTCGCCATTTTGGTGCGCCTCAGACACGCCGTGATGAGCAGGTGCGAGTACGCTAGTCAATGGGGTCGATTAGGGTTCCGTAGGGCCGAATTTCGTCGGGCCACCGTGCGAAGTGCCGCCGCTCCGCCGTGCTCGTGCTCTGACTGCCTCAAGCCGCTTCCTTCCCTCTTTAATACCCTTGATCGATGCGCACGGCCCTCCTCTCTCTTCCCCGCCGGTTGGTGTCGCCGGAGCGCCGCCAGGACGGCCGGCCGAACCTCGCCTCCGTCGAGGGCCATCGGGTTAGAATGTAGGAAACCCTAAGGGTCTTGGTGCAAGGTTGCCAGAGACAGAGTATTTCTGTTTAGGGCTTGGTTGATTTCTGAAAACCTCAGGGTCTCCGGTGCAAAGTGTTTTCCTTTTTCTTTTCCAGAAATGATTCCAGATTTTGATTAAACCTTTGAAAATTCATAACTTTCTCATTTTTCATCCAAATGAGTTGGTTCAACTTTCAGTATTTTTCTTATGAGATGATCTATGCATGAAAAATATGAAATGTAGAATTTGTGATACTTTTCTGTATAGCTTTATTTATCTCTATTAATTGCTTTTATCTTAGAAAATGCATAAGTAATTCTCTGTTGCTCAGAAAAATGTGAGACCAAGTTTGTTAGTCTTCTTATGTCATGCTCTATCTGTGAAAAATGTTATGAGGTTATATCATGTGGAAAGTTTGATCTGTCTAGTTATAGTGCCTATTTTTATATGATGATAAATAATTCATAATAAATAATATATAAGGAATTTGTGCATGAAACTTTTTGGAGAATGTTTTTATGTCAATTAGAGCTAATTATGTTCTAAGATCTGTTGTTTGACATACTTTTATGTACAAAGTATTTTAGGCCCATTAAATTGTGCTGTCTTGTCATTTTTTTGTAGG
Organism: Bothriochloa decipiens; assembly: GCA_023333625.1. Taxonomy (NCBI): domain Eukaryota; kingdom Viridiplantae; phylum Streptophyta; class Magnoliopsida; order Poales; family Poaceae; genus Bothriochloa; species Bothriochloa decipiens. The sequence continues at coordinate 27,171,421 of CM041634.1, forward strand.
ATAAAGTACTTACTGTTTTGACTTAAAATTTTTATGGTAGTCTTTATTTGGTATGATTAAGCTCCTGTAATTTTTACAGAATTTTCTGAGTAGTCTAAAGTCATGTTATAGTTATACCCTGATTTCTTTTAATTATAAATAATGCTTTAGAGTTATTATTTCATGTGTGTAAAAATGCTTTTTATGCTCTTTGTGATATGTGTGATCTACTATTGGTTTTGGTTCAGTAGAGTGTAGTGTGCGAAACAATGGTTGTTTATAATTCCTTATAGTGTGTGAGTAAATTGTAATGCGAGGCCTATTTGGAGAGTTGTCGGTAGAAGAGTATGCAGATGACATGTGCTTATCATACATGTTTTCAAATATCATATCATTCATCTTAGCTGAGCATTAATTCACCATCACCATCAGCATTATATTTATATGTATGCACGGTACTCATACGCACTATGCATCATACAGGATCGTCAGAGCTCGAAACGGTAGTTCCCGGAGCACAAGCAGAGGAAGGCCATCAGGAAGCTTTGGTGCTGGAAATAGCAGCAGAAGAGGATCCCAAAGTTGATCTTCTGGAGTGTCCCGACCACCAGCCAAGCTCTTTCCTGAAAGGCAAGCCCTGGAGCATTCTCCCTGTGGTTTGCAAAATATCTAACTTGAGTCTTTTACTTGTTTGATGCATTAAGTTATAGGCGTTGTTTTATACCGTTGTTGCATTACTTATATTCCTTGCCACTGTTTATCCTTCAACCCTGTTAGGTTCAGGTACGAATATATGCTTAGCCCTGCTTAACTAGATCGGTAGAAGTCGGGTGATTTCCTGTCATCCGCGAGTTATAGGTAGTGACTTAGAATGGTTGAATACATTGTTATCTTGGATAACCATGTAGAGATAATAAATCAAGACCAGGCGGGATTGGTGTTGAGACTGAACTGGAGGTTTGGTGTGGTTATCTTGTCTGTGTCGAACTAGGACCCCGTCCGTTGTACGTCCTCAAGTCATATTGAATTTATGCCTCACATTTAGCTGGAAGGATAAGTCATTCCGACCGCGAAGCCTAATTTTGATTTGGGCCGAGAGTCGACTTGCTGTACGCATTGTATTGGTGAAGATGGGGGACCACAGGTTACGTGGAGAGTAAGTCTGCGGTCAGGGTCGCCCAGAATAAGGCAGCCGGGCGGTTCCTGGGTGCGATGGTACCTGTTGATCTCGCGCTTTTCCCAAATTGAATGTCGGTGACCTGTAGCTCGCCATGGCTGGTGAGTGTGGTTTGTGTGAGGAATACCCGCCAGCTGGTTAGTAATCGATTATAATCGCCATCGTTCCTGGACAGTGAACACTTGACTTGAGCAGCGGCATCGTAGTAAGAACTTGAACAAGAGATGAGATGGTTAGTTGTTGAGATTGAAGATACTCAACCGAAAATGGTTACTTTCTTGTCGAATAATTCTTACCATGCTTGTTTATTACAGGTGCTAATGTAGCATGATAAGGTTAATCTGATTAAAATACATTGCTAGAAGGTTCTTATTAATTGTTTCTTAATGCAAGCTTTTCCGCAATTAAATGAGTCAGCTATCTTACTTATACAGCCTTGCATACTCCTTGGAGTCACTTTATTTTAGTTTATGACGGGTAAGTCTAGCTGAGTACATTCTCGTACTCAGGGTTTTATTTCCATGTTTTTGCAGATGGTGAGATGTTTTAGAACTGCTTCTATCCCGCTTTGGGAGATGACTAGACCTGGGGCACGGTCACTCTTCTCGACTTAATGCTTTTACTGGATGTTGACCAAGGGACTGGCACTGTATTTAATCTAAGTGCGTGTGTGTATTTGAACTAAATCGCTTCCACTTTATTTTGAATTTGAACTTGGCTTGTAATAACTTTATTTGCTCTGATGATTTAAACTATGTACTTGTGAATGGGAGCGCTAAACTATTACGATCTTGGTCGTGCCGAAAAAGTTTGAAATCCTTCGAGATTTTGGTATGACTACCGGGTTTATTAGGTCTCAATCATGTAGTTTTCCGCACTAATGGTGAATTATGTGCTTGTGCTTTAATAAATTGGTTGGTTCTGTCACAGCTGGTATCGGAGCAGGTTTAGCATGTTACTGTTCACAAGTATTTAAAATAAAAGAGTTTTTGGTTTGCGAAAAGTATTTACAAAAAGTATAGGTGTATATAGGTGTTCAAATCTATGGTTTTGAAAAACTAGAGTGTGCCAGTGGTCATATCCTTTATGCCCAATAGGATTCAGGTGGCTTAATTAAGTACTGACTTGGGAGAAATTGCATCATATTTTCTATTTTGTCGTTGCCTATACAATGACGGAGTCGTATGGGTGCCATTCACTTGAGTGGTAATGTATGGATCAAATTGCCTCTACGCCCTGGTAAGTGTGAGTTGTGAGAGCATGATTGGATGCAATGCCAGTCTAGAGGAGTGCTTATTGATGCCGGATTATTCACATGTTGCACACATATTTATATGAAGGTATCCCATGTTGGGACTGTCTTCTGGCGGTGTCGTCTTCTGCGCGACTTGTTGGGGTAGTAAGTAATTGGTGTTTTCACCTTATTCGGAAGGTGCATGAATTTTTATGTCGAATTGCATTCATATGGGATATGGGCTAAAATGAATTTTCTGCAGGTACACTAACCACGAACGGTAGAACGAAGTAGTTATGTATAATGAGAGAACGATGTATGCCACCGCATAGAGCGTTAGATTATTAGTTCATGAGGACGTATGTAACGTGCATGCATCATGGTTAAATTGCTCGTTCATACATTCATGGTTCCTTCCCTTATAATTAAATTGTCTCATTTCTTTAAAATTATAACTTATGGGGTATACAACTTTTGGACAGATGGCGAGAACCAAGTAGACTGCTCGCAAATCCACTGGAGGAAGAGTGCCCCGTGGTCCTTTGGCTGTCTGTGAGTCGGCACCAAGGGAGGTGGACACTTTTCTTGAGGAGCACGCCATGCCTAGCCTTCTTTGGAGGATTCTCTCCAACGCTGGGTACACAGTGGGCATGGAGCCTCACTACTACTAGGACAAGGATGATTTGGTGAACTATGGAGAGGCTCGTGTGGAGGTAGTAGTCCCACCTTTGGATGGTGACCCCCACTAGGTTGGGTGGCGCTATTTTGGTGCAGGCCGGACTGCCAAGACAGGTGCCACGTTTGCAGCTTTTGACGTGGTGGAGCACCTGATGGAGGAGATACCTCACCAGCTTGCCGAGGTTTTTCCTAGAGTGTTCCCCTTGGCTCACCGCCTTTCTAGGTGGCCACATGCTGAGGGAAACCCATTGGAGGCCAGTCCTGAGGAGGCGCAGGGTAGTAGCACGCCCGCCATGAGTGCTATGTTTGTAGTGATGAGGGCCTATGTCAACATGGAGACTAAGGCACTTCGTCTGAATGAGGAGTTCAAGGAGGCTCGAGCTGATGCACGCAAGGAGAAGCGTGAGTTGACACGTGAGCATCAGCGCTCATGAGAGGAGGTCGCCCTTGTGTCTCAGCATCGAGACAAGGTGGTGCTGGAGAGCCAGAAGATGGCTCAGGCTAGGGATGAAGCCTGGTCCGAGTTCCATCATCTTAGTATCCGCCAGTAGCAGGTGCTAGAGGACGTGGAGGAGGTTCGTGCTTACAATGCTAGCCTTCACGAGGAGGTGCACAGGAAGCAGGAGGAGATCCGTCAGCTGAGAGCAGCCTTAGTAGCAGCTAGAAGGGCTATGAACAGTGCTTCTAGTGAGAGTAGCAACAATGGAGAGTAGCCTTGCTGAGGATCGTTAGTCTCTAGTTGTTCTTTTGCGTTCCTATCAGGTGGTCATGTAACCCTTTTGCTCGCTATCGAGACTTTGATGTAATGTTGGAACATGGTGTTTGATGTGGTGATATCCGTACAACTTTTAAAAGTCCAGTGTATGTGTGCTAGCAAAATGTGGATGTTGTAAGACGCTTTGCGATGATTCGCAGTAATATCATTAGTGATGTTGTGATGTGAAAAATTGGAATTATTGTGCCTCTATTTATTGTGCAAATTTATTTCCCTCGATAAATTCAGTTTGGCATGATTTTTACATTCACCTCTCATTATGACAACATTCACCTGATACATACTTATTGCTGAAATATGCAGATGCCGGTTACACATAGTGGTTTAGGTGCTAATGGTAGTGGAGGATCTGAAGAGGGTGCCGATAACACTGCACGTGGTGTGCCACCCCCACCTCTGACCAATGCGGAGTAGCTATTTGCTCAATTCTTGGGCAGTCAGCGCAATGTGGAGTAGCTTCTTCATGAGAGCTTGGCCCGTGATGTTCGTCAGGGTCCTTAGCAAAGTCAATACAGCAGCTTCAAGGAATTTCAGGACACTAAACCTCCTGTGTTTAAGGATGCTCCTGAGCCACTCGAAGCAGATGAATGGCTCAACACCATGGAAGATAAATTTCATCTTCTAAGGTTGACAGAAGAGTTGAAAGCGGAGTATGCAGCCCATCAGCTTGAAGGACAAGCAGGGACGTGGTGGAAGCAACATCGAACCACCTTCCCACCGGGTGTTCCTATTACTTGGGACCGCTTTGCACATGCTTTCCGGGGGAATTTCATTCCTCCCAGTCTGATGGCTATGAAGAAGACTGAGTTTCTGTCGCTCACTATGGGAACTCGCAATGTGAAGGAGTATCTGCACGCCTTCAATACTTTGAGTCGCTATGCTCCTGAGTTTGTCAACACTGATGAGAACAAGATAGCTAGCTTCAAGAGAGGCTTGAGTTCCAAGTTGATGAAGACCATGAGCACTTCTGCTCATGTTACTTTCAATGACTTTCTGAATGATTGTGTTATGCAAGAAAATAGTAACAATGTTCATGCTGCCGTCAAGAATCGCAAGAGGGCCCATGATGGAGGTGGTTCTTCTCAGTCAAGAGCCCAAATCAGAGGATGCCACGTGTCAGCCTCAGGATAATCAGCCCTTTTTCTTTTTCAGAAAATAGAATAAACTTCAAAAATTCATAATTACTTCATACGATCTCCGAAAAATATGAACCAAGTGTCCAAATTTTCATAAAAATGGGCTCTACGTCATAGGCTTATGTATGAGTGCATTTGGAATTACTGAATTTTATTGCTTCTTTGTGTTGACTCTATAGGAGCCGCTAACGCGGCTATTATGTCTCGTTTCAGAGGAGGATCAGCTTGAGGAGGATGACTACGAGTACGAGGAGGAGCTCGGCGACGACTTCGCAGGTGCCACACCCCACCCAACCTCGTAGATCCTATTACGCATGGCATAATATCTAGCTTGCTAGTGCTTTAATTATGAATATAAACTGATGATAGGTTGCATGGTAGAACTGCTTGATGAGCCTTTACCTTGTCGCAACCTTACTCCTGCTCACCTACTGATAGGCTAGACGCTTGCTTATTTACTTATGATGCTTTACTTCTACTACGCTTATATTTGAGTGATGATGATGCGTGGTGGAGAGTATGGTGGAATGGCTAAGGCAAGTGGTGCCACTTTTACTTGGGGAGAGTGCTACGTGCGTCTTGGATGTGTGGTGAGGGTTCAGTCGATCGGACAGGATTCTACGACGAGCCATGTGGGCAAGTCTTTCCGGGGAATGTGTTCTGGGAATTCCCGTGTGAGGTACTTGTGGTGGGCACATTATGAGGTATAAGGAGATCCCGGGGCTGAGAACCTTCGTGGAGCGAAGCCCCGGGTAGGAGGTGCTATTGTAGCATGGACTGTTGTAGTCCCTAAGGGAAGATAATCCTATCCGATCCCCCTAGGACCTGATATCTCTTGAGGACTGGAACCTTGGGACTTTTGTGCTCACCACTCGCTCTTGTATGGGCGGGAGATGGATGTCTGACAAGCTAGGACGGTGCCACTAGTATGGCTTTTTCCTAAGACCCACACTTCTCGGGAGTAGTGAGAGGAGTCCGTCTTTTCTTTCCCCTAGTGTTACCCTTCCGGCTGTGAGCCGTTGAGACAGGCTCCGAGAGGGAGTTGGACCTGTCGACTGAGTGCGAGAGGGTGAGATGTATGATATGACAGAATGGGAGGGATATGTGGATGAGAAGGGTTAAAACTTAATGAATTATATTATATAATATTAGTCACTACTTGCATAGGAAGCCACAGCGATATATTGGGTCGATTTGATTATAACCTTTGCATCCCACCAAATACTACATAGCGAAAGCAAAGCATAGGGTGGGAGATGTGGCCAGTACAAACCGTACTAAAAATTATTTGGCAGGTGAGCCTGACTATGACTACGATGTTGAGGAGGAGTAGACGTCTTGTTCCTACGCTCAGGCTTCTTTTGGAGATGTATTGTACTTTCGCCTTCCGCGGCCGTTCCAGAGGCTGTTGCTACTCTGATGATTTCGCCAGTGTGGCGGCAAACTATTTATGTTACCCCCCTAATTGTACTCTTCTATTCAATGTATGGATCCTGTATTGACTGTTGCGAGATAATGAGATGGTTTGATGCTTCGAACTATTATATTATCCGTCATTTTATGTATTTTTCCTTTATGGAAAATTGAGGATGTTTTAGTTGGTATCAGAGCCATGCTTGACCCTAGGACGAGACCCATAGGACTGGATGATAGAACTAGGAGAATCCTGAAATCTCTCGGTTATACACCGACCACTGCATACGCTTTTATGCATGGCTTACCTCTGTCTACAACTTTTCTAACTCCATTCTCGTGTCAACCTGCAGATGGACCCCAACATGCTGCTTGATCCGTTATCGCTGATGGATGTCGTTGAGTTCAGACTCGACGGGACGGAGCATGGTGGCTATGCTCACGTGCTTCGCGAGGTTCTCACCGAGCTTGGTGTTCCCGTGGAGAATGTTGAGTACCTTTGCCACGGCAAGCCCGCCCCTAGAGGAGGCATCGAGGGCTACAAGGCAGTCCACATCAATGTGCCTGCAAGCATGAACCTGCCCGAAGTTACCGCCTTCACCGACTTCGCCTTCGACAACGACAACGGCACGTGTGTTCAGACCGTTTCGCGCCAGGCACCAATGGGGCTGACTACCTAAAGGAGAGTCGCTTTCGTCTTCTTCCTCGTGCCCTCGACGTTCAGCAGGGTACTTGGGAGGAGGTCATCTACACCGAACAGAATACGAGAGTTGACCGCAACCCCTGCCACCACGCCTCTATGATGTACATGCAGTGCCAGGAAATGTACATTGCTGAGTTGGAGCAGAAGGGACACCATGATCATCGCTACCTGATGGAAGTTGATGAGAGGATCCATAGTTTGGAAGGTAAGGAGGCAGCATGGAAGCAAAAGATTGTGGACCTAGAACGTGAGTTAGCATGCAAAAAGCACACTCACTAGGATCAAATCACTAGTCTGATGAACGAGATGGATAAGCTTCAAATCCACAATAGTCATCTCAACAAGAATATCTGGGAGCTTGAGACCACTATAGCTGAGAAGAACAAAGACATTGCAAAGAGATTCTAGGAAAAGAGTCAAGATGCTGCCTACAGGGACAAACTCCATGAGCAGTGCAAGGCTCAACATGAGAAGCTGCTGCAGGAGTACACTCTTGCTAGCTACAACTAGGGACACCTAATCAACTACGTCCACAAGACACATACCTCATGGATAAGCTCAAACGCACTATGAAAGCTTGGAAGAGGTTAGATCGCAAGAAAGTCAGAGAATACAAGGAGTTGCAGGACGAGCTTCCCTTACATGCTTGTAAGAGGGTTAGGGTTGAGACGTTCGAGCTGGGGCAATCTCGCCTCAACTTGAGTGGATGCCCCACCACTGGACTTAGTGGACAGGCAGTGTCCACCCCTTAGCTCGGTGAGGCCCGTCGTTACGTCTCTCGCCTTCAGATGACTGATGAGCAGATCCAGGCTTCTGGCATCGGTATACCTCTCGCAGCTTATAGTTTGGACCAGCCTCTAGAGATGGTTTAGTGTAGTATCAGATCAAGAAATGATGGGCCCTGTATGGCCAAGTGACCAGACTCACCATGATGCTAAGTAGTTGTCCACCCCTTTTGCTAAGAACTACCTGCGTGTAGTATGTTTCTCGCGAGTCTCCTAGCGTAGCTGCTAGAGACATCGCCATGTACCCAACTGATGCAATGACTGATTCGGTTTTTACCACGTCTTTTGGATCTTCATGCTTCTTTGTATGAGTGTTGGATAGATTAAAAATGTGTTAAATACTTCAATTATTACATCATTAATATCAAAGTTATATTACGCACGCATATGCCCTAATCTGAGGTTTATGTTAATTAGGATGTCCACTCGTCGTGCCAGCCGCCTGAGCAACTGCTCCCCTTCACCTGCGCCCGCCAGGGGCCATGGACGCGGTCATGGTCGGGGTCATGGCCGCATTGGTCACATACCCATTGACCTTGAGGAGACACCCCACGCTGCCACCCCACGGCCTGCACACCCACCGCCACCGCCGGTTGTTGAGCCAAAACTAGCTGCCGGAGGCGCGGCTGGAGGACAGCCATAGCCTGCTGCTGAGCCCGAGCCCGAGCTATCGCAGGAGGAGATGCAGCTCCACCACCACCTCCCGTGCCACTTTTGCCGGATGTGATGGCCCAGCAGACCGAGCTTCTTCGAGTCTTAGCTGAGAACGTGCTGCACCCCCAGCACCGGGAGCCCCACAATGATTTATACAAGAAGCTGGAGTTCTTTCTCAAGCTGAGGCCCCCGACGTTCGATGGCACCAACATCGACCCTATCGCTGCTGATGACTGGCTTAAGGAGATTGAGAAGAAGCTAGACTTGACCACTTGCACTGACGAGGAGTGTGTTGGCTTGGAAGCTCACTAGCTTGTAGGTGCTGGGCGATCTTGGTGGGACAGCCTCTGCGAAACCCACCGGGACCCCACCAACATCTCCTGGGATGAGTTTGTGGATGAGTTCCGTGCATTCTTCATCCATGAAGGTGTGCTAGAGAAGAAGGAGAACGAGTTCCACAGCATCTCCATGGGAGCTAACAAAGTGCATAGTACACCACCCGCTTCACTATCCTGCTGCACTATGCACCTGTCTCAGTGGTCAAATCTAAGAAGGAGAAGATGTACTACTACCGCAAGGGCTTTTCTAGCCGCATCAGGATCTCCCTCTCAGGACCAAGAGCCACACCCACATGACTTGATTGACAGGTGCATGGAGATTGAGAAGGACCGTGATGATGTTTTCGCAGAGAGGGAGGCGCTTGGCAAGAACAAGAAGTGTCGTACTAAGGGCACCTCTTGCGCACCTGCCCCACGGAGGTCGCATGGTGCGACATCTCAGCCTCCCTGCTCTCGCTTCACCCAGGGCGCTATTCATGGTTCGAGCCGGGGCGGTGGTACCCACACCAGCAACCACCCCCACCATGCTCAGGACCACCAGGCATACGCTCGTGCCGCACCAAGAGGTAGCACATGGAGGCCCGCCGCACCAACCCCCACAGGCGGCGTGACCTACACTTGCTTTGCTTGTGGCCAACCAGGTGACAAGGCAGCTGAGTGCCCGAACAAGGCTGCACCAGCTACACCAGCGCCCGCTAAGCAGGTGCCACCTGGAGCACCCCGAGGCTGCCTCACCCACATTTTAGCAGAGGCTGCCCAGAGTGCCCCCAACGTGGTGTACGGTATGTTTTTAGTGCATGGAGTTAAGACATCCGTGCTGTTTGATTCAGGTGCTACATGTTCATATATATCCTCCAAGTTTGCACAAGAGCACCATATACCTATCACTCCACGAAAAGGAGCCTTATACACCACTTCACCTTTGAGCGACATTTGTTGTACCAAAATATGTAAGGGAGTGAGTATCACCATCGAGGGTCTTACCTTTCTTGCTGATCTAACCTTGCTACCCTTCGAAGGCCTCGACGTCATTCTAGGGATGGATTGGTTAACCTAGAACAAAGGAGTGATATCTTGCTCACCTAGATTTGTGGATATAACCCATCCAAGTGGCCGTTAGATCAGATGTGAACCAGACAAAGTGACAGATGTCTCCATGCTGTGTGCCCTGGGAGAGAAGTCACTTGAGGAAGTGCCCCTAGTTTGTGAGTACCCTGATGTCTTTCCGGAAGAGCTACCAGGAATGCCATCGGACAGGGATGTTGAGTTCATGATCAACCTGATGCCTGGTACGAGTCTGATTTCCAAGTGACCCTACCGTATGGCAGTTGACGAGCTTAAGGAGCTTAAGAAACAGCTTGAGGAGCTATCCGAGAAAGGGTTCATTAGGCCCAGTGCCTCACCCTGGGGATTTCCTGTCCTGTTTGTTAAGAAGAAGGATGGAACACAGAGGATGTGTGTTGATTATCGAAACCTGAATGTCATAACTATAAAGAATAAGTACCCTCTACTGAGGATAGATGACCTGCTAGATCAGCTTCGCAATGCCAAGTACTTCTCCAAGATCGACCTCAGATTAGGCTACCATCAGATGAAGATCAGAGAGGAGGACATTCCCAAGACAACATTTGTCACCAGATATGGGCAGTATGAGTACACCATCGTGTCCTTCGGTCTTACAAACGCACTGGCTTATTTTATGAACATGATGAATAAAGTGTTCATGTAGGAGCTGGATAAGTTCACGGTGGTCTTCATTGATGACATTCTTGTCTATTCTGCCACCACTGAAGTGCATGAGCAACATCTGAGGATAGTGTTGGAGAAGTTGAGAAGGCATCAGCTCTATGCCAAGTTCAACAAGTGTGAGTTCTGGCTTGAGGAGTTCAGTTTCCTAGGTCATGTGCTCAATGCTGATAGAGTAGCTGTTGATTCATCTAAGATTGAGACAGTGAAGGGATGGGAGCAGCCACAGAATGTGACTGATGTGAGAAGTTTCTTGGGATTGGCTGGCTATTATCGCCGATTCATTGAGAACTTTTCCAAGATAGCTCGCCCCATGACCAACCTCCTGAAGAAGACCAAAGAGTTTGAATGGATGCCCCAATGCGAACAATGTTTACAGACCCTGAAGGAGAAGCTCACCACAACGCCTGTTCTAGCCTTGCCTGATATCCACCAGGACTTTGTGGTCTATTGCGATGCATCTCGCCATGGGCTCGGTTGTGTTCTGATGCAGAATGGGAAAGTCATTGCCTATGCTTCCCGCCAGCTTAAGGAGCACGAACAGCGTTACCCCACAAATGATCTCGAGCTTGCAGCTGTGATCCATGCCTTGAAGATTTGGAGGCACTACCTGATTGGGAACAAGTGCGAGATCTACACCGATCACAAGAGCTTGAAATACTTTTTCACCCAGGAAAATCTGAACATGAGACAGCGTCGTTGGCTCGAGTTGATTAATGACTATGATGTGGAGATTCTCTATCACCCTAGGAAGGCCAATGTGGTCGCTGACGCTCTTAGTCGCAAAAGCCATTGTCATGCCTTGTTTACCACCACCTTGCCCAAGGAGTTTCAAGAGGGCATTAATGAGTTACAGATGGAGGTGATACCTCATGGCTTGTTGAATGAGCTTCGTGTGCACTACACCCTCATGGATAGGATCCGTGAAGCCCAACGCCATTGCCTAGAGATTTGGGAGATACACGGGCTCCTGACACAAGGCAAGTGCCCAGAGTTCAGTGAGGATGAGCTAGGCACTTATTGGTACAAGGATAGAATTTGTGTGCCTACAGACCCAGCTATCCGCAATGAAATCCTATCAGAAGGTCATGACTCCAAGTATTGTATCCACCCAAGCAGTATAAAAATGTATGCTGATTTGAAGAGGAAATTCTGGTGGAAGAACATGAAGTCAGACATTGCAGAGCATGTTGCTAGATATGACATTTGTAAACGCATCAAAGCTGAGCACAAGAGACCTGCAGGACTGTTAAAGCCACTTGATATACCTGAATGGAAGTGGGATAGCATTTCTATGGACTTCATTGTGGGTTTGCCTCGAACCCCGAAGGGCCATGATGCTATATGGGTGATAGTCGATCGCTTGACTAAGGTAGCTCACTTCCTAGCCATCAAGACTGATGCCCGAGTTGGCCAGCTAGCAGATCTGTATGTTGAGAACATTCTCAAGCTGCATGGAGCCCCTAAGAGCATAATATCCGATCATGGGCCGCACTATACGTCTAAGTTCTAGAAGGCCCTGAACAAGTGAATAGGGAGCAAGCTAGATTACAGTACTGCATACCACCCTCAGACAGATGGACAGACAGAAAGAGTGAACCAGATCCTTGAAGATATGCTTCAAGCTTGTGTTCTGAAATATGGGACTGATTGGGAGAAGAGTTTGCCCTTTGCAGAATTTTCCTACAACAACAATTACCAGGCTAGCCTCAAGATGTCACCATTCGAGGCTATGTATGGAAGGCCATGAGAACACCCCTGATGTGGTCCAAAACAGGTGAGAGGTCATTCTTTGGCCCTGCCACAATCAAGGAGGCCGAAGAAGGAGTCGCACGAGTGCGAGAGAACTTGAAGATTGCTCAGAGCTGTCAAAAGAGCTATGCCGACAAGAGGCGTAGGGACCTCAAGTTTGAAGTCGGAGACTATGTCTATCTCAAGGTCTGCCCGCTTTGAGGAACCGTCAGATTCCATATGAAGGGAAAGCTAGCACCAAGGTATGTGGGGCCGTACAGAATCAGTGAAAGGATTGGCAAGCTTGCCTACAGAATTGAGTTACCCCCGCAACTAGAAGGAGTACACCCAGTGTTCCATGTGTCGCAACTGCGCAAGTGTTTGCAACCACTAGAGCATCCAATAGCTGCAGAGGCACTTGATATTCAGGACACCTTGGAGTACAGAGAGCACCCCATCCGCATCATGGGCAGAACCACCAAAGAAACTAGAAACACCAGCACACCATACTTGAAGATTCAGTGGAGCAACCACACGGAACGAGAAGCGACTTGGGAGAAAGAGTTAGAAATGAGGAAGCTCTACCCCTACCTATTTGAAGAGTAAGTTACACTCTTGAATCTCGAGGACAAGATTCTCATAAGGGGGTAGGACTGTAACAACCCTAGAAATCCGGTCACCAAAAATAAGGACTTTCAAAATTTTTTCTAAAGATTACCTGTTTATGGTGGATGTCATGTAGGAAACCCGCCAATAGATGCACAAGTAGCACCCATTGTTAGCCCGAGCATTGCATTTAATTTACCAAGGCATGATTTGCTTTTATTTGATTTTATGTGATGCTCAATAAAACTAAATAACTCATTATCGCATGTATATATGTGTCGACTAACCTCGGAAATGGATCCATCATGACCTTGAGACCCTAGTGGACCGACCATGGTGTGTGCACCATGGTCACTAACCTCTCTAACCTAGAATCATGGCTTGATTGGTTGCTTGTTCAAGAAAAGGAAATAGAAAAGGAAATAGAAAATGGAAAGAAAAGAAAAGGCCAAAGCGGCCCGAAGCCACCCGCCAGCCCGGTCCGGCCTGCCTCCCGTAACAGCCACCAGCCAGCTCCGACCTATTCACCGCGCGACCCAGCACGTGGTCCAGCCGGTCGCCCGCTCTCGTCGCTTGCCCGCGCGCACTGTCCGCTTGCCGCGCCGTGGCCCAGCCCAGCAAGCACCACCGTCGGCGCGCACGTGCCCGCCTCCCCGCTCACGGCCCAGCAAGGTGGCCCGCCAGCATTGCCCGCGCGCTCACGTCGTCGCTCTCGCTGACAAGCGGGGCCCTCATGTCAGCTGGATCCTTTTCCCACATTTGGCTGAACGCGCGTCGCGTCCGCCATGCCAAAAATGCCCATGGCCGTGCGATGCCATCCGCCGCCCACCCATGACTCGATGCTGCGCTCCGATGCCGTCCATCCTGTTTGGCCGAGCAGCGCAAGCCCTAACCCTAACTTGTGACCACACCCTGCCCTAGGATTGGCATCTGCCATCCTTGCCGTCCACCCTGGCTGCTGGCTGCTATAAGAAGGGGAGCTCAGCGCGCTAGGGTTTCCTAGTGCCGCGCGGCCATTTGACATCAGCTGCTCCACTGCTCGCCTGTCCAAGTAAAGAGGAGAAGAGGGAGGCGGGGAAGAGCTGCCGCTGCTGCCGGAGCCGGACCCGCGCGCATCGCCGACGTTGCTGCGCGAGCCACCGGAGGAGAAGGACCCAGAGCCGCAGTGTGCCCATGCTGTTGCCCCGCACTTCTTCCTCTCCACCAAGCCGACGCAGCCACGCCGGACCGGCCACGCAGCGCGAAGGTGAGCTCACCTCCGCCCGCACCATGGCCGCCACCAATACACCGCCGTGTTCCCGCTCCCCTCTCCCCCTTTCCCGTCTTTAACATCACCAACAACTCCGCCTCAGTTAAGAACACCTCCATGGAAACTTCATGGGATGAGTTGTGGACCACAGTGGGGCCTGGCACCTTTGCCGGCCCTGGTCACCTCGGTTCTCGGCCGTCGGTGCGCCGCTGCGACCCCACCGTCGTGCGCGCCCCACCGAGCCCTCGTACCTGCACCAGTAGCCACTCGGAGCTCCCAGCTGCTCCACACGGTAGGAGATGGAGGAGATGAAGCTCGATGTTGCGCCAATTTGAAGATTCATCGGCCGCCGTTGACCTTGGCCATCATTGATCCGCCACCGCCGCTTGCCTCACCAGAAGGCATGTGCCCAAATTGATCTTGCCTGCCGCCTTCACCTTGGCCTCGTGGCCCTATTGCACTAGTTAATGCTGAGCCCCCCACGCCATAGTGCTCCATCACCACGTCCCCACCGCTCGGAGCAGCCGCCGTGTGCGCCACCGACGAGGCCGTGTCCTGCAAGGCGTTTAGACTCCACAGCCGCACCTGTCTAGCCTAGCCGCAGCCGTAGCAGTAGCCCAAGCCCGCCAGGCCGGCCAGAGCTGCCGCGCCGCTCGCCGCCGGCGGATGGCATCGGTGCCTAGCCGTGCGAAGGAGAAGAAATGGGGAAAGGTCCCTGCCCTTGTGGACCAAGTCCACCACATGGACCCAGCCGACCAACCGCGCAGCGCCACCCAGCCACCCTGTCTCTGGTGCACCGTGAACCGAGCCCGTGAGCCAAAGCACCGTGGACCGAGCCCACTGGACTCCGACCCACCATGTGGCCCAGCTAATGAGCCGACACGTGTCCGGGCCGGGCCGGCCCAACTCGGCCCAGATCTAGCCCTGTCCAGGCCCGCTGAGGCCCGGTCGAGGCCTGGTCTGCGTTGACCATTGACCGGTCAATGTTGACCGTTGACCTGGCCCCACCTGTTAGTGACTGTTGACCGGGGGTCCCACCTGTCAGCCGCTGACCGAGTCGACGTTAGTGCTAACGTCAGCATGACATCAGCATGATGTCATCCAAGCCATCTGACCCCGCGTCGATGCTTACGTCAGCATGATGTCAGCGCTGCGACAGCACCTGTGCCCGCGTGCCACGTGGCCCAATCAAAGGATTCCACGTGTCAGCCTCTGGATAATCAGCCCTTTTTCTTTTTCAGAAAATAGAATAAACTTCGAAAATTCATAACTACTTCATACAATCTCTGAAAAATATGAACCAAGTGTCCAAATTTTTATAAAAATGAGCTCTATGTCATAGGCTTATGTATGAGTGCATTTGGAGTTATTTAATTTTATTGCTTCTTTGTGTTAACTCTATAGGAGCCGCTAACGCGGCTATTATGTCTCGTTTCAGAGGAGGATCAGCTTGAGGAGGACGACTATGAGTACGAGGAGGAGCTCAGTGATGACTTCACAGGTGCCACACCCCACCCAACCCCCTAGATCCTATTACGCATGGCATAATATCTAGCTTGCTAGTGCTTTAATTATGAATATCAACTGATGATAGGTTGCATGATAGAACTGCTTGATGAACCTTTACCTTATCGCAACCTTACTCCTGCACACCTGCTGATAGGCTAGACGCTTGCTTATTTACTTATGATGCTTTACTTCTACTACGCCTATATCTGTGTGATGATGATGCGTGGTGGAGAGTATGGTTATATGGTTAAGGCACGTGGCGCCACTTTTACTCGGGGAGAGTGCTGTGTGCGTCTTGGGTGTGTGGTGAGGGTTGAGTCGATCAGACAGGATTCTATGATGAGCCATGTGGGTGAGTCTTGTCGGGGAATGTGTTCTGGGCATTCCCGTGTGAGGTGCTTGTGGCGGGCACATTGTGAGGTATAAGGAGATCCCGGGGGTGAGAACCTTCATGGAGCGAAGCCCCGGGTAGGAGGTGCTGTTGTAGCATGGACTGTTGTAGTCCCTAAGGGAAGATAATCCTGTCTAATCCCCCTAGGACCTGATATCTCTTGAGGACCGGAACCTTGGGACTTACGTGCTCACCACTGGCTCTTGTATGGGCGGGAGACGGATGTCTGACTAGCTAGGATGGTGCCACTACTACTAGGTTGTTAGCAGATAGTGTCGAGAGGTACGGGCGTGGAGACCCACACCCTCCTTAGATAGCATAGTGACCAAGGGGGCCCGGTACTATGTCTCACAGTCTCAGTGTGCTGGTGGTACCTATCCGGGATGTCCTTGTACTAAGTGGTAGGGTGGCATCACACCGGTTAGAAAGCAGCTGGAATCAGCTTAGGCGGGGCACCACCGATGATAGTGATCTTGTGGTTATGGGAATACACGCTCTGCAGAGTTTATGAATCTATATATATAGTCCATGAGCTACTGGTATGGCTTTTTCCAAAGACCCATGCTTCTCGGGAGTAGTGAGAGGAGTCCTTCTTTTCTTTCCCCTGGTGTTACCCTTCCGGCTGTGAGCCACTGAGACAGGCTCTGAGAGGGAGTTGGACCTATCGACTGAGTGTGAGAGGGTGAGATGTGTGTGATGACGGAATGGGAGGGATATGTGGATGAGAAGGGTTAAAACTTGATGAATTATATTATATAATATTGGTCACTACTTGCCTAGGAACCACAGCCATATATTGGGTCAATTTGATTATAACCTTTGCATCCCACCAAATACTACATAGCGAAAGCAAAGCATAGGGTGGGAGATGTGGCCAATACAAACCGTACTAAAAATTATTTGGCAGGTGAGCCCGACTACGACTACGACGTTGAGGAGGAGTAGACGTCTCGTTCCTATGCTCAGGCTTCTTTTGGAGATGTATTGTACTTCCGCCTTCCGCAGCCGTTCCAGAGGCTGTTGCTACTCTGATGATTCTGCCAGTGTGGCGGCAAACTATTTATGTAACCCCCCTAATTGTACTCTTTTATTCGATGTATGGATCCTGTATCGACTATTGCAAGATAATGAGATGGTTTGTTGCTTCGAACTATTATATTATCCTCCATTCTATGCATTTTCCCTTTGTGAAAAATTGAGGATGTTTCACCTCCTCTAATTCCTATTCTTATGTTCTAGCTAAGCCCTAGATGGTGGATGCTCTTGGTTGTCCATTCAAGGGACTACCCTGAACTCAAAGAGTTGAATGATATGAATGAGATTGATTGATGCCTTCAAGGGGGTCTGCCCATGCTTCCCAGTGGGATGAACCATGTCCCTTGGATCAAACCGACTTGAAACAATGGTTGAGATGCGTCGTAGAGGTCGGTTGGAGGCTGCCACGTGAAGATGGCTGATAGGTGGGCCCAGAGCAGGCCAGTCGGCCTGACATGTGGGGCCGGCTAGCCTAGCTTAGTGCTAGGTGGGCTGCTCTTTTGATGGACTGATGGGTCTCTTCGTTAGCTTTCCAACAAGTCCTAGATCGCTGAAAACGGAGTCCGGATGAGGGAGATATGCCCATTTTACTCCGGACTACTCTGGAGGCCCATCTGGAATCTTTCGAAGGCGTAACTTTATCGTCTGGACTCCAATTTGGATGAACCAAAACTCTATTTCATGTGCCTCCATGAGCTCTATGCAATGGTGTACTCCAATTCATCATTTGAGATACTTCTAACTGGTGATTCTGGTCCTTTTCTAGTTTAGTCCCTGTAAAACATAGATTCACCAAAACTTGTAGAACTTGTTAGTTTCAAACTCTACAACTTTGCTTTGTGGTTCATATCATGTCATATAAAGCAATAGTTGATGTCAAAAATAAGCATTAGTGAACGTCAATAAGTTCCCCCAAGCTTACCCTTTGCTAGTCCCTTAGCAAAGACTATGTATGAAGTTGTATCAGGAGTTGCAATAGTATTTTCACTCCATAAAAATACTCATGTGCTAAACAAACACTCTCCCTTGGCTTAGACTTAATTATTTTGATACTCCCACTTACCCATATTACCTTTGACCATGAAACTTGTAACTTTCACTTGGGTCTTGAGTAATTGAAAAGTGGAACAATCAAGCCAAGCACTATTCTCCACATTCTTTGATCTACCTTTATCCTGGGGTTTTGTAAAATTTTTGAAATAAAACATAGAGATCCTATGCATGATCCTTTCAGGTCTCTTATTTGTGGTATTTGTGGATTCTCACCAAGGAAATAATGGTGGTTTGCCTTCTCTCCTCTAGTATATGTGGTATTTTTGGACTTAGGCAGAGTAGCATCATGCCTTCTCTCTTCCTCACCCTAAACTAGTAAAAATATATAGAGTGCATAGGTGGGACAGGAGACAGCTTACTTGTAATAATATGTTGCCCAATCTAACACATGGATCTAGAGGATAAAATCCGAAGATCCTTGGCATACAATCAAATCAAGATGTGCATGTGTGGTTTCAAAAGTATGATCAATGTAGTAGAGAATATTTGTGGGAGGTAGAAAGGGTGAAAACATTGCTCCTTTTTGCAAAAGATAACTTGTTGAACCTTGAAGAATTCTAAAGATCTTAAACAATTAGAACTTTGATAGACAACTGAAGCTTCGATTCTTGCAAAACTTTCTTCCTTTCTTCTCTTTTTTTCTTATTTTTTTCTTATTTTTTCTTAGAATAAAACAACCTTGGATAACTTGCAAAACTAATGATATGGATAACTATGGAGCAAACATGGAGCATGGTTCGAATACAAGGAAAAACCTATGGGTATAATATTTTTGGATGTTCACTCCCAGTGTAGGAGCAGAACAAATTTTTGAGGTGGATCTAAATGGGATTATATGGTGGTGCGTACTTCCAGGGTAGAAGTAGCAAGGGGTGCAAAGTGAGTGTGTAAATCTTGATTTTAACCACATGACAAGTTCCTAAGGATTGACATGCCTAGACCAAACTCAATGCATACAAGCAGCCTAATCAGTAAGGAAATCTTTCCTATTCTAATCAAGCATGTGTATATAGCTGTGGTAGGAATTCAAACTCTCATCATACAGGATCTCATCATGTGGTAATTTTAAGTTTTTGAAAATAAAATACCTAGGACTCTAGTATCTCATAGAACATAGAAAACAGTAGCTCAAACCATCTTATAACACACTCCCCAATCACTAGACTTAGATCTAGCAATTGCTACCCACAAATCTCAGGTTCAAAGCAAATCTTCATATCAAAACAATGTTACCCAAAATTCAAGAGAGTGCAAGCTTAAGTATAGAGTACTTCAAAGGAATTATGGTAGAGCAACTATTCATCATCTCCAAGCATACAAAACATTCCTTTAGCTCCATTATTTAAGGCAGGTTAGACTTGTATATTCTCTCTTGAAAAGGTAACTAAAAGCAAAAATATATATATTCTAAATAGGCAAAACTTTTTATTTGGTTTTATTGATTATGCATCTTTTTATTTATAGCTAGCAAACTTAAATAATTAAACATAAGATAGTAATACTTAGCTAGATACACGGGGGATGCTCCTCCCCCAGGCTGCATGTTGATGTAGTCGTTTAGCTTGACAGCAGAGACATTCTTCATCTTGTCGGATTTCTCCAAGGTTGATGTAAATATCAATGAGTCATTCAAATCCTATTAAGCTTAAATAGACAACAAAGCTTGTGGAATTGATTAAGTGTTAGTAAAAATAAACCTTTCCTTGGTTGTCTAGAGCCTTCCAAAACTTTCTTTTAATATTTTTGGGATTTTAATTTTTTTGTATGCAAAAGTAAAATTTTATTTTTGTGCCACCACAGTAAATAATAATTTATATGGGGCTTATGGTTTTTTTGTTTTGTTGATTTTTTTAAATGCAATAAGATAATGCAACAAAATTTTTATTTTCTTTTTCTAATGCAAAGATGCTTGTGCTAAAAGTAAACATGCTAAAGCAAAGATTAATGCAAAGAAATAAATATGCAAAGAATGATGCAAGTAATTAAATATGCAGATAACTACCATATTTACCTTTTGGCGAAGGTTCGAAGTTTTTTGGTCCGTCGAACCGGACCTTCCCAATTCAAGCACTTGAGGGGGCGTCTTCAGGGAGAGAATCCGCCCTTACCTTATCTTCTTCAGTTTTAGGTTCTTGCAAATCTGGCGAATCAGGGGACAATGATCCCTCTTCTTGGACAATGATCCCTCTTCTTGCTTTGGATTACTTGATGGTTGTATTTCTTTCTTCTTCCATACTTTCCTTGCTCTTGGCTCTTCTTCTTCATGGATCTCTAAGGCAGCTATCTCCTCCATTACCTCATCTTCTTGATTAGACCCTTCTTCCTTGGTGACTTGCTTTCTTTCTCCCAGGAAAGTGGAAGTGAATCTCTCCTTGCTTCATGTAGATGATTGCATTGGTGGTGTAAAGGAACATTCTTCTTAGGATGAGGTGAATGTTATCTTGTCCCATGTCCAGCCCCTGATCTTTATGGCTACATCTTTGTCTATTCCTTCTGAAAATCAAAATGATTGATCCACAAGTTGCAGCTGCAAATATGTTGGGTGCAAGGGTGTATTTTGGTATAAATGATTATATGTTACCGTGGACATTATGTTGACACTTGAGCCAATGTCACAGAATGTCTTGTAGAAGGTACTCCCCTTGATCACACAATCTATGGTAGGTACTCCAGGATCTTCAAAACTTATTGAGGGAAGAGTAGTCTCATGGGGTGGCTCAAAAGTGTTGACCATCCAAACTGGTTCTTGAACAAGTGGTTTTGCTTTTCCCTTCTTGTTGTTGTTCTTCAAAGTTGGTAGTATACCTTCATAGGTGTTGACATTCTTCTTGACTTGAGCTTTCTTCTTGAATCTTGTTCTTCTTTATTGGGGCTTTGTTCTTCTTTTCTTCCATGGATTTGCCAAAACTCAAGTAATCATACGAGTGCTGAGGATGAACTCGGTTGGTAAACGTATGATTCTTAAAATTGAATCTTTCCTTTTTAACTAGTAGAGATATGACCTACCATGATGGAAATTCTTATGATGTTTTGGTCACTTTGGACATGGAACTACTGATGATTTCCCAAAAATTGCATTTTCGTGATGTATTTTAAAAAGGTCACGGGAATAGTCATGGAAAGCCTGACTGAATCGTCACAGAGGCATTTGCGGAACTGTTCATCGCTGGATTATGATGATTTCATGTATATCCTCAAGTTGTGAACAACACACTTCACCATGAAAACTCGCGCTGCTCCATTTGGCTACGGGAGCCGGCGCTGTTTGCCTGCGGGAGGGCCGCCTTTGCTCATACTACCATCCGCCGTTAGTTGTGGGACCCACCCATCACTCAGCTGAGCACTTCTCCATCCGACGTCGTCGTTACTCTTCTGTTCTAAATGGGCACTGTTCTACCACACTTCATTTACCGACCCGTGGGACCTTCCTGCCAGGGAAACCTTGAGGCCACCACCCTTCGACAACTGACATGTGGGACCTGTCTGAGACCATTTTCCATCCGACGTGTGGGATCAGCGTGTCAGTTAGATGGGAGCTAGCCAGCCCACCACCCTTCGATGACTAACATGTGGGACCCATTTGGGAC
The DNA here is from genome assembly GCA_023333625.1 of Bothriochloa decipiens. Lineage (NCBI taxonomy): Eukaryota > Viridiplantae > Streptophyta > Magnoliopsida > Poales > Poaceae > Bothriochloa > Bothriochloa decipiens. Next base: position 27,193,200 of record CM041634.1, read on the forward strand.
TGTTGGGATCAGCGTGTCAGTTAGATGGGACCCAGCCCACCTCCCTTCGATGACTGACATGTGGGACCCATCTGGGATCGTTGCCCACCACCCTTCGATGACTGACATGTGGGACCCGTCTGAGACCGTTCTCCATCTGACATGTGGGGTCAGCGTGTCAGTTAGATGGGACCTAGCCCACCACCCTTCAATGACTGACATGTGGGACCCATCTGGGACCATTCTCCATCCGACATGTGGGATCAACATATCAGTTAGATAGGACCCAGCCCACCACCCTTCGGGCACTGACATGTGGGACCCATCTAGGACCGTTCTCCATCTGATGTGTGGGGTCAGCGTGTCAGTTAGATGGGACCCAGCCCACCACCCTTCGGGGACTGACATGTGTGACCCGTCTGGGACCATTTTCCATCCGACGTGTGGGATCAGCGTGTCAATTAATGGGCCCACCACGGGGGACCCATCTTCGTTCATCCGGGGCCAACCTTTGTCGATTGATATGTGGGACCCGTCTGGGACCATTCTTCATCTGACATGTGGGATCAGCGTCTCAGTTAGATGGGACCCGCCATGAGGGACCCTATCTCTGTTTGTGCGGGGTCAACCTTCTTGACTGACATGTGGGACTAGAGCATCAAGTTAGATGGGACCTGCAACCTGGGACCCTTCTCTGTTCATGTGGGTCCTCCCTTCTCTAACAGACATGTGGGACCATCCTTCTTCGACTGATGTTGAATTCCCCAAAAACATTGGGTTCTCTAGGTTTTGAACCTGAGACCTGGCACTAAAGACGTGAAGGTCTTTGCCACTACGCTAAGCGATTGTGTGTGTTCTCCTCCCCTTGGAGTCATTATATATTATAATGTAAGTATATTTCATATTCTCCTATATCTATATTTATGGGATATATATTATATACCCTGAAAGTGGATAAGTATCTACCCATTGGATTTGCGGCGGAGTCGGAGGCGGCAGTGGAGGATCCCCGGTGTGCTGTGGTGGCTCCGGCGTCATTTGAAGGCAGGCGACAGGGCTTTCTCGGTGGAGCATAGCGGCATTGGCATTCGCATCGCTTGTGTGCCAAGGCAGAGCCGTCAGATCCAATTCGTAGGTCTCCTTTCTCTCTTTTTTACTATTCATTTCTACTTTTCTATTTTGCCTTGACATGGATGTACTACAGGACTTGGGGATTTTGCTTAGATATATGACCTTTGATGCATACTACCATGTCCCTTAATTTTAGATAGATGTGGGAAGGGAATGGTTCTGGTAGTCCCTGTAGCACATGGCTATTGGATTTGTTAGGAGGCAGCAAATCAGTGCCACTAATCTTTCTGCACGTGTGATGGTTAGACTTGATTTAACTGCTATTCTAGTCCAAGTTGCATGTCTTTGTGCTGCTACTCTAAATTTGGATGACCTCATAACATGGAAATTGTTAACGGTTGTTAAAGTTGCAATTTGGTATAAGTTGTGCACTTCGCTAATGGATCTTTGTTGGATTATTTTCTTCTTCATTCGGTTATCTCATTACTTAAGAAGCTGAGGCCTCTTGCGCACTGATGAAATGGAGCAGGCCCCCAACAAGAGGACGAACTCATTTGCCAGCCTCCTAGATGATCTCATTCTTGACATCCTCCGCTGTATCCCTAGGCCCTCCTTGTTCCACTGCAAATTGGTCTGTCGATACTGGAGACACCTCATCAACAACTCTGACATCAATGACAAGCTTGCCCGCCTGACTGTGATTCGTTTCTTCTTTGATACTGGAAAGAAGAACACTCAGCAGTTCACCAGCTTCACCGGTGAACTTCCCCGCATCAACTTCTTGTCCACATATGGTGATGTCTCAGATTGCTGCAATGGCCTCTGCTTCAACTTCTTGTCCACATATGTTAATGTAGATGTCTCAGATTGCTGCAATAGCCTCATTCTATGCCAGTTTGGATATTGCTAGACCGTCTGTAATCTAATCACATGGAATTATAAGATACTGTTGTTTAGCCCTCATTATCGTGTCCTATATTTGGAGTGTTTTGAACAATTAGCTGGGGTGGCTCAATTGTGTTTTGATCCAACAGTCTCCTCGCACTTCCATGTCGTTGAATATGTGCAAAGTGAAGATGGTACAATTGAAGCTTTGTAGATCCTTGTCGAAAACTAATACATGGCTTACTATGGAATATTGTGGATAGTGGTATGGTACTGATATACAGCTTGGTGAAACGCGAAGTGTATTTATTAATAGTTTTATACACAATATGGCGTACATTAGGGATGAGGCAACATCTGTCATAATTGTTGTGGATATGGAGGGCAACACATGGAAAGAAATTGCTGTGCCTACTGGTAATGAAGACAATACCCTGTATCAATATCAGGGCCACTTGTGTGTATGTCTCGTTGATGGTCCTCGCAATCAACGCAAGTTTTCAATGTGGATCCATGATGACTATGGTACTAATAATTGGACATTGCAGCATACAGTCATCCTTAACAACATTTTTAGAAGCATTAATATCCAATTGGTTATGACCCACAAGTTGATTGCAGTTCACCTCGAATGGAATTTGGTTTTCTTAGCTGGGTATAAAGGAAAATGAATCATCACATATGACATGGGTATAAAGGAACACTTGTTGTAGAAATACCCTTGCACGTGATCTGTGGTTGTAGAGTACTGAAGGGATGGATGTAGAGTACTGAAGGGATCATCTAGAGGAACTAGGGATGGATGTAGAGTACTGAAGGGATCATCTAGAGGGACCAGTGGATTTTGTTCATGCCTGTTGGCACCCTCGTTTCATGTGACTCACTTAACATAGAGCTGTGTCATGTGGGATGGCACATTTCTCCTCTTATTATGTAGATGATGGCATGGTTATTATGTATGTCTGAACTCGTAACATTGCTGTAATCCAAATTTATATCTCCCTCTGTTCCTAAATAGTCCATAGATTTCTAGAGTTTTCGTAAGTCAAACCCTGACGAGAAGGAGTAGACTGCACCCTTGCTTTTTAATTAAAAGATGCTGTAGGCTTGAACTGGGTCTCTGGACTAAGGCAAGCTCTAGTTTCTAGTCGCCCAAAGTTTGTGTAAAATTAGTATCATTATAAATAAAATGAAACATTTTTGCTATTCTCTAATGATGCATGTAATGTGTGCATTTGTGGAAACAATTTCACTATAGATAGTAAGGTTTAACATTGTTGAAGAACCCGTGATTGTTCGAGCACTACAGATCACTGCCTGGTCAGACATACCCACATTATCATAAAGGGTAACTTATTCTGTACAAACACTTCCATTTGTAATTTGTTTCAAGTATGCATATTTCTCTTGATCCACGCAATTAGTTTCTCCACGTGTTGTTCTCTGAAGGCGTGGTTCCGCCATCATCCTGCATCCGCTGAAATTACCATCGGCCATGCTCATTCCCTTCTATAAAAATTGAGGAAACAGAGGGAAGTTGGTATAGTTTCCTTATAGCCTTGCGAGCTCACCTTTTCCTGCCCGCGGCCTTCGCCCTACCACCTCATTCTTCAAGATTCAACCAAAGTGGAGGGAGAAGCAGAGGAGGAGAGGTTATTCGAGGCCCCTCTGCGAGTAGAGCTAGGAGGCAGAGGGGTCATGCCTCTCTGCTATGTACACAACACTCGCCGTAGCACACTAGTAGAGATATGACCTACCATGATGAAAATTCTTATGATGATTCTATTATGGTCATCGAAGAGTGGTTTCCATGATGTTTTGGTCATTTTGGTCATTGAACTACGTGATGATTTTGTTTTTGATGATGTATTTTGAAAAGGTCACGGGAATGGTCACGAAAACCCTGACGGAATCGTCACAGAGGCGTTCACGGCACTGTTCATCACTGGATTGTGACGGTTTCACGGATATCCTCAATTTGTGACCAAATGTCAGGTACCCAAATAAGGGGTACCCTTAACCCCGACTAAGCGAATCAATACCGGCATCAACATCTAAATCCGTCGTCATTATTCCCTGGCCCAAGGTACGTAAGATATTAGGTCCAAGAATCAAACTACACTGGGCCCGCCCACAAATCGGTCTCGACGGCCTAGGCTACCGGACTCTCGACGAGACCCTCTCAACTCGAGGCAGTCTACTCGAGGGGATGCCACCCCCTCGAGTGACGAAACTCCCCGGGCGAATGAACGCCTGTCGAGCCCACGCACCCCCTCCACCCACCTACTTCTTGTACGGCGCTCAGAGCATTTAATGTGTTTTACCTGCCCTCACCTAACCTCATGGCTATAGCCACAGTAACAGTGGGCCGTACACTAGTCAAATGCCCCTTTTACTGCCCATACTTCGGAAACAAGCGGATCATACTGCACTATATCACCAAGCCGCGCACTGTGCCCTGTTTGGCACCCCCTCGAGACACATTTGTCAACGTAGATCCCATATTTCCTGGGGCTTGGTCTTATCCCCTTGGGTCTCAACTTTCCTCGACCACCCCCTCGAGGAAGTCCTCCACACCATTGGCCAGCGCTCCAACAACTCCCCTACAGGATGGCTCTAGTAGTGTGCACGCCTGTGCATGGGCACCAGTCTTTCACCAGCCATTTGCAACATCATCACACGCGCGGGAAGGATGGCCATCACCTCCAAGAACATCGCTACAGGGCTCGCCATGCCCAGCGCACACTTCTACAGTCATGTGACATGATCGGCATCATCTAATTGACGTTAGTAACTATGACAGCCCTAGGATCCATGTACCCCTGTGCCTCTCCTTCGCTTATAAAAGGAGACGCCAGAGCCTAGGATTGGAAAAAGACATAGCGCATCCATTGCCTAGGACTCCCAGAGCCTGAAACGCTCAAGTCCTAGCTCTACTCACTCACTCGCTTCTATTCACCCCTGTACAGGCACTTCGGTGCAAGATAATACAAACTCTCCCCCCCGCTGGACGTAGGGCCTTCTATTGCCCGAACCAGGATAAACCACGTGTATTCTTCTTGCATCAGCATCTGGATTAGGGAGCACGCAACACAAATTTACTCATTAGTCCTCGGCCCCCGGGGTCGAAACACTGATAGTTGGCGCACCAGGTAGGGGAGCTGCATGTTACTAATGATTTCCCCCCATTTTTCTGGATGGCAGACTCAGCTTTGCCACTTTCGTGAGCTACGGTGATCTGGTTCAGGAGTCTGGAGTTCATGTCGCTCGACCATGGCTATGACATGGTCCTGCTCTCAGTCAGAGACCCGAGTAGAGGCCGCTGTGAGCCCCACGCTCAGGAGGTACCGCACGCCGGTCTCACCACCATGCCTTCGTGCCCAGGAGGAGGCGCGACGGTTGCCACCATCGTCGTCACCCATGTCTGGGTTGACGTCTGCCACGTTGCCTCTGTTCCTAGCGGGCAACACAAGGCCCCTGGTTGGGGACCTGTCTGACCCATGCCACGAAGCATAGAACAAGCTGGCAAGGCTCTACAGAAACCCTGACTTCACCTTCATGATGTGTTTGTCAGGGGAGCTCGGCGAGGATCCCCCGACGGGCATAGCTTCATCACCCTGCAATCTGTTGCCGCATGGACTATTTGGGGCTCATCGCCAGTTCCCATTCGGTCTGGACAACGTCGCCAGGACGTACTCCTTTGCAATGTGCTCTAGTATGAGCACGCATAAGGACCACCCGGGGGTTCTCTTGTGCGCTACCATGGACATGGCAACGGTCTTGCCAGCCTCTAAGGACCTTGGCTTCTCGCAAGCACCTGGCCCAAGGCAGTACACCCTCAGCACGATGCGACGTCAGCTGGAGGAGGAGCAGCATGGGAAGTTCCCTATCTTCTACTCCTACAGCCCCAACTCTGACTCTGATATCTATGACCCCACACAGGAATGCTTCCACATCTAGGATGAGGCCATCGAGTCAAGCGAGGACACTATCGACCCGGGTGCTGTTGCAGCTGCAGCGGTAGCAGGTGATGGCCGCGTGACCCCAGATCGAGAGGAGCCACTACCGGATCCTGTCGTCTCACGTCTTCCCCATGATGATCAGGCCGTGCAGCTTGCGTAGGTTCAGGAGCTGAGGGCCAAGCTCGACGAGGACCATGAGTGCCTATGTCAACTCGAGCAGACCCTCAGGCATGGCCATGGGCACCCGTGTGGTGCGGGGGCTTGAGGCAAAGCTCGAGAGGTCAACTGATAGATCATTGAGGATGGGGTGCCAGAGTGCCCTGTCGTCAACCGCTTCCCCGGAGCCAGCCAGAACATCATCGCAGTGACCATGCTTCTTTGTAACATGCCCGCACCATCAAATACTTAAGCTCGACGGATACGGGATGAGCTGGAGGGCCTCCTCAATGTTGTGGCCGCATAGCAAGCCAAAAGCTCGGCTTTGATACGTTGAGGGGTGGCCACGAAACAACTTGTCGAGCCCTCCCACGATGAGAGGGAGGCCTTGGTTCACCAAGTGGCAGCTCCATGAGCAAAGAAGGTGGCCCCCGTCCAAGATCGCATCATCGACAACAGCGACCCTCAAGACACATGCCATGACATCATCGAGAACCGACGGAGCAAGAGCGGGGATGCAGATGATCGAGGCTACAGCGCTTATTGAGGGGGACGCTATGACAGCGATGAGGACCACTGGGCCCTGAGCCGCCAGGGCCTTGAGTCTTTAGCAGGGTGATCCACAGCATGCCGCTGCCGAGCCCCTTCTAACCCCCCATGAGCATCGTCAAATACAACAGCAAAACCAAGCTAGAGCACTGGCTGGCCGACTTTCTACTAGCCTGCCAGCTAGGTGGGGCATGTGATGATCGAAGGTGGCTCGAGGACCTAGTTCGGGTCTTCGAGGGAAACTTAAAGGGGATCTACGTGCGCCCTGGCAACTCCTAGGACCTTTGCAACTACAAGCAGCAGCCCGGGGAGTCCCTTCACGACTTTGCCTGATGCTTCTCCAAGCAGCGCACGGAGCATCCACACATTCCTGACCATGATGTCATCTTAGCGTTCATCTCGGGCACCACCTGCAAGGAGTTGGTTCGGGAGCTAGGGTGCAATTGCCCCAAGATCATCGATGAGCTGATGGATGCTGTTGCCAACTATGCAGTCAGTGAGGAGGCGATCAGGGCCTTTTTTGGCAATGAGAAGGACAAGAGGAAGGTGCAGGCACCCAACAGCGAGGGCACAAGCATGAGCTCCAAGAAGGCCAAAAGGAAGAATAAGAAGACCGAGCAGGGCAAGCACGAGGCTGCGGACGATGATCTCGTCACTGGGTCGAGCGCAAGAAGCTTTGAGGTCCCCCGAGGGAGCCATCTTCGACGAAATGCTGAAGGAGCCCTGCCTTACCACAAGGGAGGGGCTGACCATAACCTCAAAGACTGCTGCATGTTTAGGAACTAATACGAGAGTCTGGGCATCAAGAAGGATGATCAGAAGAAGGACAAAGGCGGTGACAAGGGGGGTGACAAAGAGGATGATAAGTTCCCCGAGGTCTTCGACTGCTACATAATCTATGGCGGTCCCTCGACCTAGCTCACGCCTTGACAACGTGATGACCATCCGGATCACGTGGTTAGCCCAGAGCCTACCCCCTCATCTCGACCCAATCATCATCAACACCCACCACTCCAAGGTGCTCATAGACGGGGGTAGCAGCCTCAACATCTTTACATTGAGACCCTTGACCTCATGGGGGTCATGAAGTCGTAGCTTCAGCCCAGCGCCGGGGGTTCCATGGAGTTGTGCCAGGGAAGAAGGGCCTGCCCGTCGGTCACATCAACCTCCCCATCTGCTTCGGCACTCCCTTGAACTTTGGGAAGGAGTTCCTCACCTTCGAAGTAGTCGGGTTCCATGGCACGTACCATGCCATCATTGGTCAATCTGGCTGCGCACAGTTCATGGTGATCCCCAACTACATGTATCTCAAGCTCAAGATATTGAGACCCAAGGGCATCATCACCATCGGTTCCTCCTATGAGCATGCATACGACTGCAACATCGAGTGCATCGAGAATGGAGATGCCATCGAGGAGTCCACCAAGCTGGCCTTGACACTCGAGGGCCTCACCACAGAGACCCTCGAGGCCAAGCGCCACATAGGCAGCTTCGAGTTCATGGAAGACACCAAGAAGGTCCCCCTCGATCCAAGCAGCCCCGACGAGAAGGCGCTGACGATTAGTGCACCCTCAGTAGCAAATAGGAAGCAATGCTCGTCGAATTTCTCCACACACATGTTGACATGTTTGCATGGAGTCCCTCGAACATGCCAGGCATACCAGGGAAGTCACCGAGCATGATGAGGACATCACTCCATTGAATGCACAAGATGATCCTCCACTGGACATTCAAGGTCCAATCACAAGAGCTCACGCACGATAATTAAATTTACAGGTGAGCTCGTTCTTAAGGAAGTATTTTTATGATTTTGAGAATAGATTGCTACCTAATGATTATATTGTACTTAGGAATCATGGAGAGGACCAAGGGATGCATAAGGGATGGCTTGGAGGCGTGGAGGACCAGCAAGGGCGCCCAAGTCAAGGTGGAGGCCCAAACCGAGTCGACTTCGAGCCTGTTTCAGAGTCCAAGCCTAGTGTGGAGTAAAGTGGACGCCCAGGACGCATCTGGACTCCGTTTTTGATGATCCACCTATGGATGGAAAGATAATTTCATAAGGAAGCCAATGGCATTAGTTTGAGTCAAAATTCCTTCGGAGTCATCAGAAAACATCGAAACAAGTTAGCATCCAGAATCTGTTCTGGTGCTGCGTCACCGTTTTTGGTCCGTTGGACCGTGTATCGTTGCTGAGCCCATTAGGGGGCGCGTCCAGGGGTGGCGATGACCCTTAGACCTCTATAACCAGCCGTCGCCTCTCTTGTTAGGTTTTGGGTTTTGCTTAGATTATTCTGTTCACAACAGTTTCACCGCGCCGTCGGTTTGTGAGACCCCAACTCGTGAGATTAATCATTCATCTGCAATTGGTTGCATTCTTTCGTGTTCTTGCTTGTGTTCTTCGATTAGCAGGCAAAGGACTCAGCCTTCTTGGTTAGGTCGACTGTGCTTCGACGGTCGATAACCAGAGGAGACGTGGTGCTGCGATTGCGGGGTTCAGAGCCGAGTTGTTCGGAAGCCGGATCGAATTGTGTCGCGATTCCACCAAATCGAGAGTTATTAGAACCTTTCGGAAGATCGGAAACCCTAGTTCACATCAAGTGGTAATCAGAGCTTCAGGTACACCGTCAGGTTCGCCCTTACCCTAGTTTAGTTTGTTTTCGCCTTCGTCCTATAATCCAAAAAAAAAGTCAAAAATAGTTTAGTCTAGGTTTTTCCCTTATCCCAGAACCACGTTTGGCCTTTGCATAGTTCTTGTCAGATTCCATAGTGTTGAATTTGTGTCCTGATCAGGGTCTTGTTGCTGGTTAGGTTGTGTTAGAGTCTAGTCGTGTGTTTTTTCCCATCGTTTCCATTCAACGCTGTCCCCTTCCACCGTCCCAAACAACAAGTCGAATCCACCATATTATTCGACTTGCCCCGCTAGCCGCCTTGTGTCAATTCTCGCCGCCGCGCAAACCCTAGATAGGTCGCTGACCGCTCATTGTTGCTTGCATCACAACCCTCCTTGCATCATCAGCTAAATACCTACTGCTGTGATCCATGTTGGAGTTTAGGGATGCTTCGCCCTAACTGCCGCCGCCGTGTTGTGCCTTCCGAGAAACATAACTTGAGATACCTTTGGTAAAACAGGCATAACTTTTGACTCGTTTATCAAAAAAATTTGAAATTTTTACAACAGCTTCTTGACTCCATTTGGCCTGTTTGGTCCAGTTAGAATTGCCAAAAAAATTTGGCAAAATAAAGAAAAAAATTGACAAGGTTCTTGCATGCTTTTCAGAGAATGTGCTGATTTTCTCTAGACCACATTCCACCTCTGTTGTAGGTGAAAATTTTTGTGGTTGTATCTTTTGTCATACTTGTTCAGAGAAAAATTTAAAAAAATAGTGTAAAAAAAGGTTTGTTCAGAGAAAAAAATGGAAAAAAAGGAAAAACAAAAAGGAGTTGCTTGTTCTGTGATTGCGTGTGCTACATTATGCTTTGTGCTTCATTCATACTTGTCTCTCCATCATACTTGTGCTTCCTTTGTCCTTGTTCACACACATTTGGTACTTGGAACACGTTAGGCCAGCAACGAGAACAAGTAATTAGGACTATAATTCAATATTACTTTCTGTCTTTGAATTGTGTACCACTCACATATTTTTTGGCCAGCCTTCCTAAGCCCCACACATACTTCTGGACAGCAAAAGTTGTGACACCCGTAATCTCAGTGCTACGTCTTTCAGGTATCCGTGCCTTGCTGGTAAGAACCGGTCGAAATTTGTTAAGGTGTTGCCTTTTGCTCTAAATTTGAGAGGCACCACTCCACATTTGTAGAGGATTATTAGGGATAACTTTCACCGTTTGCTGCTTGTGTTTTGTGTCTACAATGGCAGGTGATGCGGGAGAGAATTCACCCAAAGAGTTTTCAGAGTGTGTCAGCCAAGAGCAACTATAATCTGTGATAAACAATGCTCAGAAGGACTTGAACGAGACAGTTACCAAGGCTGTAACTGCTGCACTCGTTGATCTCAAGATTGGCAACACCCTTGAGAGATTGGATAAACGATTGTCCACGCTGACCGATAGGGTAACTACTTTAGAAGAACCACCACCACCTGAAGAAAAGGCAGCAATGCTGGCGATGAGGTATATGATGCTGATGGTAATGTTGATAGAGCAGCGACAAGAGAAAATAGATTACGTCATCGTCTTCGCACAAATACCACAGGTATGGGTGGCGCTCAACATTTCAACCGCCACTGAGGTAATCGTACTCATGCTCCCGATGATCCTTATGCTAAGGTTAAATTTACCATACCTTCTTTTTTGGGACATTATGATGTCGAGGAATACCTTGATTGGGAGATGACAGTAGAGCAAAAATTCTGTGCCCATCTTGTGCCTGAGCAACATCGCATTAGACAAGCCACTAGTGAATTTAAAGATTTGCTATCATTTGGTGGACTGGTTTAGTTGCAGATAATTGCCAACCTCATACATGGGAAGAACTTAAGTTTGCTATGCGTGATAGATTTGTGCCACCATCGTATCATAGAGACCTACGTAAAAGACTAATGCGTTTAGAACAGGAACATAAATCTGTGCAGGATTATTATGGTGAACTTCAGAAAGGTTTGATGCGTTGTGGCATAGTGGAGGGAACTGAGGATTCTATTGTTCGTTTTTATGCGGGTTTGAGGGAGGAAATTCAGGACATAGTTGATTATAAGGAATTTAACACTGTCAACCAGTTGTTTCAATTTGCTATGCTTGTAGAGAAGGAATTGCAGGGGCGAGATAAGCAGGCCAAGAGTAAGGCTGGCACCTCATACACACCACGCATGGGAGCATCATCAGGGTTTCCCAAGGCATCCTCCTTCCGTGCGCCTGTACTAGCGAACAAGAGGACGTCTTCTGCGCAACCTTCTGTTTCAGGTAAAAATTTAGTGAATGAACCATCAAAGAGTGCATCTTCTGTTGCCTCAACAGGACGCACTCCTAGCATTCAGTGTCATCGGTGCCATGGTTATAGACATGTGCAAAAGGACTGTCCAAGTGGGCGGGCATACATTGCTACAGAGGATGGGTACATCAGCACCTCTGACATGGAAGATGATGATGAAGAACAAGATGTTCAAGAAGAAGGTGAGGTCTTTGGTAGCAAGGACACATCAGCCTACATGAGTGTCATTGTGCAGCGAGTGCTTAGCGCACAAGTACAACAACCTGAGAAGCTGCAACGCCACAATTTGTTCCAAATTTTCTTTGTCATCAACAACCGGCGAGCACGTGTCATCATTGATGGGGGTAACTGCAATAATTTGGTGAGTTCAGATTTGGTCAAGAAGCTTGACTTGTCTACACGCCCACATCCCCATCTGTACCATATCCAGTGGTTGAATGATTCCGGTAAGGCTAAGGTAACAAAAACTTGTAAAGTTTCTTTTTCCATTGGTACCTATATTGATTTCGTTGATTGTGATGTAGTACCTATGGAAGCTTGTTCACTTTTATTGGGTCGCCCTTGGGAATTTGATAATGATGCTATTCATCATGGTAGAAGTAATACATACACTTTTGTTCATAAAGGAAAGAAAATTACTTTGGTGCCAATGACCCCAGCTGAAATTGTACAAGCTGATAAAGAACGAGCTGCTAGTTTGTATGATGTTAAATCTAAAAATCAGCAAGTTGCAAATTCTGTTTACCCACCTAAAAAGGATAAGTTCACACCTAATTCTATGGTCGAGGAAATTAAATTGAAGGGTGGTGTTATGCTTGCAAGAAAATGTGACCTTGCTGAAATTTCCGATGATGATATTTGCTATACTTTGGTTTGCAAACGAGCTTTGTTTTCTCTTGATGATGTTGTTAGTTTGAGACCTCCTGCTATCACTAACCTTTTGCAGGAGTATGAGGACGTTTTTCCAGCTGAGATACCCCCGTGGCTGCCACCTATGAGAGGAATAGAGCATCAAACTGATTTGATTCTGGGAGCAACATTGCCAAACCGTGCTGCTTATCGAACCAACCCTGAAGAGACTAAGGAGATTCAGCGACAAGTCCAAGAGCTTTTGGACCGCGGGTATGTACGAGAAAGCCTTAGTCCTTGTGTGTTCCTGTGATTTTGGTTCCTAAGAAAGATGGTTCTTGGCGCATGTGTGTTGATTGTAGAGCCATTAATAATATTACTATTTGATATCATCATCCTATTCCTGGGCTTGATGACATGCTTGATGAGTTATGTGGCTCTGTAATTTTCACTAAAATTGACTTGCATAGTGGTTACCATCAGATTAGAATGAAACTTGGAGATGAATGGAAAACAGCTTTCAAAACTAAATTCGGATTATATGAGTGGTTAGTAATGTCTTTTGGTTTAACTAATGCACCTAGTACTTTTATGAGATTGATGAATGAAGTTTTAAGGGCTTTTATTGGGCGATTTGTGGTAGTTTACTTTGATGATATCTTGATTTATAGCAAGTCTTTGGATGAACATATGGATCACTTGCGTGCTGTTTTTAATGCTTTACGCGATGCATGCTTATTTGGTAACCTTGAGAAGTGCATCTTTGGCACGGATCGAGTCTCTTTTCTTGGATATGTTGTTACTCCACAGGGAATTGAGGTGGATGAGACAAAAATTGAAGCCATTAGGAGCTGGCCAGTACCCCAATCCATCACACAGGTGAGGAGTTTTCTTGGTCTTGCAGGTTTCTACCGCCGCTTTGTCAAGGATTTCAGCACCTTTGCTGCCCCATTACATGAGTTGACAAAGAAGGGCGTGGTGTTCCAATGGGGTACGGCACAAGAGGAGTCATTTGAGATGTCAAAAGATAAGCTTACACACGCACCATTGCTGCAACTTCCAAACTTTGGTAAGACTTTTGAGTTAGAATGTGATGCTAGTGGAGTTGGCAATGGAGGTGTTTTGATGCAAGATGGTAAACCAGTGGCATACTTTAGCGAAAAATTGCATGGTCCTGTTTTAAATTACTCTACGTATGATAAGGAATTGTATGCTCTTGTACGTTCTTTAGAGACGTGGCGTCATTATTTGTGGCCTAAGGAATTTTTTATACATTTAGATCATGAATCACTTAAGTATCTTCGTTCTCAAAATAATCTGAATCGTCGACATGCTAAGTGGGTTGAATTTATTGAATCCTTTCCTTATGTTATCAAACACAAGAAAGGAAAGGATAATATAATTGCTGATGCTATGTCTAGACGATATACTATGTTGTCCCAACTTGATTGTAAGATTTTTGGGCTTGAAACAATAAAAGAACAATATGTGCTTGATCCTGATTTTAAAGATGTGTTGCTGAATTATAAAGAGGGCCGTACGTGGAACAAGTATGTGATAAATGATGGATTTGTGTTTAGAGCTAACCGTCTTTGCATTCCAGTTGGTTCTGTTCGTCTTTTGTTGCTACAGGAAGCGCATGGAGGAGGATTGATGGGCCATTTTGGTGCTAAAAAGACGGTAGCTGTTTTGGCCACACATTTCTTTTGGCCACAGATGAAGAGAGATGTTGAGCGGTTCGTGGCACGCTGCACCACATGTCAAAAAGCTAAGTCTCGCTTGAATCCACATGGGTTGTATATGCCTCTTCCTATTCCTTCTATTGCTTGGACAGATATTTCGATGGACTTTGTTTTAGGATTGCCTAGGACCAAGAGGGGAAGGGATAGTATTTTTGTGGTTGTGGATCGATTTTCTAAGATGGCACATTTTATACCATGTCATAAAAGTGATGATGCAACTCATATTACTGACCTCTTTTTCCAAGATATTGTTCGTTTGCATGGTATGCCGTCTACTATTGTTTCAGATCGCGACGCCAAATTTTTGAGTCACTTCTGGCGAACTCTATGGAATAAGTTGGGCACAAAATTGTTGTTTTCAACAACTTGTCACCCACAAACATATGGACAAATAGAGGTAGTGAACCGCACTTTGGGCACCATGCTAAGCTGTTTTGAAGAAAAATTTAAAGATGTGGGAAGAATGTTTGCCTCATGTGGAGTTTGCTTACAATCGGGCGACACATTCTACCACCAAGGTAAGTCCTTTTCAGGTAGTGTATGGTTTTAACCCTCGTGCTCCAATTGATCTTTTGCCTTTACCTACCAATGAAAGAACGCATAGTGATGCTAGTGCACGTGCTGAATTTATTCGTAAGTTACATGAAACCACTAAAGAAAATATTGAAAAGATGAATGAAAAGTATAGAATTGCTAGTAGTGAAGGTAGAAAAGAACTTAAACTTGAACAGGTGATTTAGTATGGTTACATTTGAGAAAAGATAGGTTTCCAGAGCTGTGTAAGTCAAAATTAATGCCAAGAGCTGCTGGTTCTTATAAAATTATTGAGAAAATAAATGATAATGCATACAAACTTGAGTTGCCACCCGAGTTCGGGGTTAGTCCTTCTTTCAACATTTTAGATTTGAAGCCGTATTTGGGAGAAGAAGATGACCTTGAGTCGAGGACGACTCCAATTCAAGAGGGGGAGGATGATGAGGACATCACTCCATTGAATGCCCAAGATGATCCTCCGCTGGACATTCAAGGTCCAATCACAAGAGCTCGCGCACGATAATTAAATTTACAGGTGAGCTCGTTCTCAAGGAAGTCTTTTTATGATTTTGAGAATAGATTGCTACCTAATGATTATATTGTACTTAGGAATCATGGAGAGGACCAAGGGATGCATAAGGGATGGCTTGGAGGCATGGAGGACCAGCAAGGGCGCCCAAGTCAAGGTGGAGGCCCAAACCGAGTGGACTTCGAGCCTGTTTCGGAGTCCAAGACTAGTGTGGAGTAAAGTGGACGCCCAGGACGCATCCGGACTCCGTTTTTGATGATCCACCTATGGATGGAAAGATAATTTCATAAGGAAGCCAATGGCATTGGTTTGAGGTCAAAATTCTTTTGGAGTCATCAGGAAACATCGAAACAAGTTAGCATCTAGAATCTGTTCCGGTGCTGCGTCACCATTTTTGGTCCGTTGGGCCGTGTATCATTGCTGAGCCCATTAGGGGGCGCGTCTAGGGGTGGCAACGACCCTTAGACCTCTATAACCAGCCGCCGCCTCTCTCGTTAGGTTTTGGGTTTTGCTTAGATTATCTTGTTCACAACAGTTTCACCGCGCCGTCGATTTGTGAGACCCCAACTCGTGAGATTAATCATTCATCTGCAATTGGTTGTATTCTTTCGTGTTCTTGCTTGTGTTCTTCGATTAGCAGGCAAAGGACTCAGCCTTCTTGGTGAGGTCGACTGTGCTTTGACGGTCGATAACCAGAGGAGACGTGGTGCTACGATTGTGGGGTTCAGAGACAAGTTGTTCAAAAGCCGGATTGAATTGTGTCGCGATTCCACCAAATCGAGAGTTATTAGAACCTTTCGGAAGATCGAAAACCCTAGTTCACATCAGAGCATGCCTTGGAGATTCAGGCTGGGTCTAGACCAATGAAGCAACGCTTGCACCGTTTCAATGAGGAGAAGCGCAAGATCATCAGCGAGAAGGTTCACAAGCTTTTGGCAGCCGGGTTCATCAAGGAGGTTCATCATCCCGAGTGGTTAGCTAACCCTGTATTAGTTAAGAAAAAGAATGGAAAAATGAGGATGTGTATTGATTATACTAGTTTGAATAAAGCATGTCCTAAAGTTCCATCTCATTTACCATGTATTGATTAAATTGTTGATTCAACTGCGAGATGTGAGACCCTCTATTTCCTTGACGCTTGTTCCGGTTACCATCAAATCAAGATGAAGGAATCCAACCAGCTCGTGACTTCCTTTATCACCCCTTTTGGCATGTATTGTTACATTACCATGCCCTTCGGCCTTCGAAACACCGGGGCAACGTAACAACGATGCATGCTTCATGTTTTTGGTAAACATATAGGGACGATAGTCGAGGCCTATGCCGACAACATCGTAGTCAAATCCAAGATGGTCGACATCATCGACGACCTCAAAATCGCGTTCGGATGCCTTCGAGCCAAGAACATCAAGCTCAACCCTGAGAAATGTATCTTTGGCGTGCCTCGAGGCATGCTCTTAGAATACATCGTCTCTCAGTGCAGTATCAAGGCCAACCCTGAGAAAGTCACGGTGATCACCAAGATGGGGCCGATTCGAGACCTGAAGGGCGTATAGAAGATCACGGGCTGCCTCGCCTCCCTCAGTCGCTTCATGTTGCGCCTGGGAGAGAAGGCCCTGCCACTATACCGACTCTTGAGGAAATTCGAGCACTTCGCATGGACCGCCGAGGCCGAGGAGGCCCTCGCTAGACTCAAAGGTATGCTGATCTCCCCTCCAATTCTTGTACCTCCTAAACCCGCTGTGCCACCCGATCCAGCCGAGCCTCTTCTCCTCTATGTCGCTGCAACCACCCAAGGGGTCAGCGCAGCCGTAGTAGTCAAGAGGCAGGAGGAAGGGCACTCCCTGCCCGTCCAATGGCCAGTTTACTTCATCAATGAGGTACTCTCAGAGACAAAGGTTTGCTACCCACAGATCCAGAAGCTGCTCTACGACATCGTGAACACGCGCCGCAAGCTCCAGCATTATTTCCTCAGTCACCCGGTAACCGTGGTTTTGGCTTTCCCCCTCGGAAGATTATCCAAAATCAGAAGGCAACGGGAAGGATCGCTAAGTGGTTGATCAAGCTCATGGGTGAGACCCTCACTTACGCATCACGCAAGCCCATCAAGTCTCAGGTGCTGGCGAACCTCATCACCGAATGGACCGATACTCAACTTCTGCCAGCACATATTCAAGCCAAGCTGTGGACAATGTACTGCGATGGGTCGCTCATGAAAACAGGAGTAGGCGCAGGCTTGCTCTTCATCTCACCCCTCGGAGTCCATATGTGCTATGTCAACCGCATCCACTTTGCCGCCTCCAACAACATCGCAGAGTATGAGGCCCTCATCAGTGGTCTGCGCATCGCAATCGAGCTCAGGGTTCGACGCCTCGACGTTCAAGAAGACTCACAACTCGTCATCGACTAGGTGATGAAGGCCTCAAGCTGCCACGACCCCAAGATGGAAGCCTACGGCAATGAGGTACGCAAGTTGGAAGACAAGTTCTACGGTCTCGAGCTCAACCACATCAATCAACGGTACAATGAAGCTGCGGATGAGCTCGCCAAAATCACGTCCACTCGAGGTACCGTCCTACCCGATGTCTTCTCAAGGGACCTCTTCGAGCCCTCTGTCAACTTAGGCTCGGGGGCTAGCGCCATGCCATCAACGCTCGACCCCCTGCCACGACCAAGGCCCCCTTGACCGGGGCCGAGGCCATGGAAATCGAGGGGTCACCTCCTCCATCAAGTCCACCACCAGACTGGCATGTTCCCTTCCTCGACTGCCTTATTCGAGGGGAGCTCCCAAAAAATCGAACCAAGGCTCGGCAGATAGCTTGACGGCCTAAGTCCTACGTCATCTACAGCAATGACAAGGAACTCTACCGATGAAGCCCATCAGGGATCCTCTAGCACTGCATCACCATCGAGGAAGGCAGGAAGCTCCTCGAGGACATACACTTGGGGCTTGTGGACATCACGCTGCGCCAAGGACCCTCATCAAAAATGCTTTTCGACAGGGTTTCTACTGGCCAACCACCGTCTTCGACACCATTGACCTCGTCCGCTCGTGTGAAGGGTGCCAGTTTTAAGCCAAGCAAATGCACCTCCCAGCTCATGCCCTGTAGATGATCCCCATCACTTGGCTGTTTCTGGTTTGGGGGCTCGACTGTTGGTGGTCCTTATGGATCATTTATATTCTGCCAACTTAGACTAAAAAGAAGAAAGACAATCATATTCTAGCACATATGCCTTTACTACTAACAAGTTCCACTTGTACCCCTAGTACTCATGTTTTATAGGTATTATGGTGCAACAAGTAGAAATACGCAACATCACGAAGACAGTGCAAAAGCCAAAAGACGAATTCAGAAAAAGCTCAGACAAGAAAAATAGAGAAGCCGACCTTCGGTGTGTACCTGGGCTTGATCGTAACCACAGGAGAAGTCCAGGCCCAGGGAGGAACCGACCACCCGAAGGCGGTGGCCAGATGGCCCCACCAAGGGGGTGGCCGGTCCCAAGGGTGGCCGCACCCCCACTGGGCCCTCCCGGCCTAATCCTTCAGAGGCAGTGCTCTAGGCGGTTCCCTCAAGGCAGTTTCACCTCCTTCCATATTTGTGGACGCTGAAACATCCTAGTTTAGCTATAAAAGAGAGGGAGCTCCTTCATTTTCAACACACACATCATTTTGGAGTCACTCACCTCACACCTCTCACTTGTATCTTTAGAATAGTTTTAGTAGTTTGTGAGCAAGGAGAAGCTATCAAGGAGAGCTTGTCTCCTTGGAAGAAAAGGATCATCTTGGTATTAATACAATTTGGTCTTCTTCTATGAGCAAGTTCTTATCATACTTATATGATCATGGTTCTCGGGTATATGGAGATCGGTGAATATGTCGGTATCCCATGGGCAGAGGGATAGGTGGGCAGGTGGTGACAGCCCTGTCCATCCCTAGCATTAACCCATGTTCGGATATGGAGTATGAGTTTGTTAAGTCTCTATCGGCTGGCAGACCAGCTGCGAGGATCTCCCTATCATCCCAGATTTAGTCCTGATGCTAGATATACGAGTTAGATGTTTTGCTAATAGTTCTTTGCATAGTTATATATGACCAATGCCTGCTCTATTTAGTTATATTCTTTTATTCTTTATTTCTCTTTTTATCCTTGAGGTTGACCCCGATGTGTGTTCACTATCCTGAATATCATGTCTTATTCCTATTTACTCTATGCCTACCATTGCACTTAATAAGCAATGATGTTTACACCACGCTTGATGCATATTACCCTTAAATGCTATAATGATAGTTCTGTGCACATGTAGATTAACTCTTATTGTTACTGAGTTATCAATTGGCGTACCTAAGTACCATTGCTTAAGGATTGTAATTCTTGTTGCACCCCATGGCGCCGTGCCATAGTTTTGGATATCATAAGTAGCGACGATTAGGAAGGCCAATCCGGCACTTCTAATTGTTATTACCAGACTGCATTACCTAGGCCGGCGCCATTAAGGGCCAAGGGTTACCTTTCTGAAGTAATAGTGTTTAGGAATGTCAATACATGTTTCTAGTATTATTATTAAGGATGGATTTATAGTCTACCTTTAGTAGTAATGCTAAGAAATGCCAACAAGTATTTCTGGCGCTGTTGTCGGGGAGGGCAAGCATCTTGCTGGCATAAACATCGATTGCATAATAAGCATTGGTAGTCATAGTTTAAGCAGGCTAACTTTGCTGTTTTCTTCCTCTTTTTACTAGAATGAAAACAGGATAGCAATTTTGCTCTGCCAGAAAACTTCCTCAGCAATCCAGAAGCACTCCTAAGGAAGAAAAGATCACGTACCATTTCTCCTTCTGCTACTCCACTGGCAGACAAATAGGTCACTCCCGCACCATCGGCTACTACCGCTATGGCCCAGACACTCCATGACTACTCCACTCCCACTGTTGCCAACATGCCCGTTGCGCCCTCTGTCAACGTTGGGAACAAAAACTTCAAGATCTGTATGGGCCTTATCTCGATGGTGTAGGGTTTAGCCAGAAAACAAAACTTTTCTGCCTCATAAACTAGGATCTACTGCTAGTTACGGGTCACGGGATTACCACTAGACGCACGGATGCAGCAGAAGATGACTCAATGTAGTCGTACGTGTTGCAGTAGGTAGAGCAGTCATCCATCATGTCAATCCCCTCGTGCGGTTCATCCCAGTGCTCCAGATGCAGCACCTCTGAGGTATCCCACACTTACAGGGAAGAAGTGATGTGCCTCCGGACTGCTAGGTCCGTGAGGAATAGAAGGCACGAGCGTGGGGAGGGCGACGGCGGCTGTCAAAGGCATCCAACACTGACCACGCGCCCTACCCCTTGCTTATATAGGCATCCCCAATGAGCTCATGAGTTGGAGGCCCATTAGTAACCCTAAGCATTGTCTAATTTGGGTCAAACCCGAATTAGGCTTCCAGCCCCTTAAGCGTGCGACCCTATGGGTTCACGCACACATTGACATGGGTCGAGTACTCCTACTCGCCCAATAGTTGACAACGGCCTCTAGCAAGGCGTGACAACTCCTATGTGCACGCAAAGATCATATCAGACGAACCACTATGACCATATACAAGTTATTCCCTTTGCCACTCG
Organism: Bothriochloa decipiens; assembly: GCA_023333625.1. Lineage (NCBI taxonomy): Eukaryota > Viridiplantae > Streptophyta > Magnoliopsida > Poales > Poaceae > Bothriochloa > Bothriochloa decipiens. Next base: position 27,214,021 of record CM041634.1, read on the forward strand.
ATATATGGTTCAACTCGTGGGTTAACACTTAACCCAAGCACGACCAAGTATTTGTTGATCCAATCACTTGAGTGATCCAGTGATATCTCTCTTGAGTTGAAAGGGGCAAATTCCATCTTGATTGTCTATGTCTCATAGCATGCTTCCCGACCACCCGAAGATCAACTTTATAACTACCCAGTTACAGAGTAGCGTTTGACAGTCCCTAAGTAGGCCGTTTCACATCTTGAGTACATACCACAATCTCAGGTCTAAGGACATAACGTATATGATGTGAATAGAGACTTTCTCATGTCGGGTCAGTCCAGCCTACATGTCTCACATGTGCCCATATTATTAATTTGACATCTCCATGTCCATGGCTTGTAAAACATAGCCATCAACTAATACAGGTGCTGGTCTAATATTCAAGTGTGTTCTCACAAGAACGCCGACCAGGGACAACTTTAGAATAACCATCCAAGTAATTAAGTTCCACAAACAATTCACATAATTGCCAATCAATACAAGTTGTCTATAATGGATATTCAATGAACACTTTATTAATCATGGATACAATTGGAATATCACTATCTCATGATTAGCTCTAGGGCATATCCCAACAGATAGTGCACGCGAGCCAGTTCTGTGGCTTGCCAAGGGAGGATGCGAACGCTCACCTGCAACACTTCCTTGAGTTGTGTGACACCATCGTCATCAAAGATGTCACATAGGACAGTATCAGGCTCTGCTTGTTTCCTTTCTCCCTCACAGGGAAGGCAAAACATGGTTCTACCAGAACAAGGAAGCGTCAACACGTGGAACAAATGTTTCACGGCATTCCTCGCCAAATTCTTCCCCATGAGCAGAACCAGTGCTCTGAGGGGGAAGATTTCAAACTTCCAGCAATCTTCTCTAGAGTCCATCCCCAAAGCATGGGAAAGGCTCTAGGAGTACATTTGGGCCTGTCCTCATCATGGAATGGAAGATTGGCTCATGCTCTAGAACTTCTACGAAGGCCTCACGGCTATGTCGAAGGGGCACGTAGATGCCACAGCTGGAGGTGCATTCCTCTCCCTCAGCATCGCGGATCCAACCGCACTCATTGAGAAGATGGTGGCCAACCAAAGTTGGGGAGATGGAAGAAAAACACAAAAGGGCATGCATAACGTGAAGGAGACGGATTTGCTTGCCGCAGAAATAGACCTGCTGATGCAAAAGTTGGACGATCGTGCCACCAACCCTACCATGAGCACCGTCCAGGCCATGGATGCACACATGATGTGTGAGGTCTATGGAAATGTTGGCCACTCGGGGAACAACTGCCCTAAGACCCAAGAAGAAGCTTCCTGCGTCAACAACGGGTTTCACCAACCACAGCAAGGTAATAACAGGTGGAACAACCAGCACCACCCGCAAGGTAATAACTTTAATTCAAATTTCAATTCAAACCAGCCTTCATTGAGAGATCTTGTTGTGGGACAAGCTAAGATCAATGAAAGTCTCACCAAAAAGCTATCCTTGAACGATAACAAGTTTGAAAGTATAAATACTAAACTTGAAACTCAATCTTCATCCGTTAAAAATCAAGTGAGTTTCAATAAAATGATAGAAACACAGATGACTCAAATAGCTGCTTCTATCCCTGTCAACAATACGGGAAAAATCCTGGGGCAACCTGAGACTTCTCCCAAGTTTATTCATGCAGCTGCAGAGCAATGAAGGAAGGAGAGTCTTGCCAATGGACTATAAATGTTGAGCCCTTGCCGAAGGTCATCGGTAGTTATCTAATAAAAATAAATATATATAAATAATAATATTTATCTGAAGGGGCCCACACCATCATTCAAGCTTGGGGGAGGCGCCCCCACTCAGGTATTATACACTATCCTTTTGAAAAAAGTTTTTATATATATTTCATAAAATTATTTTTGGCATTCAAAAAAAAGAAAAAATTTTCCCTTTTCTAGTTTTACAAAAACTCTATTTTTAGTCCAAAATAATCTCTTCACCAAAAATCTTATAAAAATCATTTTCTGAAAGATTAGTTTTTGTTCTTTTCAAATCTTATTTTTTAAATAATTTTTAAAAACCAAAAATTTCAAATAAATTTGTGGAAAAACAAAATCTGGAGCAAGATTGCGAATGGGAGTCATTCGTAACCGACTACCTCATGGGAGTAGCCGTTGGAGGGCGCTGCCAAAATGCGGGACAGAACTAGCCCCACCAGGGGACCAGCCGGTCCTAGGGGTGGCTGCCCCCTGCGCAAAAGCCAGACGGCTCGGTCTTTTGCCAACGGCTAGTAGCCATTGCAAGGAGCATCCCCTGCCTACGATCAGCTCTATAAATACCAGGATCCCGTGGTGGAGCTCCTCACCCCTCTCACTCTCACATTTCTTCACTCCCTCAATCACTCTCTTGCTCCACCACTCTCCAAAAATTTTCCACAAAGCTTAAGTGCAAGAAAATACTGCAAGGACCTCTTGCATTTCCACCACAAAGCAAGCTCAAGCTCTCATGCTAGCTCACTCACCATGAGCGGGATCAGAGGTCAGGTTTCTGGCATGTTCCAGAAGGGTCATTGCTCTCGTGGGGAGTCAAGTCAAAGCACTCCCGCACGGGAAGAGCACCTGCCGCATGGAGGAGAGGAGGAGCCGCCCACAGGCGATGCCATCGATGAGGTCGACGCCCCCTTCATCGACTTAGAGAGCGAGCGGGAGATGCAGGCGTACAATCTCCTAAAGGAACGTGAGTTCCTACACTCACTGCCCTTCGACCCGAACCTTCTACAGTAGACAGGTATGGACACCAAATTTAATACCATTTTCAATAATGTTGGTTGGAGTCACGTTGCCCCTATTCGTGAGCTTGGATCTCATCTTTTGACTATCAAAATTTTGGGCACTTTGCAAATTGTCAACTATGGTATTACTTTTTACTGTTTTGGGAGAGAGCATAGCCTTTTCTAGAAGGATGTTGCTCATCACTTAGGCTTTCATGAGCGATGCTCTATTGACTTGGGTTTTTCCCTCTCTGGTTATCAATGTCATTCTTTTTGGCATTTAATGACTAGGCAGAATGTCATTGGGAAATTCCAACCCAATGTCAACATCATCCATCATCCCACTCTAAGGCTTATGCATAAATGGATTGCTAATTCTTTCTTCCCTAAAGAGGATATGAATCATGCTTACGATGTTGAGTTGAAGTTGCTTTATGCCGTGCTTAAGAAAATTAAAGTTGCTCCTGTTTATGGTTGTTAAGCATTGGCTTAATTATTTTAAAACTTCCACACCTATCATGTGCACTTCACTCATCACTCGTCTTGCTGCTAGTGTTGATCCTCATGGTGTTAACACAATTGTTTATCTCTCTACTCCTTGCATTATGCTTAATGAGTTTTATTTTGGGCAAGCCCATATTCTAAAACGTGATGAATCGGGAAGGACATTGGTATTTTATTTTTTAGGATTTATAAACGAGATTCTGTTACCTAACCTGGATCTCGCTTTATATACTTCCCCATCTCTTGCCTTCAACCTTGTTGAGAAGGAAGAAGCACGTAGGAGTTATGTTTCTCATAGGAGATCACGGAGGAGAGGACAGGAGGAGGATCCAGCACAGCCAGCACAGCCCACGCAGCATACTTCACCACTAGCCATGCCCACCATGACACCAGGGATGGAGTGGTCCCCTGTCATGTCTACACCTGAATTCACACCTGGGTAGGGATTTGGCATGGGACACATTCCTCACCCTCACGAGGCTGGAGGATCAGGATGGCAGCACACACACGAGGCAGGAGGATCAAGGTATCACGAGCATGCACACTCCTCTCATTCAGAAGGCATGCTACCCCCAATTCACCCACAACCGGTCACACTAGACGTCCTCAACACACGCATGGGAGGATTAGAGTTGCAGAACAGACAGATCCAAGGTACGCTCAATGCTCACGTCCAAGCCTCCACTCAGTGGCATGAGTAGTACCAGCAGCACTTCATAGACCTCGAAGATGCGAACCGGCGAAGGCATGAGCCATAGATGGTCTTTCTGCAATCTATGGGACAGTTCTCTGGACCACAGCCTTGAGCTAGCTTGGGGCAGGAGACCCCACAGAGGTAACATGTATCTTTAAAATTCTTACACTTTATTTTACTTCTTCAAGAAAAATATTCCACTTCCATGTGTGCTTTTATATGTTAGTTTCTCTTCTATTGACATGATGAATAGTTGCTCTGTCTATAATTCGTTTGTACCTAAGTTATAACTTAGTATTCCTCAAAATTTAAGTTTTTTGGCTAATAATGTCTCATTCTAAGAACTTGAAATCTTGTGGGTTGCAATTGCATGATCCTGCATGAGATGGTACAAATAGACTCTGCTATGACTTTGTTCTATGAGAAACTTGACATCCGGAGTTTTCTTTTCAAAAATTCAAAAATCAAAAGTTTCTCAATGATTATGAAATACCTACCAAGGCCATATGACATGCTCTACTTTTTATAAACCTTAGTCATATGCTGCTTGCAGAACTTTAAGTTGAGTCAAATCCCTATGACTCAAGTGAGATTATGGTCATATGCCCATGATTGAGATTCACATACACCCACCAAATAAAACCGACTCTCACCCTGATAGTTGTGCACAACATGCACCCTTCCATCCACCAAAAATACAGTAACTCTTACTCTAAAAGTTGCGCCCCAGTTTTCCACCGAATAAAAAATGCCAACTCTCACCCTGTGAGCTGCGCATTCCTCATACAAAAAATTTTTCACTCCTTGCATTTCGCCATCATGACATCTCTCCATAAAGAAATTCTCATACATCAAGATATGGGCTATGCTAAAAAAAGCCATGGGGCATGAGAAAATAAACGGGAAAGAAAAAACAAATACCTGCTAAAAAAAAAGGTTTCTATAGCTCATATTTTTCCAAAGAGTTTTGTTCCATCCAATAAAAGAATGTCATGATGCATGGAGTGACAAAAAATTAGAGATAGGTTTCCACGATACTCATTTTCCACACACTTGCATGTCTCAATCAAGGTGTATGACTTGCATCTCCTTGTGGTCCACTCTTTGACTCAGCAATATAGGTGATGTAAGTATGCCCACCTTTATACCTGCCCAAAACTCCACTCTCAGCCTTAGTGGTAGGACATAAAGGCAAACACTACAATGCCTTTGGTGAGGTAATCATGCACATTGAGTGATTAAGAGAATCATTTGAGGAACTTGTTTTATATTTGCAAAAATTCATAAAACATCCGGATAGATGGTCTATCAAAGAATGAATGAATGGTGAGGCTGTTACAACCGTTCTGTCTTGCAACCGCACAAGAACTTAGAGAAGCTACAAGCCCCATGAGAAATCAAGGTAAAGAATGGATAGAATGCCAACTTATTTAAATTGCACATGAATGCTTTGTTGTAGGTATGGCACTTATGAATTATATTGGTATAGTAGCAACTCCTGATCGACAACCATGCTTAGCTATTTGCTCAGGACGAGCAAAGGTTAAGCTTGGGGGTCTTATTGGTGGTCCTTATGGATCATTTATATACCGCCAACTTAGACTAAAAAGAAAAAAGACAATCATATTCTAGCACATATGCCTTTACTACTGACAAGTTCCACTTGTACCCCTAGTATCCATGTTTTATAGGTTTTATGGTGCAACAAGTGGAAATACGCAACATCACAAAGAAAGCGCAAAAGCTAAAAGATGATCGTAACCACATGAGAAGTCCAGGCCCAGGGAGGAACCGGCCACCTAAAGGCGGTGGCCAGATGGCCCCACCAGGGGGCGGCCGGTCCCGGGGGTGGCCACATCCCCAGTGGGCCCTCCTGACCCCATCCTTCAGAGGCGGTGCCTAGGCGGTTCCCTCAAGGCGGTTTCACCTCCTTCCATATTTATGGAGGCCGAACCATCCTAGTTTAGCTATAAAAGAGAGGGAGCTCCTTCATTTTCAACACACACATCATTTTGGAGTCATTCACCTCACACCTCTCACTTGTATCTTTAGAATAGTTCTAGTAGTTTGTGAGCAAGGCAAAAGCTATCAAGGAGAGCTTGTCTCCTTGGAAGAAAAGGATCATCTCAGTATGAATACAATTTGGTCTTCTTCCATGAGCAAGTTCTTATCATACTTATATGATCATGCATATGAACTAGAGTATAGTTATGATCATGTTATGAGCATATATATGAACTAGTATATAGTTTATGTATCATGTTCTTGACTTGTTCATCCTTGTTCTTCATTATTCATCAAATTAGTATGAATAGAGGAAGAACGAGGGATGAGGTGATTGTTCATCATGCCTTCTTGGTTGCTCTTAACCTAGCTTGTCAATCCGAAGGGTTGGGGTCCGCGGGGGTTAGGAGTTGTTTCCAATTACATGAACATGGTGCTCGGGTATGCGAAGATCTGCGAATATGTCGGTATCCCATAGGCAGAGGGGTAGGTGGGCAGGTGGTGATAGCCCTATCCATTGCTAGCATTCCCCCATGTTCGGATATTGAGTAGGAGTTTGTAAAGTCTCTATCGGCTGGCAGACCAGCTGCAGGGATCTCCCTATCATCCCAGACTTAGTCCTAATGCTAGAAATACTAGTTAGATGTTTTGCTAACAGTTCTTTGCATAGTTATATATGACCAATGCCTGCTCTATTTAGTTATATTCTTTTATTCTTTATTTCTCTTTTATCCTTGAGGTTGACCCCGATGTGTGTCCACTATCTTGAATATCATGTCATATTCCTATTTACTCTATGCCTACCGTTGCACTTAATAAGTAATCATGTTTACACCATGCTTGATGCATCCTCCTATGGGAAATTATAAATACGACACCCTTGAATACTCATGGGTTGAAATGCTACAATGATAGTTCTATGCGCTTGCAGATTAACTCTTATTCTTACTGAGCTATCGATTGGCATACCTAAGTACCGTTCCTTAAGGATTGTAATTCTTGTTGCACCCCACGGTGCCATGCCACAATTTTTCATATCATAAGTAACGACCGTTAGGAAGGCCAATTCGGCACTTCTAACTATTATTACTAGACTGCATTACCTATGCTGGCACCATTAAGGGCCAAGGGTTACCTTTCTGAAGTAATGGTGGTTAGGAATGTCAACACACATTTTTAGTATTATTATTAAGCATGGATTTATAGTCTATCTTTAGTAGTAATGCTAAGAAATTCCAACATCGACCTCGTAGGGCCCCTCCAGAAGACAACCAGGGCTACACGCATCTGCTTGTGGCCATAGACAAGTTCACCAAGTGGATCGAGGCTCGGCCCATCACCGATATCCGCTCCGAGCAAGCAGTCTTGTTCTTCGCCGACATCATCCATCGCTTTGGGTTCCCTAACGTCATCATCACCGACAACGGCACGCAATTCACCTGCAAGAAGGTCTTGAACTTCTGCAACCACAATCAAATTTGTGTGAATTGGTCCACAATCGCTCATCCTCAAACTAACGGACAGGTCGAGCGCACCAATGGAATGATCCTCCAGGGCCTCAAGCCAAGAATCTACAACCGGTTAAAGAAGTATGGCAAGAAATGGGCTCCCAAGCTACCCTCAGTCCTATGGAGCTTAAGGACAACACCTAGTCGAGCCACGGGGTACACTCCATTCTTCATGCTCTATGGGTCCGAGGCCGTCCTCCCCACCGACTTCGAGTACGGGTCACCTTGACTTAAGGCCTACAACTAAGAAAAGAATGAGGAGGCCCTCACGAACGCCGTCGACCAACACGAGGAGGCTCAAGATATGGCCGTCCTCCACTCCGCAAGGTACCAGCAGAAGCTTTGATGCTACCATGACAAACATGTGCGCAAGAGGGATCTCTAGGTTGGCGATCTTGTCATTCGTCAATGGTAGAGCAACAGGGGGCGCCACAAGCTGACTCCACCATGGGAAGGCCAATACACCATAGCTAAAGTGCTGAAACCCAGAACATACAAGCTATCAAACAACAAAGGCGAAACCTTCACCAACGCTTGGAACATTGAACAACTACGTCGCTTTTATCCCTAAGGGCCTCGAGGCCTTGTACATTTCCCGTACCTCGTACACTCATTGCATCATGAATGAATACCAATGCTCACAACCTTAGTACCTTTTTTTTGTTCATAGTTTTAGGGTAGCCTTAACTCTACTTCAGCAAAGTCAAGCCTCTCTTGGGGGCTGACAGGGGGGAACCCTCCAAGTTCCTAAAAAACTTGAACATTTTTTGAAACTCGAAGCCTCTTTCTTCTTCTATGCCTCGAATGCGCTTCGTAACTAAGTAGAAAATGCCTTGAATTCCCTAAGGGTCGAGGGCCGTCGAGCTAGGGACTCTCCTACGCCTTTGTGCTAAGGTACCAAAAACTAATCTATTACATGGGTCTCCTTGACCAGATCTGGCTCATAGGCCTTGGTCTTCATCACCACCATCGCCATCATCGCCAACCCTCATCGTTGGTACCCTCACCGTTGAAAGGAAGGACATCGGGCTCGAATAGCTTTGCCAGCTTCTCACCCGGCTCCTCAGTAGCATCGATCAAGCCTTAGCACCTCTCCTCATTCTCGGCATCCGTCTTAGTATGGTCGGAAACAAAGCCATGGGAGACAACGTCCATGTCATACGTGAAGCCAGAGTAGACGACCTCCATCACCCACTTCACGCCGATGTGAAGTGCATCTCGGACATGATCCCTCACGGTGGCCCTGAGGTAGTACAATCGGTCGATGAGCGCGGTCCCGCGCACCTCATCCCTGGCCTCCTCCATGGGCTCGACCCCCCAAGAGTCATAGAGTCCATTGATCATGGCGTGGAGCCTGTCAGTTAATGCCACCTCAGCCAGAAGGCCCTCCTGCAGCGCCTTGGAAGCAGTCCGGACGAAGAGTAGGTCAGCCTCGTGACCTAGAAGACGGAATGGAAGTCAATCGCGGCGCACGAAGACAAGAAATTCGGAGCCAGGGAAGAAGACTCACTGGTGTAGTGGATGTCAAGGGCCGCACACACATCCACTCCATCATCGCGCTCTTTTTGGGCCTCCTTAAAAGTGCGTACCACCTCTGTCTGCTTGAGCCACAGGTCCTCCATTGTCTTGCCTACCAGGGCGATGGCCCCTCCTTTTGTAGGAGGGTCTTCTTTAGCACGGCAACCTCAGCAGCAAGGGTGTCAGCGTGACATTTCTCTGTCCCGACCGAGACATTGAGGGCGTCGAGGGCCTTAGAGACCTGAGCGACGTCCATCTCGAGTTTTTTGATCCACTTCACAGAGTCTTGAAGCTCTCCCTCCAGCGTCTTAAGATGCCCCTCCGAGGAGGAGAGGGCCTCGAGTGCCTTTTGTGCCTCTGGCTGGTGTCCTCCTTAGCTCAAGTGGCCACCTCCTTAGCCTAGGACGCCTACCCATGGGCTGCCTTAGCCTCTTTCCTGGCCTTAATTGCCTCCTCCTAAGCCTTGGCCAGGTCCTCCTTGGCTTTCTTAGCCTCTTCCTCAACTAGGGCCACCGCCCTTGGGTGGATCGGACAGCCTTGAGCTGGCGCCAAACCTGCTCCTGCACGCTCTGTGTCACGTGCATGAACTCAGACTTCACGTCGGAGCGCCTCCTTAGATCCTAGAGGCAGAGAGTAGAGAAGGAAATTTGGCAATAAGTCAAAAGGTTATGCATACCAAGAACATTCAAAAGGGTCACGTACAGAGAAGGATCGACCTAGGTCCTCAGTGACGACATCGAGGGCCAGCTTGAAGGCATGCGCCATCCATGCCTGGTACTCCTCAAGCTGCTCCTAGCACGTCACCTCCGCTAGATCATCCATCTTGATCCTAGGGGCATCAGGCTCCAGCGCATTCCAGAGCACGAGGGGCTCCTTGCCCCAAGAAGGGGGGAGCTCTTGATCCTTCCCCCAACTGATGCCATGATCCGGTTCGCCAGGTCAGGCAAGCCGCCATGACAAGCCACCCGCTCGGCCAGGGTGGGGAACAGCGGCTCGACCTTTGCTCTGGTCCTCGATGACTTGGCCTTGATGCTTGCCCGGCCTGCCATAGCAAAAGAGCCGAGGTCGGACCAACTGGGGCTGCAAGGGGCCCCCCGAGCGGCGATCGCTCTGATGAGCAGAAGTGCATCCTCCTCCTCCTCTTGCCGATGAAATAGCGATGGGCTCACCATGGCCAGTTCCTCGAGCTGCTCCTGTGGCGCGTGCAGGACCACTAACACCTCCTATGCTGCGCTCTGCTATAGCGGTCGTTGGCTCAAGCTGGTTGCGGTGTCCCCCTGCTGCTGTGAGAGGCTCGAGGTTGCCAGCTCCTCCAGCAACTCATCCTGCCACTGAGGCAGTGGGTCCAAGGGCACCGCGTCCTCTGACTGTTGGTGCTGCTGCTGCTGATGCTGCTATTGTTGCTATTTTTGTTACTACTGCTGTTGTTCCTATTATTGCTGTTGCTATCCTTCTAACTGGCTCGACACCAACGGGTCTACCTCCTGCTACTGCTTGGGCTAGTTCGGAGCCAATCCCTCTTCCTCCTGCCGCCTCGTGGCTGCTCCTCTTGCTGCTTCTATAGTCGATCCTCCTTTCCTGCAGGCTCTCCTACTCATACTTCTGCTGCACCTCCAACTCATGCAGTCCCTACGACCACGGCTCCCATCCCTCTATGGAAGGAGGGGGAACCACGGCCTCCACATCCTCAAGGACGATCAGGGCATCCTTCGATCGTGGCTCACGGCTGTCAAGAGCTCCCCCATCTAGTGAGGTAGTGGAGGCCTCGACCTAGCCAAGAGTAGGGGCCGCGGGCATTGAGACTGGGGCAGCACCTGCACGCTCCAGCATCTAGCCCTTGATGGAGTCACCGCCTACCATGGCCCTCGAGCCGTCGAGCCTACGATGAGAATGGAGCCTATCAGTTTGCCCCGAATAATTGCTACCTGGGCTTGCGACAACCAAGCTGCCTCTGACGTCGATAGGGGTCTTGGGACCACACCTGCTGCTGTAGTCGCCATCCTCACAGCCGCATCCACCTTAAGCCGCTTGGCTGGCGAAGGGCTCACATCCTCCACCGGACACTTGAGCCTGCACAACACGCAAGGGAAGAAACACCTAACAATTCTGTGAATCACAAGGGCTAGAAAGAGTTATGGGATGGCAAGACTTACCCCACTAGGATGATAGGTGCCCTTCCAAACCCCCTCGTACCGCTCAGGGGCCTCGAGACTCCCCTCTAAGCCACGCCTGTCCCTAATCCTGAGCTGCCTAGGGCCTCAGACAATGTCCTTGGGCCCCCCTATTCTGTCAAAGCTACCTGGCCACAGGTCTACACCCCAGGCGTCGAGGATGACTTCGACTGCCCTCCTGAGGCATCATGATCCTGGGTCTACTCGCCTTGCGTCTAGGACCTGGTGCCGGGAGGCGATGTACCAGACTGACCCCAAGACGAGGCCAGAGGAGTCCCGCCGCATGGATGGTGGGACAATGACCCGCTATAAGTTGAAGGGTCAGTTGGCCTGCTCTCCTGATGTCGCCATGAAGCCGCCCTTGATGACTGGGCGGCAGGCTGCTCCAGGAAGTTCTCTTGCATAGAACGCATGTCAGCACCGGGGAAAGCGGGCAGATGGGTGGGAGACGTGCCGGCATCCCTTCTTCGTCATCGCTATCATCCTCCTCCCCCTTCTCGGTCTCCTCTGATGGAGATTCCTCGATAGGGAGGTTGTCCCGCTTCTGTTTGGCCCGACGCTGCTTGAGCTCTTGATTCTTGAGATTTCTCTCCTTCCTCTATTTCTTTTCATTATTGTTCTTCTTCTGTAATTATTGATTTGTGAAGCGTCTCACCTACCGGTCGGGATCGTCCTCCTTAGTAGGAGGCATCAATGCCCTGTAGTTAATGGCGCCCTAAACACAAATCTGTAATGGCAAGCATAAAATTCAACTAGAGAAGGACAAAATTCAAGCGTAACAAGATGGCGTGCTTACCAGCTTAACATGACTGGCATCCGGTATCATCGGGATGCGACCCACTTCCTCTAGGGTGAAGGCGCCGGCGATCGCACCCCTCACCCGCCTCATGACCTCATCGGGGGCCGGCTCCTCGGACGACATCCGGCTCGCCTCGAGCTGCTCGGGCTGCGCCCTAGGCCCCATCTGATCAAGGCGCAGCGGACACACCATCAGAGGGAGTACCCTCCGAGTATGGAACGCCAAGACGACGATCTCGGCGTTCAGCCCCCGGTCCCTCAAGGCCCGTAGCGCGGCGAGGAGGGGATTCAGCCGTGCCTGAAGATCCCCCACCACACCATATGACCAGTTGTACGGGTGCTCTATGAGGACATGCCCGGTGTAGCGCGATAGCAAGTCCTCATCATTCTGGATGTAGAACCACCCGGTGTGCCACCTGCCGTGGCTTGAAATCAGCCCCGTCGGGATGAACAGCTCCTTCCGTTTTAGCGCCAGGTTGCAGCTCTCGACGTCGATGAAGCTCCTCACTGTCGGTGACTTCGGCTTGGGGAAGTGCTCCCCGTTGAAGAGATGGAGCCACAACACCCAATGCGGCTATGTACCCCTCGTAGACAATGGCAAAGATCACCGCGTTGGAGATGGCGTTGGGGGAGATATGCTGGAGCTTGACCCATAATGGTGGAGCAGCGCATATATGAACCAGCTCGGAGGAGATCCGAGCCCCATCTAATGGAACTTGATGAAGCTCACCACGTATCCCGCCGGCGGGTTCGGCTCCCAGTGCCCCCTCGGTGGCACCATCCACTCCGGACGGGCAGCCAAAATGACTGGGCGGAGGAGCCCCTCATCCACTAGCTCCTCCAGCTCCCGCTTCGACACATCTGACGGGTGCCATTCCTCTGTAGGAAGGAGCTATGGTGCCATGGTGACGGCACGGATCTGCTCAGCGGAAGGACGGGAAGGAAGATTCCTAATCTTTCTCTCTCTCTTTTTCACTTGTGCTAAGGAGCAAGGCGATTTTTCTCTTGACGGCGGCGGCGAAGACAAGAAGGTAAAATGGGGAACGGGTGGATCCCACCTCCTCGAATTTATAGCCTAGGTGAAGCACAATGGGTGGATTCGACCGAGGGGGTAAGCGAACTATCCACATTTAATGCGTTCACCTAACCGCTCCCTCGATCCCTGAAATAGGTACACGCATCGTCCGCACGGTCTCTAGCCATTACCCGGGTCCACCACGACCACACCATTTTGACTTGTGCCTAAAAAGACGCGCCCAATGGACAGAAGAAGTTATCCATGGTAGTTCCTTCTATCGGAAGTAAAATGGACTTCGGTCCCACGCTGAATTCTCGAGGGAGCGGAAGCTGACCCTCGATCAGGATTCGACATCCGCCTAAGAGTGCCCAAGTCAAGGATGCCCAAGAGGGGCCAACATGAAGCTCAGCTCGAGGACAAACCTTCAAGACTCCCTCAGATGTATCCAAGGCAAAATAAAAGGACCACATTGGAATCCCCTCAGAGGAAGGCATCGAGTTGCTGAGTTCTATCGATGAAATCGATATCCATGTGATCGCACATTTGCTGTAATGAGAATGCCTCGGGGCCACCAGTTGACCCCCATCAAATGGGGCACGAGCTCTCACTTGGATCCCCTGTTATCAGCTCACAGAGGACATCGCGACTCGCCCATCGAGGGTAGTACGACGCTTCTCACCTCACATCCGATCGAAAGCACTCGTGAGATGGACGCCCGAGGCTAGCAATGCCCTAGCCGCATGAGGCTTGGGGGCTCAACTACCCTGGCACCCCTCAACGAAAGAGGGTCAAACGCACCCGGGGGCTTGACAACTCAAGATACCCCTCGATCAGGTGCTACAACTCTAGTTTATGTTGACCTAACCTTTCAGGAGCATCTGCTACACCCAGCTGGACGGGCACCCTTCGACAAAGGACAAATAAAGCCCTCAGAGGAGTCTCCCTACTCCTTCGAGGCCTTGGGGGCTACCCCCGAAGGGTACACTCACACGCACCCTTCGGAAAACCATGGATGACACCTCGATCCTGACTCATGACCCCTCACATGACTGCCATCACTCACATTGGGGCTTGGGGGCTACTGTCGGGTACCCAAATAAGGGGTACCCTTAACCCTCGAATAAGCAAATCAATACCAGCATCATCAACTAAATCCACCGTCATATTCCCCGCCCAAGGTACGTAAGATATCAGGTCCAAGAATCAAACTACGCTGGGCCAGCCGGGACCCTCTCAACTCGAGGTAGTTTCCTCGAGGGGAAGACCACCCCCTCGAGTGATGGAACTCCCCCGAGGGAACGAACGCCCGTCGAGCGCCACGCACCCCCTCGACCCACCTACTTCCTGTATGGCGCTCAGAGCATTTAATGTGTTTTACATGCCCCCGCCTAACCTCATGGCTACAGCCGCGACAACAATGGGTCGTACACCGGTCAAATCCCCCTTTTACTGCCCATATCCCAGAAACTAGCGGATCGTACCGTACTGTATCGCCATGCCGCGCATTGTGCCCCGTTCGGCACCCCGTCGAGACACATTTGTCAACGCAAATCCCATATTTCCCGGGGCTTGGTCTTATCCAATCGGGTCTCGACTTTCCTCGACCACCCCCTCGAGGAAGTCCTCCACACCACCGGCTAGCGCTCCAACAACTCCCCAACGGGATGGTTCCAGGAGCGCCCGCGCATGGACACAAGTCTTTCACCAGCCATCAGCAACGTCATCACACGCGCGGGAAGGACGGCCATCACCTCCAAGCACGTCGCTACAGGGCTCACCACGCCTGGCGCATGCTTCTACAGTCACTGCGACATGATCGACATCATCTCCTCGACGTCAGTACCTATGATAGCCCTAGGATCCATGTACCCCTGTGCCTCTCCTTCGCTTATAAAAGGAGATGCCAGGGCCTAGGATTGGAAAAAGATTTAGCGTATCCATAGCCTAGGACTCCCCAAGCCCAAAACACTCAAGTCCTAGCTCAACTCACTCACTCGCTTGTATTCACCCCTGTATAAGCACTTCGGTGCAAGATAATACAAACTCTCCCCCCGCTGGACGTAGGGCCTTCTATTGCCCAAACCAGGATAAACCACATGTGTTCTTCTTGCATCACCATCCGAATTAGGGAGCACGCAATACGAATTTACTCGTTGGCTCTCGGCCCCTGGGGTCGAAACACCGACACCAACACATTTCATCATTGAAACCATTTGGCTACGGGAGCTGGCGTAGTTTGCCTGCGGGAGAGCCACCTTCACTCATACTTCCATACACCATTAGTCGTTGGACCCGCCCATCACTCAGCCAGACACTTCTCCATCTGACGTTATGCGACCCGCCGTTACTCATCTGTTCTGAATGGGCTCCATTCTACCACATTTCACTGACTGACATGTGGGACCTGCCTGTTAGGCGAACCTTGAGGCCACACCCTTTGATGACTGCCATGTGGGACCTGCCTACTAGGCAAACCTTGAGGCCACCACCCTTCGACGACTTACATGTGGGACCCATCTAGGATCGTTCTCCATCCGTCCGACATTATGGGACCCGCCACTACTCATCCATTCTGAGTGGGCGCTATTCTACCACACTTCAATACCGACATGTGGGACCTGCCTGCCAAGGGAACCTTGAGGCCACCACCGTTCGACCATGTGGGACCCGTCTAGGACCGTTCTCCATCCGACATGTGGGATCAGCGTGTCAGTTAGAAGGGACCTGACACATAGGACCCAGCCTACCATCCTTCGATGACTGACATGTGGGACCCATCTAGAACCGTTCGCCATCTGACGTGTGGGATCAGCGTGTCAATTAGATGGGACCCAGCCCACCATCCTCCGTCGACTGACATGTGGGACCTGCCTAGGACCGTTTTCCATCCAACATGTGGGATCAGCATGTCAAGTTAGATGGGACCCAGCCCACCATCCTTCGTCGACTGGCATGTGGGACCCACCTGGGACCATTTTCCATCCAACGTGTGGGATCAGCGTGTCAAGTTAGATGGGACCCAGCCCACCACCCTTCGTCGACTGACATGTGGGACCCATCCAAGACCGTTCTCCATCCGACGTGTGGGTCAGCGTGTCAGTTGGATGGGACCCATCTCCATCAATGTGAGGTCAACCTTTGTCAACTGACAGTGGGACCTCTCTAGGACTGTTCTCTATCCCACGTGTTGGACCTACGATGGGGGACCCATCTCCGTTCATGAGGGGTCAACCTTCATCGACTGACAATGTGGGACCCAACTAGGACCGTTCCCATCGGACATGTGGGACCAGAGTGTCAAGTTAGATGAGACTCACAACTGGGACCCTTCTCTATTCATGTGGGACCACCCTTCTCTGACAGAGATGTGGGACCACCCTTCTCTGATCGACGTTGAATTCCCCAAAAACACTGGGCTCTCTAGGATTCGAACCCGGGACCTGGCACTAAAGACGTGAAGGTCTTTGCCACTATGCTAAGCGGCTATGTGTGTTCTCATCCCCTTGGAGCCTTTATATATTATAATGTAAGTACATTTTATGTTCTCTTATATCTATATATAAGAGACCCTGAAAGTGGATAAGTATCTGCCCGTTGGACTTGCGGCGGAGTCGGAGGCAGCAGCCGAGGATCCCGAGTGTGCTGTGATGGCTCTGGCGTCCATTTGGAGGCACCGGCGGGGCTTTGCCGATGGAGCACGGCGGCATTGGCATTCGCATTGCTTGTGTGCCACGGCGGAGGCTTCAGATCCAATCCGCATCACTTGTGTGCCACTGCGAAGGCATCACATCGGATTCGCAGGTCTCCTTTCTCTGCTTTTTACTGTTCATTTCTTCATTTCTATTTTGCCTCAACATGGATCTACTACAGGACTTGGGGATCTCACTTAGATATATCACCTTTGATGCATACCTCCATATCCCTTAATTTTAGATAGATGCGGGATGGGGAATGGTTCTGGTAGTCCCTGTAGCACATGGCTATTGGATTTGTTAGGAGGCAACAAATCAGTGCCACTAATTTTTGAGCTGCACTTGTTGCTACGCATGCTGTAGATTCATGATGAAACCCTGCTATGCTATGTTCCGCAGCCGTAGACGAGGGGTTTTTCGTAGCTGGGCTGACTGCCACGACCAAGTTCATGGGTTCTCTGGTGCTTAATATAAAAAGTACAACTCCTATGAAGATGCAGTTGCTACCTTCAACTCAAGAGCAAACAACTCTAATCCACCCTTGGCTGCTGATGATGACATCTGTCATCAAAACCCAATTCCTCCTCCACCCTCTTTCTCCTTCAAAATTATTGTAATAGTCATCGAGGTTATCTATGTCTGTAACATATGGAAGAAGCTGAGATCATGTACTTGATGGGTTATGAGGGTGCTATGCTAGCCAGAAAACAAAACTTTTCAACCTCATAAACTAGGATCTACTGCTAGTTACAGGTTACAGGATTACCACTAGACGCGTAGGTGCAGCGGAAGACGACTTGATGTAGTCGTACGCGTTGCAGCAGGAAGTGTAGTTGCGTGGTCATCTGTCACATCAATCCCCTCGTGTAGTTTGTCCCAGTGCTCCAGATGCAGCACCTCCAAGGAATCCCACACGTGCAGGGAAGAAGCGATACACCTCTGGACTGCTAGGTCCACGAGGAACAGAAGGCATGAGCGTGGGGAGGGCGACGGTGACTATCAAAGGCGTGTATCCCTGACTACGCCCCTTTCCCTTACTTATATAGGCATCCCCAATGAGCTTACGAGTTGGAGGCCCATTAGTAACCCTAAGCATTGTCTAATTCGGGTCCAACCCGAATTAGGCTTCCAGCCCCTTAAGCGTGCGACCCTATGGGTTCACGCACACATTGACATGGGCCGAGTACTCATACTCGCCTAACAGTTGACAGCGGCCTCTACAAGGCGTGACAACTCCTATGTGCACGCAAAGATCATATCAGATGAACCACTACAACCACATACAAGTTATTCCCTTTGCCACTCGATCTATGGTTCAACTCATGGGTTAACACTTAACCCAAGCACGGCCATGCATTTGTTGATCCAATCACTTGAGTGATCCAGTGATATCTCTCTCGCTTAGAGAGGGGCAAATTCCATCTTGATTGTCTATGTCTCATAGCATGCTTCCCGACCACCCGAAGACCAACTTTATAACTACCCAGTTACGGAGCAGCGTTTGATAGTCCCTAAGTAGGCCGTTTCACATCTTGAGTACCTACGACAATCTCAGGTCTAAGGACATAACATATATGACATGAATAAGACTTTCTCATGTTGGGTCAGTCCAGCCTACATGTCTCACATGTGCCCACATTATTAGTTTGACATCTCCATGTCCATGACTTGCGAAACATAGCCATCAACTAATACATGTGCTGGTCTAATATTCAAGTGTGTTCTCATAAGAACGCCAACCAGGGACAACTTTAGAATAACCATTCAAGTAATTGTGTTCCACAAACAATTCACATAATCGTCAATCAATACAAGTTGTCTATAATGGATATTCAATGAACACTTTATTAATCATGGATACAATCAGAATATCATCATCTACATGATTAGCTCTAGGGCATATTCCCAATAGTCTCCCACTTGCACTAGAGTTAATCTCTTAGATGTCTAATCCCCATAGACCTCATGTGCGCCTCATGCTTAGGCTGTGGAAGAGCCTTTGTCAAAGGATCTGCTATATTCACATCCGTATGTATTTTGCATAATTTGATCTCTTCTTATTTCACAAACTCTTGAATGAGATGAAACTTCTGGAGTACGTGTTTGTTCTTCTGGTGATCCCTAGGCTGCTTAGCCTATGCAATCACCCCATTGTTATCACAATGTAAATTCAATGGGCCCGATGCATTCGAAAACACACCAAGCTCAATGAGGAACCTCCTCAACCAAACACCTTCCTTTGCAGCGCCAGAAGCTACAATGTGCTCAGCTTCTACTGTAGAATCAGACACCGTCTCTTGCTTGGAACTTTTCCAGCTAACTGCACCACCATTTATTATGAACACAAAACCTAATTGAGATAGTGAATCATCCCCGTCGGTTTAGAAGCTAGCATCGGTGTAACTGTTTACAACGAGCTCCTCCTCACCTCCATAGATTAGGAACACATCCTTAGTCCTTGGTAAGTACTTTAGGATGTTCTTAGCAAGCATCCAGTGAGGTTCACCCGGATTAGCTTGGTACCTGCTCGCAACACTTAGAGCATATGAGACATCTGGGCGAGTACATATCATGGCATACATGATGGAACCAACGGCCGAAGCATATGGAACCTTACTCATGCAGTTGCGCTCTTCATCTGATGAAGGACACTGCTTGTCACTAAAGCGCATACCATGTGACATAGGCAAGAACCCCTTCTTGGACTGTTCCATGTTGAACCGTTTTAACACCTTGTCAATGTACATGTCTTGGCTTAATCATATTAGCCTTCTCGACCTATCTCTATAGATCTTAACTCCCAAGATGTATGCTGCTTCTCCTAAATCCTTCATAGAAAAACTATTATTCAATGAAGTCTTTACAGATTGCAACATAGGAATATCATTCCGGATCAATAGTGTGTCATCCACATACAAGATCAGAAACACAATAGCGCTCCCACTTACCTTCTGGTAAACACAAGGTTCTTCTTCATTCAGACAGAAGCCAAACACTTTGACTACCTCATCAAAATGAATATTCTAACTCCGAGATGCCTACTTTAACCCATAAATAGATTTCTTAAGTTTGCATATCTTTCCAGCATTTTTAGGATCAACAAAGCCTTCGGGCTGTATCATATACACGTCCTCTTCTAAATACCCATTTAGAAAGGCTGTTTTAACATCCATCTACCATATATCATAATCGAAATATGCAGCAATTGCTAGAATGATTCGAATAGATTCAAGCATCGCTACCGGCGAGAATGTCTCGTCGTAGTCAATTCCTTGAACTTGCCAAAAACCTTTTGCGACAAGTCGAGCTTTATAGATGTGAACATTTCCGTCCATATCCTTCTTCTTCATGAAGATCCATTTGCTCTCGATGGGTCTAACCCCATCAGGCGGGTTAACCAAGTTCCAAACATGATTGTCTCCCATGGAATCTATCTCGGATCTCATGGCACTTTGCCATTTCTTTTAATCTGGATCCATCATAGCTTCCGCATAATCCATAGGTTTGTCATCATCTAACAATAACAAATCCCCACGCAATGCATGCAGTCTTGCTGATCTTCATGGTTGTGGTGGTGTCTCCACTGCTACAGGTGTCTCAACTTGATCTGCTACATTAGCATCACTCATAGAGTCAGTCCCTATTGGCTCATCTTGAACTTCATCAAGATACACCTTTTATACATTCTTTTCTCTTTTGAGAAACTCTTTCTCTAAGAAAACACCATTTCGAGTAACAAACACTTTGCCCTCTGACCAGTTATAGACATAATACCCTAAAGTTTCCTTTGGATATCCCACGAAAAAGCACTTGTCCAATTTGGGTGTTAGTTTATCTGATATAAGTCATTTGACATAAACTTCACAACCCCAAATTTTTAGAAAAGACAAACTAGGACTCTTACCAGTCCACATCTCATATGATGTCTTAACTACGGACTTAGATGGTACCCTATTCAATGTGAAAGCGGCTATTTCTAGAGCATATCCCCAAAACGATAAAGGTAGGTTCGACTGGCTCATCATAGACCGAACCATGTCCAATAAGGTCCAATTACATCGCTCAGACACGCCATTTCTCTGAGGTGTTCCGGGTGGCGTAAGCTGTGGAATAATTCCACAACTCTTAAGATGATTGCTAAACTCATAACTTAGATATTCGCCTCCACGATCAGATCACAAGGCCTTAATCTTCTTGCCATGTTGATTTTCTACTTCATTCTAAAATTCTTTGAACTTTTCAAATGTTTCAGACTTATGCTTCATTAGGTAGACATATCCATATCTACTAATGTCATCAGTAAAAGTTATGAAGTATTGAAATCCACCTCTAGCTATCATGCTCATTGGTCCACATATATCAGTATGTACAAGTTCCAACAAGTCAGATGCCCTCTCATGAAATCCTTTGAATGGCGCCTTGGTCATCTTGCCTAGCATGCAAGCACTAACAATACAGACAGGTGCATCATCAAGATTTAAAATAAATAACCCATTAACAATGGATGCAAAAGCCACAAACATGTCATTCTTGGAGATCACACAACCATTGTCCTTACTCGCAAAAGAATAACCTTCCTTCATCAAACATGAAGGTGATACAATGTTTCAACTTAAGCTAGGAACAAAATAACAATTATTCAATTCCATGATAAATCCTGATAGCAGGTGAAGTTGCATCATCCCGACATTCAATGCAGCAACTCTTGCATTATTACCCACACGGAAGTCAACCTCTCCCTTTTCCACGCTTCTACTTCTTATCATTTCGTGCATCGTATTGCAAATGAGCAACCAATCCGGTATCAAATACCCAGGAATTGATATATGAGTTAGCGAGAAAAATATCCGTAACATGAACAACAAGGGTACAAGTAGCAGTAATACCTTTACCGCCACCATCCTTCTCTAAGGATACCAAATACTCCGTGTAATTCCTTTTCCAGTGACCTTTCCCATTACAATAAAAGCAATCAGAATTTGCATATGGTCCAGCCTTAGCAGCAGATGGGTTCAGCTTAGAGATGTCATCTTTAGCCTTGCCCTTCTTCTTGCCCTTCCTCTTGAACCGAGGTCTATTTTGGACCGCCAACACTTGGCTACTACTGGCACCTTTCTTGATGTCGACTTCTGCTATTTTTAGCATACCACACAATTCACTCAAGCCTCTCTCTGCCCCATGCATATGGTAGTTCAAGATGAAGTTTCCACAGGTGGGCGGAAGAGACGAGAGGATAAAATTAGTATCCAACTCTTGGCCGATTGGGAAGCCTAGCTTCTCCAACCTTTGAGTGTAACCAACCATCTTGATTACGTGTGGTCCTACTATTGCGCCCTCTGTAAGCTTGGTTTCCACAAGCGCCTTAGAGATATTGAACCTTTTAGTCCTTGCCTGCGTGCGGAACATCTCCTCAAGCACCATGATCATATTGTTCACTGAGTGATTGTTATTGAACTGCATCTATAGATCAGATTCCATGGAAGCAAGCATAAGGCAACTCACTTCAAGATCAGCATCGCATGCTTTCCTGTAAGCGGTTCTTTCAGCAGTAGGTGTATTTTCTTCAGGCTCATCTAGTAATGGGGTGTCTAGAATATCTTCCTTTTTCTCAGCCCTAAGAATAATTCTCAGGTTGTGGATCCAATCCGCGTAATTTGTTCCATTCAACTTATCTTTCTCAAGAATTGTACGCAAAGAAAATGGTTGATTGTGAGCAGCCATCTACAACAAAAGTAATGCAAAATACTAAGACAATGTATCCATGAAGGAGTAAATTATATCAAATAGAATATACTCCCACTAAAATCAATATCCCTTAATTGATACTTAGTGATTCAAGACCAACAACTAACATCCTGACCAGTGAGCTTTAGCATCACCGCTGGTCGGTATGGTAGATCGGTAAGCAACACCTTGCTAATTATATCTCATATGACTCTTGTTGTTGAGCTAGCATCCCTATGCCGAGCACTCAACCTTTCCATGCTTCAAGATCCCTAACCATTAGGATGAGCTTGTTCAAGTAACCAAACCTTCTTGCAGTAAGTATCCGATATGAACTTACCTAGTCAAGGAAACCCAGTGGCACCCTAATTTCATAGACCCACCACCGATTGTACAAGACTTATGACAGTGCTAGGTTTGGGGAAGCATTCAACTTAAACATTGCTGAGGGATCATTCTACTTCACTATTACGCTCATGTAGACAAAACATAATAGCAATCAATAAAAGTAGAACAAATAATGAGAATCACATTCACACATAGTGACATGTTATGGCCCTTTAATGAATGGTGATCTCCATCTCCATCATCTTGCCCATCATGGAGATCTCCATCTCCATGATCCATGTGTGCCAACCTTCTTGTGATAAGTCCTCCAATAACTATCTTACCACAAGCTATACTAATTACATAGTCGCAAGATCACAAGACGACGTGTAGGCCAATACATCAAATGGCAACACATATGTCTCCAGCCATGTTGCTTACATGACACGCAGGCCATGAATGAATTACATACATACACATGGGCCATACCAATCAAATCATACCCTACAAAAACAAGTTAGGCGTATAATGATTCTATGCGCATATGACAGGTAGCAACGACGGTCCATGTGTAGAATGATTCTATGCGCATACGATCGGTAACCAACTGGATTACACAGATCACATCTATGGAATCATTATGAAAATCTCATCAAATTGATCTCATTAACCTGAATCTAAACCATTTAGAGTCCCTCTATTTTCACTAGATCAATCCTATTGATCTATGCCCAACATGTATGGTCTTACGTTTATCACTTAACTCAGGTGGAGGAATAAACCGACCGGTATGAGTAGATCGTTACACGGCCACACATTAAGAGCACGAAAACAGATTGAGTTTCCATCTACTACCCCATTTCATAGATTGATTTAATCAAACCGTGCAACAAGACTAGCAGATCGCATCTACTATCTCTACATATCATCTAAATGCCATAATTCGAACCTATAATGAACAGCTATGGCTCTGATACCACTGATGGGTTATGAGGGTGCTACGCTAGCCAGAAAACAAAACTTTTTAACCTCATAAACCAGGATCTACTGCTAGTTACATGTTATGGGATTACCACTAGAAGCGCAGGTGCAGTGGAATATGACTCAATGTAGTCGTATGCGTCACAGCAGGCAGTGCAGTTGCGTGGTCGTCTGTCATGTCAATCCCCTCGTGCAGTTCGTCCCAGTGCTCTAGATATAGCACCTCCAAGGAATCCCACACGTGCAAGGAAGAAGCGATGCGCCTCCGGACTGCTAGGTCTGTGAGGAGCAGAAGGCGCGAGCGTGGGGAGGGCGACGGCGGCTGTCAAAGGCATGTATCTCTGACTGCGCCCCTACCCCATGCTTATATAGGCGTCCCCAATGAGCTCACGAGTTGGAGGCCCATTAGTAACCCTAAGCCTTCTCTAATTCGGGTCCAACCTGAATTAGGCTTCCAGCTCCTTAACCGTATGACCCTATGGGTTCACACACACATTGACATGGGCCGAGTACTCCTACTTGCTCAATAGTTGACAGTAGCCTCTAGCAAGGCGTGAAAACTCCTATGTGCATGCAAAGATCATATATGACGAACCACTACGACCACATACAAGTTATTCCCTTTGGCACTCGATATATGGTTCAACTCGTGGGTTAACACTTAACCCAAGCACGGCCATGCATTTGTTGATTCAATCACTTGAGTGATCCAGTGATATCTCTCTCGTGTAGAGAGGGGCAAATTCCATCTTGATTGTCTATGTCTCATAGCATTCTTCCTGACGACCCGAAGACCAACTTTATAACTACCCAGTTACGGAGCAGCTTTTGATAGTCCCTAAGTAGGCCGTTTCACATCTTGAGTACCTACCACAATCTCAGGTCTAAGGACATAATGTATATGACATGAATAGAGACTTTCTAATGTTGGGTCAGTCCAGCCTACATGTCTCACATGTGCCCACATTATTAGTTTGACATCTCCATGTCCATGACTTGTGAAACATAGCCATCAACTATTACATGTGATGGTCTAATATTGAAGTGTGTTCTCATAAGAACACCAACCAGGGACAACTTTGGAATAACCATTCAAGTAATTGAGTTCCACAAACAATTCATATAATCGTTAATCAATACAAGTTGTCTATAATTGATATTCAATGAACACTTTATTAATCATGGATACAATCAGAATATCATCATCTACATGATTAGCTCTAGGGCATATTCCCAATAGTACTGACTGTTAGTGTGATTGTTAGACTTGATCTAGCTGAATGTGGGAGCCAGTAGGTAGGCGAATGATTTTTTGTATCAGTGTATACTAATTGATATGACAATCAAAACTAACAAACCCATTATTATTTGTCCTATGAGGTCAATTATATAGCGGTCAGACTTTCTACATTAGTGGATATGAACTGCCAGGAGCCAACACTTGAGACATAGGATAGTCCAGCCATTTCTCTTTCATGTACCATGGGAAAGTCCGGCGCTATCTCTTTTGTGTACCATAGGACAGTCCTTAAATGGACCGAGTGATAATTGGGCCATCCCCGCTAGTAATGGACAGTCATCCACCTCGTGTGGAACAAGTATGGTGGACATATATGAGCTGTTAGGCTGGTCCGTTTGCCCCGCCGTGGCCCGAGATGGCCGGCGTACCGCGAACCCTCGCCGCCGTCCGCCGCTGTTCGTCGCCGCCGGTCGAAACCTCGCTCCCAATTCACATCTGTTACACCAATGCGCCCGCTTTGATGAGTTGAGTCTGTTGGTCACCGTGGCTCGGCCGGAGACCTCGCCGTCGGCGAGGAATCCCGACGCCGACGACCCTCCCCGCCGCGTGGACCTCGGGCAGGATTCCTGTCCTTTCCCGGACTTGAGTGTAAAGTCACCAGACTCAGCGCTTTTCTTTTTAGGGCTCGGTTAGTTTCTGGAAATGTCAGGGTCCCCGGTGTAAAGTGCCTTTTCTTTTTCTTTTCCAGAATTGAATTCAGATTTCAGTTTAAACTTTGAAAATTCATAACTTGCTCATTTTTCATCCAAATGAGTTGGTTCAACTTGCAGTATTTTTCTTATGAGATGATCTATGCATGAAAAATATGAAATGTGGAATTTGTGAAACTTTTCTGTATAGCTTTATTTATCTCTATTAATTGTATTTATCTTAGGAAATGCATAACTAATTCTCTGTTGCTCAGAAAAATGTGAGACCAAGTTTGTTAGTCTTCTGATGTCATGCTCTATCTGTGAAAAATGTTATTAGGCTATGTCATATGTAAATTTTTCTATGTCTAGTTATGGTGCCTATTTTCATGTGAGGATAAATAATTCATAATAAATAATGTATAAGGAATTTGTTCATGAAACTTTTTGGAGAGTGTTTTTATGTCAATCTAGAGCTAATGATGTTCTGAGATCTATTGTTTGATATACTTTTATGTACAAAGTATTTTATGCCCCTGGAATTGTGCTGCCTTGTCATTTTTGGTGCAGGATAAAGTACTTACTGTTTTGATTTGAAATTTTTATGGTAGTCTTTATTTGGTGTGATTAAGCTTCTGTAATTTTTACAGAATTTTCTAAGTAGTCTAAAGTCATGTTGTAGTTATACCCTGATTTCTTTCGTTTATAAATAATGCTTTAGAGTTATCATTTCATGTGTGTAAAAATGCTTTTTATGCTATTCATGATATGTATAATCTTCTTTTGGTTGTGGTTCAGTAGAGTGTAGAGTGCAAAAAAATGGTTGTTTATAATTCTTTATAGTGTGCGAGTAAATTATAATGTGAGGCCTTATTGAAGATTTATCGGTAGAAGAGAATGCAGATGACATGTGCTTATCATACATGTTTTCAAATATCATATCATTCATCTTAGCTGAGCATTCATTTACCATCACCATCAACATTGTATTTATATGTATGCACGGTATTCATACGCACTATGCATCATACAGGATCGTCAGAGCTCGCGACGGTAGTTCCCGGAGCACCAGGAGAGGAAGGCCAACAGGAAGCTTTGGTTCGGGAAGCAGCAGCCGAAGAGGATCCCAAAGCTGATCTTCTGGAGTGTCCCGACCACCAGCCAAGCGCTTTCCTGAAAGGCAAGCCCCGGAGCATTCTCCCTGTGGTTTGCAAAATATCTAACTTGAGTCCTTTACTTGTTTGTTGCATTAAGTTATAGGCGTTGTTTTATACCGTTGCTGCATTCCTTATATTCCTTGCCACTGTTTATACTTCAACCCTGTTAGGTTCAGGTACGATTATATGCTTAGCCCTGCTTAACTAGATCGGTAGAAGTCGGGTGATTTCCTGTCATCCGCGAGTTATAGGTGGTAACTCGGATGGTTGAATACATTGTTATCTTGGATAACCATGTGGAGATAATAAATCGAGACCGGGCGGGACTGGAGTTGAGAATGAACTGGAGGTTCAATGTGGTTTATCCCGTCTGTGTCGAACTAGGACCCCGTCCGTTGTACGTCCTCAAGTCATATTGAATTTATGCCTCACATTTAGCTGGAAGGATAAGTCGTTCCGACCGCGAAGCCTAATTTTGATTTCGGCTGGGAGTCGACCTGCTGTACACATCGTATTGGTGAAGATGGGGGACCACGGGTTACGCGGTTGTAAGGCCTGAATATAGCATGGTGCGCCCTGCTGGCAGCCGGACGGTGCCCGGATGTGATGGTACCTGTTGATCTCACGTTTTTCCTGAATTGGATGTCGGTGACCTGTAGCTCACCGTGGCTGGTGAGTGTGGTTTGTGTGAGGAGTACCCGCCAGCTGGTTAGTAATCGATTATAATCGCCATCGTTCCTGGACAGTGAACACTTGACTTGAGCAGCGGCATCGTAGTAAGAATTTGAATAAGAGATGAGATGGTTGAGCTGTTGAGATGGAAAGATACTCAACCGGAAATGGTTACTTGCTGTTGAATAATTATTACCATGTTTGTTTAGTACAGGTGCTAATGTAGCATGATAAGGTTAATCAGATTAAAATACATTGCTAGAAGGTTCTTATTAATTGTTTCTTAATGCAAGCTTTTCCGCAAATTTTAATGAGTCAGCTATCCTACTTATACAGCCTTGCATACTCCTTGGAGTCTCTTTATTTTAGTTTATGACGGGTAAGTCTAGCTGAGTACATCCTCGTACTTAGGGTTTTATTTTCCCATGTTTTTGCAGATGGTGAGATGCTTTATGGTTATTGTCAGAACTGTTTCTATCCCGCCTTGGGAGATGACTAGACCTTGGGCATGGTCACTCTTCTCGACTTGATGCTTTTGCTGGATGTGGACTAAGGACCTGGCACTGTATTTCAAATGTGTGTGTGGTATTTGAACTTAAATCGCTTTCGCTTTTATTTAAATTTGAACTGGTTTGTAATAACTCTATTTTGTACTCCGATGATGTTTTAAACTATGTGCGAACTGTGTACTTGTGAATGGAATCGCTAAACTATTACGATCTTGGTCGTGCCGAAAAAGTTTGAAATCCTTCGAGATTTCACGGACTACCGGGTTTATTAGGTCTCAATCATATGATTTGCTGAATTGATGGCGGATTATGTGCTTGTGCTCTAATAAATTGGTCGGTTCTGTTACAGCTACCCCCACGGGGGTCGCTCGTGCGCCCCCCACGAAAATATCCGAATCACGTCCCATTTCCAATTCCTGACACCCTGCCCGAGTATCACCACTCGCGCAGGGGCTCGGGGGCTACTGTCGATACCCAGGAAATGGGTACCCCAAACCCCTGGTTTACCGAACTAAACCCCACAAAATCAGCAACTCGAACCCTCCGGTGACCTCCTGCGCTAACGTACGAAGGCCCGTAGGCTAAGACATATCGGGCTAACCCACGAACGGACAATGACGGCCGTGAAACCAAAGCCTGCTCGAGGGGCTACCGAACGGACCGGGACTGTACACTCGAGGGTATGATTCGAGCGACCCCTTGAGGACGGAACTTCGCCCGCCGAACGAGCCTGCCCTCGAAGACGAAACTTCATTCGGGCGAATGGGCGGTCCTCGAGGACAGTGCACCCCTCGGCTACCGACTCTCCCGTACGGATCTAAGCGCATTTAATGCAATCTACCTACCCCCGCCTAACCGTATGGCCACAGTTACGGTAATAGTCGCGGGAGTGGCGGTCAAATCTCGCTTTTACTGCCCATGCCCTGGAATCCTGCGGATCGTGCTCCGCTGTTGCACCATGCCGAGCACTGTGCCATGTCCAGCATCCCCTCGAGACGTATGAGTCAGTACATTTCCCGCATTCCCCGGGATTCGGCCTTTTCCGGTGAGGCTCGACGCCTTCAACTCGACCACCTCGACCGCCGCCCCTCGTCGCCAATAAACGAACCCTCGAGCGGGACTCAACAACTTCCGATGCGACGGCAGCAGGACCTCCCATACCAACATACATCGCTACAGCGGCACCGATGTAATCGGCCTCAACGTCATACGTCATCAACGTCATGCGAACTCGAAATACATGTACCCCTGTGCCCCTCCTTCATCTATAAAAGGAGGCGCCAGGGCGTTAGAAAACAAGGAGGAGAGGACAGGATCTAGAGCATAGAAACATTAAGGCTTTAGATCACAGAACGACACCGTGAGCCTGTGTAAGGTCGAGAGCTAGGCGCCCGAACGCCCAAACTCCACCTTGCGCTCCTCACACCTGCTTGTATTTTCCCCTGTACTAGCACTTCGGTGCAAGATAACACGAATCATCCTCCCCCCGCTGGACGTAGGGCCTTCTTTGCCCAAACCAGGATAAATCGCCATGTCCTTCTTGAATCACCCACCGGATTAAGGGAGCACGCAATTACGAATATTACTCGTTGGTGTTAACCCCTGGAGGGTCAAAACACCGACAACTAGTGTTTCTCCCCTATGGTGAAATAGATCTTGGCGCTATTAGCATAAATGATGGCTTTGGCTAAGCTGAGGAACGGCCTTCCCAAAATGATTGGTGCTCTGTCATCTCCTCCTGTTTCTATCACCACAAAATCTAACAATAGAGACGAGTGTCCAACGCCTACTAGCACATCTTCAAGGATTCCCTTGGGGTAGCACAATGATTGATCTGCAAGCTGCAAACACATGGTTGTGGACAACAAAGGGTTAGCATGAATTTTCTCATATATTACCGTAGGCATAATGTTGACATTTGCTCCTAAATCACAGATAACTTCTTCAAACTCATGAGCTTCAATGTGGATGGGGATGATGGGTCTCCCTGGGTGCGGCAGAACCTCCTCAATTATATGGCCCACATGCACTTACCATTGTCTAAACAAACTTCTGATAACAATGCATGTGTTCCATAAGACTTAAAAGGTCTGTCAGGTGAATCCCAAATCATCCATGATTCTCTGAGCAAGATCAATAATTATAAAGAGACATTGCAGTATTACAACAGTTTTATACAAATAATATACATCAGAGTAAAATAGCAGAAGGATTACAATAACATAAGTTTACAAACCATTTAGTTCAAAACTTACAAACCATAAGTTGGATTATTACAAACCATAGGAGTACTAGAGTAGCCATAGATAACTTATTTACAACTCCCTGACGGTATGCTCTGCCCAAGAGCCAGACATCCTACTCGTCGTCACTCTACGCAATGACTGTCATCCAGCAGGATGCAAAGCAAACCTGCTCATGGGGCTCACCTGCAACAAGGGTTCAACAAACCCTGAGTACAAAAGTACTCAACAAGACTGACCCGACGAAAAAGAGGGGTGAAGACTCCGGAAATGCAGGCTAGAGGGACAAGGTAAGGCTTGCAAGAGATAAGAATTTTTGCAGAAAAGCTTGGCAGAAAGTAAAGTTGTCTTGTTCTAGCTCAAGATTTACCAATCGACTCTATTCTTAAACCTTAAACATCATTCAAGTTGTTACTATGATGATGAACACCGATCGAGTCTTCTTCTTCGAGAAGCAATGGCTATTCGAATCCATTTTTATATACCCAGCTGGGACCTAGGTCACTGATATATAGGAGACTCTAACTCCTAAGCATATCAGATGACACGATATACCAGGATAACAACCGCAGCCATATATCAACCACATGATATATAGGAGACTCAAACTCCTAAGCATATCAATATACATGGGACTCTCAACCCCACAAGTATAGCACACCATGTGTGGGTGGCTATCTAAGTCTTGATATCACCAATTCACCATCGGAAGGGACCTAGGGCATCAACAGATGGAAACACTATAGAGAGACTCCTTTCCCAATGCAAGTTATGCGTCCGGACTCAATTTATTAACTGTCATCATGATTCCAATAAGTAAAGCCAAACTCATCTTTAGCCAAACTCATCTTTTTCATTCTTTTTCTTTTTGAAAACCTACTAATTAAGCAAGGATAAGCATAACTACGCATTTTCCAAAAATAGGTAACAAGGAATATGGAAAATAAGATAGGTAATGCAATTGGTGGGTTATCACTGAACTCCTATTACTTAATTCAATATCTCATAACTGAAGCGATAAAACTTTTATAAAATCAAGGAAGGGTTTCAATGCATCCGGGGCTTGCCTTGGTGGTCAGGATAGATGATCTCGGACTCTGGATTAATGTAACAACCCAATCCCAGCGCACGGCCCAGATCCACTCCACCGAGGAACGGGTCCCGCCTGCGTAAAAACCTACTTGAACTTTCATCCTCGCTTTATTCAAAATGGTTAACCGAAGGTTAATACGCGTCCCTGGCCCTAGTATTTAAGCTAGCTGGATGACCCTAGGATTCCCGAGGTGGTATTAAACACTGGTAGCTACAGTGCCTCGTGGTGCTACAGTATCCCATGAACAGCCCCCGTGCTTCAGTACTCAAAACATGCCCTTTTCGATTCGGTGCTATAGTAACGCACTGCTACAGTACTGGGCTGCTGTAGTACCGAAGTCTGGATGTACAGTAACCCCGCTACAATACACAGCCCACTTCCCCTGCTACAGTAACACATCCCACCTGGGAATTGGGCCCACTGGCCATTTGGGACGTTACAATCACCCTCCCTAAGGATTCGACGTCCCCGTCGAATGCCAGACCAGCTTACCCTTTTGGGACACCTAATTCAAGATCCTCCCCTCTTGGCCACGTCCATGTGTTCAGTGCCGGTGCATATATATATGCCATGTCATGTCATGTCCTGTCATTAGGTCAACATATGTGCATGCGCATTATGCCCGCGCACTGAACCCCACGTGCCCATGAAACCTCGAGAGTCGGCTCTGATACCAAATGTAACAATCCAGTCCCGTTGCACGGCCCAGATCCACTCTACCGAGGAGCGGGTCCCGCCTGTGTGAAAACCTATTTGAACTTTCATCCTCACTTCATTCAAAACGGTTAACCGAAGGTTAATACGCGTCCCTGGCCCTGGTATTTAAGCTCATTGGACGAACCTAGGATTCCGGAGGTGGTACGAAACACCGGTTGCTACAGTGCCTCATGGTGCTACAGTAACCGGTGAACAGCCCCCATGCTACAGCAATGGTATGCTACAGTGCCAAAATGCTATAGTACCAGAGTCTGGATGTGCAGTAACCCTGC
The DNA here is from genome assembly GCA_023333625.1 of Bothriochloa decipiens. Lineage (NCBI taxonomy): Eukaryota > Viridiplantae > Streptophyta > Magnoliopsida > Poales > Poaceae > Bothriochloa > Bothriochloa decipiens. The sequence goes on from CM041634.1 coordinate 27,246,313, forward strand.
TATAGTACTCGGCCCACGGCCCTACTACAGTAACACTGTCCCACCTAGGAATTAGGCCCACTGGCCATTTGGGATGTTACAATCAACACCTGACTCTTGATTCAACCCTTCCTTGGGGTCTGGTTCGACAACGTTTAACTCTTCGTTAACGGAGGCTACACGATAACATGATATGTTTCAACATGATGAAATAGTAAACATGATGCTTGATGAATGCATAACAAGATTAAGGACTTGAGTATAACATTCCTTCACGATAAAGTTGTAAGCCAACAAACTTACTAAGTTCATTAAACACATGAAATAACGTTGATTAAGCCCTAATGACATGATTAAGATAAGTGCAAATAATTAATTAAAGTGCTAAAGGTCATTAAGCTTAATGACCCAAGGTCATCAATCAATCCCAAAGTTAAACAAATCCTATAATGATTAAGCATGATTAAAGGGATTAATTACTTAATTACAAAGCGTAAAATAAAGGCATAAAATTAAAGTTGTCTAGGTGAGCTCAAAATTTTATTTTGAAAAGATCTTGGTCTAATTAGATGGAAAAACAAATTATAGAAATAAAAACCAAGTATTTTATTTATTAAAAATCATTGAAGATGCATTTTTTAATTAAAAGAGCTAATTTTAACTTATACAAAAGTTACTCAAATTTGGCATTTCATATTTTTCTATGTAGAGAACATCATAAAGAGCATACATATAAATTTTTAGAAATTTTGGAGCTATACATGAATTACTATGATTTTCCAAAGAAAATAGCATTTAAATCATTTTCTGAAAATAGAAAAAGAAAAGGGGAACAGTGTTCCTGCGCTGACCACGCTGGCCGACGCCATTGACCGGCGATTTCTCACTGGCGGTGAGGTCTCCGACCATGGGGTTTGGCCCTATAGACTCAGCTCAGCACGGTGAGCACGCTGGGCTAGCTAATGGGGTAGAACGGTCACCGAAGCATGGCCGGCGGCGAGCTAGGCGGCGCGGCGATGCGACAGCGCAGCGGCAGAGCTCACCGGAGCTTCTCCGGCGATGGCAAGGCTACCTACATGCACTACGTGAGTAGATGAACATGATGCGTAGGTTAACCAAAAGCAAAACGGTCCCTAACGTGTGCGAGCTTGCGCGCGGCGGATGGCAAGATGGAGCACCGGCGGTGAGCACATACACAGCGACTACGGTGCGGTAGAGATGAAACTGAGGGCATGGACAGGCGCAGGAGCTCACCGTGAACTCGATGCGCACATTGGTTGGCTCGGGGACGGGGCGGAACAAGCTGTAGGCGGCGGCGTCGATGGCGGCGGCGTGCTCCGGTGGCGAAGATGATGCCACAGCGGCTCCTATGCACCAACGAGAAAACCAATGGGAGCATGAGAAGGAGGAGATCAAGGTAAGCATGGTGATATAGAAGATGAAAGAAAGTAACCAGTGGTGACGGCGTTCGTCGGCAAAATGGCTCACGGCAGCACGGTTGCCATGCGCGAGGAAGATGACGACACACGGGCGACTCCGGTGGCGAGAGCTGACGCAAGCAGGCTCAACCGAAGCGCAAGAGCTAGGCAAAGCTAAGGGCAAGAGCAAGCGGGTAGCGGTGGAGCGACGACAGCAAATTTTGACGGCGGAGGGAGAATGATGACGATGGCGGACGAAAGGAAAAGAAGAAGAGAAACGGCGATGGCCGACCTATTTATAGGCCAACGGTGATGCACGAATGATTGACACGACGACGGTGAAGTTTCGAGCGTCAAGGGCAAGCTGGCGGTGGAGACCAGCTGTATGGCGCGACGGCCACGGCGACGCCATGAATAGAGGGGAAGAAGGACGATGATGACGTCAACATCCACTGTAGCACGTGATGTCATTTTGAAATTTTGTAAATTACTCCAGATTTTACATAAGCCCTTGAAAATATCCCAAAATATAATTTCGCAAAATTTTTCAAGAGATACACTTTTCATTTAATAAGTATTTTCAAATTCTGATTTTGAAAATGAATTCAAATTCAAAAGGGGAACAAAACCCTAGAAACAAATATTTGAAATTACTTTTGATTTTTAGTAAAACTTTAAAATCTTCAAAACTATGGAATACTCAACTTTTTAAACCAAACATTTTTCATATACAAAGTTTCCCAAAATGTGCATAAATTTTGAATCATGGGTTTAAAATCAAAAAGGGGCAAATGTAGGAAAACTGTATTTTCAGATTCATTTGAAATTCTTTTTAGAAACTTGAAAAACTGTGAATACCAACTTTGTATCTCTTGTCAAGATCTACAAACTATCTTTTTAGATTATCTCCAAATTCTATATAGATTTTGAATTATCCAAAAGGGGTAAACAACCTTTTGAAATAAAGGGTTTTTAAAACCAAAATAAAACTCGATTTGGTTTTTAAATTAATTGGTTGGTCATTAGTGATCACAAACATCATCCAAGGACATTGGAGTTTTTAAATTAATTGGTTGGTCATTATGCACTTTTTAGAAAATTGGAGTTGTTGTTGATGTAGTTGACATCCCCTAAAACTTGAGGACAGTTGCTTCCTATGTGGCCAATGCATCCACACTCTTCACAAGTCATACAGAGTCTCAAAAGTGCATAACTTCCTTCTTTTGATCTCTTTCATCAAGCTTCTTCATAAGCAGGTCCATCTTTAGCAGACATGTCTACTTTGACTTGATGCATTCCTCCCCTCTTGCGTGGTTGAGTGCATTCTTCATTCCATCCCTGGCTTGAAGCTATCTTTTCCAGAAGAGCGGTGGCTTCACAAATAGTGAGTGACAAGAACGATCCTCCAGCAGCTGCATCCATATTTTCACGGGCACTTGTGGTGAGCCCATGGTAAAATGTTTGCATAAGTAAGCAATCTTCCATCCCATGGTGAGGCCATTCTATAATGTAATCTTGAAAGCGCTCCCATGCCTTAGGGACAGATTCATCATACTGCTGCTAAAATGTTGAAATCTTTGCACGTAGGGCATTTCTTTTGCCTACGGGAAAGAATTTTGCTAGGAAAGTAGTGGAACAGGTATCCCATGTAGTAATTCTATCTTTGTTTGAGTAGAACCATTGCTTTGCCCTTCCCAGGAGTAAGAACGGGAACAGGCAGAGTAGCGTGGCATCTCTTAAGATTCTTTAATGCTGAAGGTGCTGCAAATCTCCAGGAAGTGTTGTAGATGTGCATTTGCATCCTCGTGTGCTTTCCCACAAAACTGATTGGCTTGCACCATGTTGAGCAAAGCCAGCTTAAGCTTGAATCCATCATCTCCCATATTAACTATCAGTTCAGTCCTAGGAGCGGAGAATTCTTGGAGAGTCTTGTCAGCCATTTCTTCTAACAATGGTTTTGAGCTACTTGCTGGTTGATCTTCTGACAAATTGGTCAGGATATTTCTTCTTCCTGTGCTTGGCTCTGGCTTTTCTGATTATTTTGTCTGGATCCTCAATGTAGTTCTTTAGAAGTTCAAATCCAGTGTTACATTACCCTGCATAAAATATTTAAAATAGAAAAGGACAAGGGTAATCCTATTTGAGTAAAGATCAATAAGACTATTCCTAGATATTCAATTTCCTCTCTAGACCTCCATTGCCTTCCCTGGCAACAGCACCAGAAATGTTGTTGACATTTCTTAGCATCGCTTAAGTTAGGTTGTCATCCCCAACACAGCACTAGAAATGTTGGTCATATTATTTCTAAGCACTTAACATAAAATAAGATTAAGTTATCAGCAAGCGCATAGATAAATATTCCCGTTGTAGCATTTCACCCAGGTTAGTTCTAGGTATCGTTATTTATAATTCACCACTAGGAAGGCAGAATGGAGGTATTAAGAATAAAGCTATAACTTACACTTGTGATAAGAGTTTTACTAGATCAACTCAGAACAGGGATCAATCATATCATAACAAATAAGTAAAGATAATAATTCAACATAATCCAAATGACACCAAGCATTTTTCTTCATAGGCATGATTCTAGAAAGAACTAGGATTAGAGATACATAACTCCTAGGGTTGATTATAACTATAGGTCATTAAACTACATCAATTAGTGCAATTACATCTAGCTATCATGGTCAAAATAATCAAATATCCATACTCAAGAGACATTGCCAAGGTGGGTCATGAACATAGCAAGACATCACCCCACAACTATAGGTCTTACTAAGTCCTACATTCAGGGAGTGGACTACAGAGGACTCAACGAAGCTATAATAGTCACCTTCATGATCTACCACATGGCCTAGAACATAGGGTGCACTCGCAGATAGATTTAACCTAGGCACCATGGCTACATTAACTCTACCACCCACCCCTTGTACTTTAGGATGAGCGCTATACGAACAAGAGCATAAACACCAAACTACTCCAACTAAACTAGACATATAACCAACATAGGCAATGAACATTATAATTATTAATCTATTATTATAACAAGTCATGGTGAGGAACAAAAACATGAACGAGAACAACATGATGAACTAGACAACTAGACGATGAACTAGATGATTAGATGATGAACATGAAGAACAAGTAGATGAAATAGAAGATAAACACAATAAACTAGAAACACAAATAGATTAATACTAGGAATAAAAGAGAGAGTTACAAGACATTACCAAGCCTCCTTATGACTAGATCTAGAGACAAGCTCCCACTTGCCTCCTCTAATTCCTATTCTTATGTTCTAGCTAAGCCCTAGATGGTGGATGCTCTAGGTTGTCCATTCAAGGGACTACCCTAAACTCAAAGAGTTGAATGATATGAATGAGATTGATTGATGACTTCAAGGGGGGTCTGTGCATGCTTATATATCCTGGTGGGATGAACCATGGCCCTAGGATCAAACTGACTCAAAACAATGGTTGAGATGCGTTGTAGAGGTCGGTTGGAGGCCTCCACGCAAAGATGGCTGATAGGTGGGCCCAGAGTAGGCCGGCCAGCCTGAAATGTGGGTCTCTTTGTTAGCTTTCCAACAAGTCCTGGATCTCTAAAAACGGAGTCCGGATGAGGGAGATATGGCCATTTTACTCCGGACTGCTCTGGTGGCCCATCTGGAATCTTCTGGAAGGCGTAACTTTGTTGTTTGGACTCCGATTTGGATGAACCAAAACTCTATTTCATGTGTCTCGATGAGCTCTATGCAATGGTGTACTCTAATTCATCATTTTAGATACTTCTAACTGGTGATTCTGGTCCTTTTCTAGTTTAGTTCCTATAAAATATAGATTCATCAAAACTCGTGGAACTTGTTAGTTTCAAACCCTACAACTATGCTTTGTGGTTCATACCATGTCATATAAAGCAATAGTTGATAGTTAAAAATAAGCATTAGTGACCGTCAATAGCGTGCAGTGCTAGGGAGGGGCGGCCATGCTGGGAAGCTACGCCAAGGAGGTCGCGTAGGGGAGGGGCATCGCTGCGGGGAAGGAGAGGCTACGCCAGGAAGGAAGGCCGAGAAGGGTAGGCCACGCCGGGGAGGGGAGGCCGCCCTGGGCTGCCATGAAGGGCTTGGGAGGCCACATCGGGGAGTGTCGTCAGAGTGAGAGGAAGAGAGAGAGGCCTTCAGTGGGATGGAGTGAGAGAGATGGAATAAAGGCCGAGCAGCTGATTTACGAAAAAATAACAAGCCGAGCAGCTAGTTGTTGGCAAATCTTAGTGCAACCACCAAAGGTAGGTGACTGTTGACAGGGGTTATACCATGAAATTATCCACTCAAAACACCGTCAACATGCCTTGGTTCCAAGGAAGAATATATCACATGAGCATATTTTATCAATAACTAGTTCCACTTGTACTCTTAGCTTGTGTTTGCTGGAAACAACACTTTTCACATGTGTGGGTCCTAATGAGTTGGTCGGCCAGCCCCCTTATGAGCTCCACTGAGCTCAAGCTTCAAGCATCATCCATGACAAGCTCACTAGAGTGCAATTCAACCATCAAATCAACTTGAGTCTGCATCCAACAATGAAAGTTCATTACACATGGATTGATGGGCCCACAAGCAAGCAAACAATGTGACAACAAATTATCCAAACACTGAGCCATTTCATAGGATAGATGGGGCCACCATCTAGAAGGCCCAACTAGGCCCACCACCTAGGGTGGGCGTCGGCCGATGCCCCAATTGGGCCCCATAAGGTCGGCTGGATCCCACCGACCTTGTGCATGCCGCCATGCAGCTCACTTCATCACCAACGTCCATCTAAGGTGGTTGCAAGGTTGGTTCATCCAAGGGTGGGGAATCAAGGAGCACATGGATCACTGACGTGGCACCCCCTCTCCTTTCCCTATATAAGGAAACTGCCACCACCCTTGGAAAGCATCACAACATCACAAATCACACTCCACAAGCTACAAGCTAGGGTAGTAGTAGTTAGTCTAGTGTGGGAGTTAGAGTCGAGTCGGGCGAAGCTTGCGGTCTCCGGAGTCGTCTCTTGGAGAGGCTGGTATAGCTCTTGTACCTTTCCCTTTTGTGAGACTTTACTTTTAGTAATATATTTATTCTTGCTTTACTTTACTTAGTATTTACTTAGTGCAAGTCTATAGTTTTATAGTCTTGTTGTGTGCTTGTCTTAGTAGTTTAGTTGCTTTCGATTGGTTTCCTGTAACCACTCTTGTGTGGGTATCAATGTCCTATCTTGCATAGGAGCTCTAGTTATCTGCACGTTAGCTAGAGTTGTAAGAGTAAGTGTGAGTGAGGTGCTCAAACTTAGTCTTACCTTTGATTGCCGCTGGTATGCACGAAAAGTGTGAGCGCACTCCCGAGAGGTGACAGGTCTTGGGCGGCATTAGGATTTCTCACCACATTCGGACTAGTGCTTAAAACGCAGGGCCCCCATAAGAGAGTAGCCACTTTAGTATGGATTCTGTCTCCTACTTTCTTGACTGCCCCCACCACACATGTTGTAAGGCACCAGTCTAGATTAAGTCATCTATCTAATAGGATTAGGTTCACAAAAGTGAAAGTAAGATACATAGGAGTCCTTTACTCACTCGTTGTCCACCCACCTAGCTAGCTCTTTACTAGTTATTATTAGAGTAGGATTGTTGTGATCATTTACCTATCCTTCCCGTTTATACACTTACCCCCTCAGACTAGTGATACTAGGTTGTAGTAGGCACAAAGATCTCTTTATCCTTTTATTAAATATTCCTAGTTACAGCTTTCCCCTGAGAAAATATAAATTACGATACCTTGGAATACTCCTAGGTGAAGTGCTACAGCGGTACGTTCTGTGCGCTTGTGGAATTATCAAATAGTTATAGAATTACCCCACCAGACATTTCTGGAGCCATTCATAAAGACTAACAATCTTTAGTAGCGACGTTAAGAAATACCAACAAGCATTTCTGGCGTCATTGCCGGGGAAATCGTCAGCCTAGGAATTTTAATAAAAGTGAATCTGGAGTCTACTATCAATCTAGTTATCAATTAGTGTTAGGGGCTTACCCCTCACTTGTCTAGTTTTTCATTATCATGAAGCTAGCAGGTGCATGAGCGGTTTCCAATTGCTGTCAAACTTTGTTGAAGATCCTGAGCAATTGGTGAGGAGAACTAGACACCGTCAAGTTCCACCTCAAAGGTTCATCTCGAATCAAAGTTCACTCGTGGAAGGAAGTCCAGCACCAATCTTTAAGGAAGCTATGCTCAAGCCTTTGCTTATCAACATGGTGCAAGCAAATCCATTCTATGGGAAGCCGCATGAGGACGCCAATGCCCATCTCCAACACTTCCTCGAGGTGTGTGGTACCTTCACCATCAAGAATGTGTCAACAGACGCCATACATCTTAGTCTTTTCCCATTCTCGCTATTGGGAAAGGCGAAGCAATGGTTCTATGCCAACAAGAGTGAAGTCACTACCTAGGAGAAGAGTGCCAATACGTTCCTGAAGAAGTTCTTCCTGATGGGCAAAACCAGCGCCCTTCGTGGAAAGATTTCTAGCTTCCAATAGCAAGCTGATGAGACAATTCCTGAAGCATGGGAACGTCTCTAGGAGTACATTCATTCTTGTCCTCATAATGGGATAGAGGAATGCTCATCATTTAAGGTTTCTACCATGGCCTGACCAGTTTGGCTAGGAGTCACCTTGATGCTGCAGCTGGAGGAGCATTCTTGCAACATAATGTCAAGGATGCTAAGGACCTCATTGAGAACATGGTTACAAACCAAGGATGGAATGAGGAGCGTCTCCAGCCCAAGAAGAGAGGTGTCCATGCCCTCAATGAGGTGGACATGCTCTCAGCTAAAATGGACCTTTGATGAAGAAGATAGAAGAAGGTTCCAAGAAGGAATAAGAGGCCATTCAGACCCACGTCACCGCATGAGCTATAGAAGCTGATCCATGGTGTGAGGTGTGTGGAGGAGAAGATCATTCGGGAAACAACTGTCCCAAAATGAAGGAGGAAGTGAGCTTCATCAACAACCACAACAATGGGTACCAGCCCCAATAGCAGCAGCAAGGATGGAACTCGCGCCCCTTCTACCAAGGAAACCAAGGTAATGGTTACCGCAATAATTTCAATAGTTCTTATGGTAACCAACCTTCTTTAAAAGATCTTGTCTTAGGCCAAACTAAAATCAATGATATCATTAATAAGAAAATGATGGCTAATGATAAGATTCTTGAAAGTCTTAGTGAGAAAATGGATAACTTTACAACTGCTATGAAAAATCAATTGAGCTTTAATAAAATGCTAGAAACACAATTAGCTCAATTAGCAGCAGCTGTCCCATCCTTCAAGCAAGGTAAGATCCCAGGGAAACCTGAGGACCCAATTGAAGGTGTTAAATTAGTATCTATGAGGTTCGATAGGCCTCCAGTGCGCTCCAACTGGAGCTATCTTCTTGATCCTCCATTCATCACCAAGAAGGAAGATCTAGGCCTACCGACCATAACCTGTGAGATTAGAGCACAAATCTTCCACAACATCTTCTAGGACCTTAGATCAGGTGTCAACATCATGGCCAAGGTAACTTATGATAATTTGCTAAGGGGGCCTTTGCACCCCACATTTATTCATTTGCAAATGGCGGATCAAACGATCCGGTTTCCTGAGGGACTGGGAAGGGACATATTAGTCAAAGTGCATGATGAATATGTCCCTGCCGACTTTGTCATATTGGACATGAGGTCTAACAATTAAATCCCTATCATCCTGGGAAGGCCATTCCTCAACACAGTCAACGCTATCATCTATGTGGGATCTAGCCAGATTCATCTTCAATTCCTAGAGAAGAGGTAAGGTGTCCTTTCAATGGTTACAAAACTAACATGCAGGTGAAGGACAAGGAACCAAAGAACAAACCTCATCACTACTGACACCAAAGGAACAATGAGAAAGGTGAGTCAGCCAAAAAGGCCGAAGTAAGGAAAGAAGGACCCGCTGAGCCACAAGGCAAAGGTAAGCAAATCTGGTGGGAGAAAGAGGTGCCATCACAGTCCCCATCTCTGGGACCAACTAAAGCAACCTAAGAATGAACATGACGGAGAGGTCCTGCTCTATGGACCTAAAACATGGAGCCCTTGCTAAGGTAACTCAGTATTTATCACATATTTATTTTTCTACATTTTAAATTCTTGAATTTGTGCATTGCATTTTTAATTGCATCCTTAGTTTAGTTTTATATATTTTCTTTTGACAAAATAAATTAGTTATAGTGAATAAAATCTTGAGATGCAATAAAAATCTGAGCTGATGGAGCACCCAAGGTGGGGTCGGTCGACCCCACCAATGGGCCCACACCCACTTTTTCTACTTTGGCTCAGTACCCTGATTAAAGATCAGCACTTGGATGTCCTTGGGGCACTCAAGTGGGGGTCGGCCACCCCCCATCTTGTCCCTTTAGGTAGCCTGCTATCTCCCACATTCAGCATACACAGCATTCCTATGCATGCCACTACAGCCAAAGCCTGAAAAGTGATGGTCCTTTGCTTTATTACTTTAGACATGAGATGCTCTTTTTCATGTTGGGTGTTTTTGGGACCATACAACCAGCTCATGACACAAAGTAGTCACCTACATATGCTTTAGTGTCCCCATGTTTCATGGGAATCGCTTTTGACATGTCTCCACTTTTGCCATTCATCTTTTTCCTTTCACAAAGCACTAGGCAAGGGAATCTCTGAAAAGCACTTTACTTTTGGTCCACACCTAGCCTTTACTTTACTAGACACTTGATGACACACTATTTAAAGTGTTGGGGGCCTTAGGATGGGCCTTGGCCAATGCCCACTTTGTACATTTTCTGAAAAGTTTTTGCAGGATGTTGCTAGATTCCTTGCCATGATTCAAAATTTGAAAAATTGGTGCTTATGGGGGGTCGGCCGATGCCACCATGTGGGGTCCACCACTTGCCCTTCTCCCCCTATAAATACCCATGCATTGTGAGCTCAACTCCACACCCAAAACCACCAGAATCATTTCAAGCTCACAACTTCTCTTCTTCTCCTCTTTGTTGCAAGTTCTTTCTTAAGTTTAGTTTAGTAGTAGCTTCCATAATAAAAACCCAAAAATATTTAGCTCTTGCATAGTAGTGTAGTAGTAGGAAGAAGCTTGGTTGTCTCCTTTATGCAGCTAGATGAAGGAAAAAATCCTCTCCCAGCTCACGAAGTCCAAGAGGGGTGAGAGCTCTGCTCAAGGCTCTCACCACTCTGATGAAGGAACCCAAGGGGGAGAGATGAGGAAGGAGGTTACCACCCGATGGTAATCCATGAGCCTCTACAAAGAGCGGTTGCTCCCGAGAGCAACCTCAAGCTGAACAACGAAGAGTTGCAGAGATACAACATCCTTCAAGAGAGTAACTTCAGGAATACAAGCATCATCGACCCGGCCCTTTTGGACCGCACAGGTATGAGCAGAGAATTTAATGACGTCTTTGTTGCAATTAGTTGGAAAGGTTTTTGGGAAGTTGAAGAACATGGTATAAAATTACTCACTCAAGAATTCATGAGCACCTTAAACCTAACTAATGATGGGGTAGCTTTCTGCATGTTTGGGCAAGTATTTAATTTATCTTGGAGTATGTTAAACACTGCTTTGGGCATTGATCCAGATTGATATCTTGATCTAGATATTGCCACACATGAGTTTGATAAAGCTGAATTTTGGAAAGACATTTCTAGGTCTGATGATTGCTCTATTACTGCTGCTCACCATATTCATAATCCAACCTTGCGCTTTCTTCGCTATTGGATGGCTGTCACCCTTTTTCCTCATTTTGGAGCAAGCACTTTAAATGATAATGAACTTAAACTACTTTATGCCATGGTTAACAAGATTAAATTCTCTCCTGTTAAACTGCTAGTGAACTTTTGGCTTCATTCTTTTGAACGTGGCAGACCCATCTACTTCACATCTTTTATAACTTGAATTGTGGACAATTGGGAGTTAACAGAAAATCATGCCTTTGAGTATATTGATGTATCTAGATATGTTATAACTAAAGATACTTTCATTAATTCTCGTATACTCAAAAGAGATCCAAAGGGTGGACTTAGAATGATATATCCTAGCCATACAGTCAAAATTCCTCTCCCTTGTGAGAGGCAATGGTTGTATGGGCTTCGTACACTAACCATCAGATTGGATCAAGAGGCAAGAAGCCAACATGTTTCAAGGACAAACAGGATGACACGAGGAATGTCACGAGCTGCACAGATGGATCAGGCAGAACCCTCATGCCCTGCAGAAGAAGTTGAAGAAGGTGAGGAGGCAAGCTCCAAGTACATGTCAGGATCCATGGGGAGGCCTCCAAGTCCACAGCACACTCAATGCCCATGGGGCAGGGCGAGGCACTATCAAAGGATAGAACTGGACGACCTCATCAACAACATGGGCGAAATGAACATCGAACAAGAAGCCACATTGCAATTGGCATAACAAAATGCCCAAACTCTGCAAGCAATGCAAGAGGAGAATGCACGACGTTGGAACACATGGTTCCAACACTATCTACTGCCACAGTGAGCAAAAGCCAAGCTTGGGGAGATCCTCTCCCCCACTAAGGTAAGTACTGTATCTTTGCATTTGCATTTTAGTTATTTAATTTATTGCATAAAAAAATTGAAAAGTTTAAAAATACCAAAAATATTTATTTCTTTTAGCATCTATGCTTCATGTATGCTCTTTCTCCTTATGGAAATGATGACTAGTGACTAGTTGCTTTGTCAATGTTTCTCTAGTGCCTCGTTTACAACTTAGTCTTTCTCTAAGTATGGATCACTTAGCTCTCTTAAACCATCATGAGCCTGAAACTTTGTGGGTTGCGAGTGCTACAACTGAGTCTAAGTTGTTGTGGGATATGAGATAGTGAGACAAGAGCTGCTATAATATTGTTCTGAGCATGATTGATTATCGGAGAATTTATTCTTAAAATGATAAAAACCTTAATTGTTCCTCAATGGTGATGAAATTCTTACCACAACCATATATGCTCTACATGTTTATAACCTTTCACATAGGCTATTTGCTTTGTGTTGATTGTTGTCAAATCTTGTTGATCCTTGTCAAGAGACTTTTCATGCTCCTAAGGTCAAGATCACGCATGCCACATATATTTATGCTACTTCTACACTAGAAGTACACGAAAACATGCATTAAATTTCCACCAAAAATAGGTTGCTCCATGTTTTAAATGTTAGATTATCTCTCAAAATATTGTTTAGTAGATGAGACAAAAAATGCTAGGAAAAATAAGTATTGATATATAGATGGACACATGAAAATCCATGCAAAAAAATGCTAGCCCTGTCTCAATAGAAAAATAGAGAGATCTTATCAAATAAAGGAGCAACCTAGTCCACAATACATACCACACACTTGCACATCTTGATCTGGGAGTATGACGCTTCTCTTCAATGATCCGAGCTTTGACTTCGCAACATATACAAAGTAAGTATGCTATCTCCTTTTTATCCCTACCTTGAGCTCCACATAAGCCTATTTAGAAGTAGGATAGATTAGGAAGGCAACACTTATCATATGCCATGGTGAGGAATCATACACCATTTGAGCGACTTGAGAGAACCATATGAGGAACATTAAGTTTTCTTTTGAAAAATATTGCAAAACCTCGAGTATGAGACTTGCTGTGAATAAGAAAGTCAGTGCTTAGGTCAAACTATTCTGTCTTTCAACCACCTAAGACAAAGGAAAAGCCATAATCCCCATGGAGAACTAAGGTAATATGGGTGAGTTTTCATTACTAATTTTTCCATTCAAAGAGAAGAACTTTGTTGTGCACATGGTACTATTGAAATGTGGGCATAGTAACAATACCTAATCCACCGAGCCTAAGTTTGATTGTTTGCTCTGGACGAGCAAAGGTTAAGCTTAGGGAATCTTGTTGACAGTGGTTGTACCATGAAATTACCCACTCAAAACACCATCAACATACCTTGGTTCCAACGAAGAATAGCATCACATGAGCATATTTTATCAATAACTAGTTCCACTTGTACTATTAGCTTGTGTTTGTAGGAAACAACACATTTCACATGTGTGGGTCCCAATGAGGGGGTCGACCGGCCCCCCTATGAGCTCCACTGAGCTCAAGCTTCAAGCATCATCCATGACAAGCTCACTAGAGTGCAATTCAACCGTCAAATCAACTTGAGTCTGCATCCAACAATGAAAGTAAATTACACATGGATTGATGGGCCCACAACCAAGCAAACAACGTGACAACAAATTATCCAAACACTGAGCCATTTCATAGGATAGATGGGGCCACCATCTAGAAGGCCCAGCCAGGCCCACCACCTAGGGTGGGCGTCGACCGATGCCCCTATTGGGCCGCACAAGGTCGGTTGGATCCCACCGACCTTGTGCATGTTGCCATGCAGCTCACTTGATCACCAACGTCCATCTAAGGTGGTTGCAAGGTCGGTTCATCCAACGGTGGGGAATCAAGGAGCACACGGATCGCTGACGTGGAACCCCCTCTCCTTCCCCTATATAAGGAGGCTGCCACCACCTTGGACAGCATCACAACATCACAAATCACATTCCACAAGCTACAAGCTAGGGTAGTAGTAGTTAGCTAGTGTGGGAGTTAGAGTCAAGTCAGGCGAAGCTCGGGGTCTTCGGAGTCGTCTTTTGGAGAGTCCGGTACAGCTCTTGTACCTTTCCATTTTGTAAGACTCTACTTTTAGTAATATATTTATTCTTGCTTTACTTTACTTAGTATTTACTTAGCGCAAGTCTATAGTTTTATAGTCTTGTTCTGTGCTTGTCTTAGTAGTTTAGTTGCCTTAGTTAGATTGATTTCCTGTAACCACTCTTGTGTGGGTATCAATGTCCTATCTTGCATAGGAGCTCTAGTTATCTGTGCGTTAGCTAGAGTTGTAAGAGTAAGTGTGAGCGAGGTGCTCAAACTTAGTCTTACCTTTGATTGCCGCTGGTACGCACGGAAAGTGTGAGTGCACTCTCGAGAGGTGACAGGTCTTGGGCGGCATTAGGATTTCTCACCACGTTTGGACTAGTTCTTAAAACGCAGGGTGCCCATAAGAGAGTAGCCGCTTTAGTAGGGATCTGTCTCCTGCTTTCTCAATTGCCCCCACCACACATGTAGTAAGGCACAGTCTAGCTTAAGTCATCTATCTATTAGGATTAGGTTCACAAATGTGAAAGTAAGATACATGTGAGTCCTTTACTCACTCGTTGTCCACCCACCTAGCTATCTCTTTACCAATTATTATTAGAGTAGGATTGTTGTGATCATTTACCTATCCGTCCTGTTTATACACTTACCCCCCTACACACTAGTGATACTAGGTGGTAGTAGGCACAAAGATCTCTTTATCCTTTCATTAAATATTCCTAGCTACAGCTTTCCCTTGCGAAAATATAAATTATGATACCTTGGAATACTCCCGGGTGAAGTGCTACAGCGGTACATTCTGTGCACTTGCGGAATTATCCAATAGTTAAAGAATTACCCCACCGGACATTTCTGGCGCTGTTCCTGAAGACTAACAATCTTTAGTAGTGACGTTAAGAATACCAATAGTGACGGCACTAGAGATGCCTTGTGAGGTAATTTTATATGTCTATTGGATGTTCCGCAAGTGCATAGTATATACCGCTGTAGCACTTCACCCGATAGTATTCCAAAGTATCATAATTTATATTTTCCCAGGGGAAAGAAGTAGCCAAGAATATTTAATAAAAGGGGAAAGAGATCCTTGTGTCTACTATAATCTAGTATCACTAGTGTAGAAGGGGGTAAGTGAATAACAGGGAAAGATAGGTAAATAATCACAAAGATCCTAATCTAAAGATAACTGGTAGAGAGTTAGCTAGGCGGGAGGACAACGAGTGAGTAAAGGACTCCTATGTATCTTACTTTACTTCTATGCACTTAATCCTAATAGATAGATGACTCAACTAGACTAGTGCCTTACAACTTGTGTGGTGGGGATAGGCGAGAAAGCAGGAGACAGAACCCCTACTAAAGTGGCTATACTCTTATGGACGCCCTGCGTTTTAAGAATTAGTCCAAATGTGGTGAGAAATCCCTAATTCCACCAAAGACCTGACACCTCTCAGGAGTGCACTCATGAAATGTCCGTGCGGACTAGTGGCAATCAAAGGTAAGACTAAGTCTGAGCACCACGCTCACACTTACCCTTACAACTCTAGCTAATGCGCATATAACTAGAGCTCCTATGCAAAGATAGGACGATGATACCCACACAAGGAATTGGTTACAGGAAACCAATCGAACTAAGGCAACTAAACTACTAAGACAAGCACACAATAAGACTATAAAACTATAGACTTACACTAAGTAAATACTAAGTAAAATAAAGCAAGAATAAATATATTAATAAAAGGAAAGTCTTACAAAAAGATAAAGATACAAGAGCTATACCAGACTCTCCAGAAGACGACCCCTAGCTTCGCTCGAGTTGACACTAACTCCCACTCTAGACTAACTACTACTCTTGCTTGGAAGCTTAGAAATGGATCAAGTTATCTTGTGATTCTTTCCAAGGGTAGTGGCAGCCTCCTTATATAGGGGAAGGGGAGGGGGTGCCACGTCAGTGATCCACATGCTCCTTGCTTCATCACCCTTTGATGAACCGACTTCAATACCACCTTAGATGGATGTCTAGGATCAAATTTGATGCATGGCGGCATGCAGGAAGACGGTGGGGGCCCCACCGACCTTTGGGCCCATAAGGTGGGGGTCAACTGACCCCCTCAATGGTAGGTGGGCCCAACTGGGTCTTCTAGAATGTGTCCCCACCTGTCATGTGAAATGGCTTGGTGTTCTTCTGAATATGTGTCACGTTGCTTGCTTCTTTGTGGGCTCATGAATCCATGTGAAACAATTTTGTACTATTGGATGCAAACTCAAGTTGATTTGATGGTGGATTTGGACTCTAGGAACCTTGACATGGATCATACTCAAAGCTCAGCTCAAGGTGAGCTCATAGGGGGGTCGGCTGACCCCCTCATTGGGACCCACAAAGCTAGATTTTGTTGTTTCCTGAAATCAGAAGCTAAGAGTACAAGTGGAACTAGTTATTGATAAAATATGCTCATATTATGCTATTCTTCCTTAGAACCAAGGCATGTTCATGGTGTTTTGAGTGTCGATTTTTATGGTATATCCACCCTCAACACCAGTCATAGGCTAAAGAAAGGAAACAAGGTAAGCATCTGGAGCTGGCTACATGCATTCATGTGGTCCACTTCCAGCAAAAAGTACACATGCAGACAGGGTTCATATCAAAAAATAGCTAATGAACACATGGGAGTAAGCTCTGCTTGCGCTGTCATACAAGGTGTTGCATTTCATGATCCCCAAATCATATGCTCGATTCGATGGTGGTGGTGGCAAAAGGTGTGCTGTCATTGAAGGCACGAAAGAATGAGGTCGCTTCCTTGCCCTTACCTTTGCAGAGGCTCTCATGGCCAACAGCAAAGGTTTGGGTCCAGAGTCCACCATGGAGCCACCATCGTTGCTTCCCAAGGTGGAGAACGCGTGCTTCAAATCCCTTGTTGATGAGTAGAAGTGCCAGCTCTAGTGGCACGCCGTCATGGTGGTTGTCCATACCTCTGCCTTAGCTCGATCTAGATGGGAATGACACCATGCTGCCCTCATAGCCAAGGAGCAAGCTCGGAAGAAGTTGTTACCAGTACGCTATGAGGTATCGATTAAGCAAGGTAAAGTGGATACAAGGACTTAGCTGCTGGTGATTGCCGGACGTTTGCTATCGCAGTCACCCACTGGGTGCGGTTCAGTTTCGTGTTCGAGTTCACCTCTCTCTCTCGCGTGTTGGCCGTTACATAGATGAGCCGATCGTTGCCTCTTATCTTGGGCCACGCAGGGTCATGACTACTTCTTCCAAGCTAGCCTAGTAACCATCTTGTTGGGCTTCTTCTCTCGCGTCGAAGTGCGGTAGCCCATACCTTCTTTCCCGCTACGCTCCTCAGGATCACTTTCATCAGTTTGGAGAGGGATCGAGCTTGGGCCGGTGGCACCCCCCTTCCTTGAAAACCAGCTTGTCCCCAAGCTAGTGCTCGAGGAAACTATTGACGCAGAGGGTCTTCGTCCTCCCATGTTGCCAAGCTTGATGGCATGTCAGACTAGCAGATGAGAACTTGAGGCTTCATCTCCTCCTTGTCTTGCAAAGACGGCGATCAAGAACCTCCAGAGGAATCTGCAACTCATGATCGACATTAGGTAAAGTACTCAGTTGAGTGGAAGGATGGATTGCCTTTTTCAATTGAGAAGCATGAAAGACAGGATGAATTTGGCAGTGTGAAGGCAGTTGCAAGCGGTATGTTGATTCACCAATCTTCTGATTAATGTTGAATGGACCAAAGAACTTGAAAGCTAACTTGTTAGATGATCTGGGAGCAAGAGAAGACTGCACCTAAGGCTATGCTTTTAGGTATACTGAATCTCCAACCTGAAAAACTCTATCAATTCTATGTTTGTCAACCTGATGCTTCATTTTTGCTTGTGCCCAAAGCAAATGCTGCCTAACTAACTATTGCATAAGTTCTTTGTCCTTTAGCCACTAGTCCAATTCAACAGACTGACAAGACTGAGAGATATAAATTCCAAAATGTTTAGGATCCTGACCATAAAGCACTTTGAATGGTGTACTGCCCAAAGATGTATGAAATGATGTATTATACCAAAATTCTGCCATTGATAGCCACTTTGACCACTTTGTAGGGCAAGCATTGACAAAACAGCAAAGATATGTCCCTAAACACTGATTGACACATTCAGTCTGACCATCAGTTCAGGAATGGTAAGTTGTGCTCATTTTAAGATCAGTTTTCAACAAATCAAACAGCTCTTGCCAAAGAACTGGTAAAAATTTTATCCCTATCAGAAACTATGGCAATTGGGAGGCCATGGGGTTTGAAAATATTTACCATGAATGCCTAAGCTACCTTTAGTGCTGTAAATGGATGTGAAAATGGGATGAAATGGGCATATTTTGAAAATTTATCCACTACCACCAGAATGCAATTAAAACCAGAAGATTTTGGGAGACCTTCTATAAAATCCATAGTTATGACTTGCCAGGACCCTTCTGATACAGGAAGTGAGGACAACAATCTAGGGTAGGTTGCTCTATCACTTTTAGCTTGTTGACAAATAGAACATTGAGCAACAAATTGCTTGACAAAATCCTTAAGTTTGTGCTAGCCAACATACCTTTGATTTGACATAAGTGACTTCATGCCTAGAATTCCCACCAATAGGACTTGCATGTAGAGAGGTTAAGATCTTGTTCTATATTTTGATGTCAGAACCTACCCAAATCCTATCTTTTATATGATTATCCCATCAGAAAGAGTAGAAAAGCCTTGTGGGGAGACCAGGGAAAAATGTGAGAGCAATTTCTGAGCTTGGGGATCATTGTTATAAGAAGCTTGGTCTTCTTGTAGCCACAGAGGTTTGATAACAAACATAGCAGAAATATCATATGATTCACTTGACTGCTTCCTAGACAGTGCATCAGCCACTTTGTTTTCAATGCCCTTTTTATAGACAATCTTATAGTTCATCCCCATAGCTTAGTCAATGCTTTATGCTACCATGGGGTTGACAATCTCTGATCATCCAAATGAGTCAAGCTTTTCTGATCATTGAGAATGACAAAAGGGGATGTTTGTAAATAAGCTCTCCAACGATCAATGGCCATTAGAATTGCCAGACACTCTTTTTCAAAAGAAGATTTACTTACAAAGGCTATTGGGTAGCCCTGTTGATGAAGAACTACCCCAATTTCAAAGGCTAAAGCATTTATTTCTATATAAAATGGTAGATCAATATTGGGTAATGCCAAAATAGATGCAGAAATTAAAGTTTTCTTCAGAGTCTGAAATAAGGTTTTTGTGGCAGATGTCCAGATGAACATGCATCCCTTTTTTAGCAGTTCAGTTAAAGGCTTATTAATAGCACCAAATTATGGTACAAACCTTCTATAATATTCTGCTAGCCCTAGAAAACTTCTCAGTTCTTTGATATTTGTTGGTTAAGGACATTCTTTAATTGACTGTATTTTGGATGGGTCAGTAGCAACACCATCTTTACTAACCACATGACCCAGGTAAGATAATTGCCTTTGAGCAAATGAACACTTGGATAGTTTGACATGAAACTTGTGTTGTTGAAGCAAAGACAACACTGCAATATGAGATAAGTGCTCAGACCATGTCTTGCTATATATCAGAATGTCATCAATAAACACCATAGCACAAACTCTAAGAAGAGGTTGCAATATGAAATTCATAATGGCTTGAAAAGTAGGGGAAGCTCTAGTGACACCATAAGGCATTACCTTATATTCATAATGGCCATTATGTGTTTGAAAAGTAGTCTTGTGTTCTTCTCTAGAATTAATTTTTGATCTAATGAAAACATTAGCATAAATCCAAGGAAGTAAACCATGTTGCTCCATGTAGTTCCTCCAAAAGTTCTTCAATGATGGGTAGAGGGAACTTGTTCTTAACTGTAAGTGCATTCAGCCTTCTATAGTCAACATAGAGTCTCCAGTCACCTGTCTTCTTCTTAACTAATAGTATTGGAGAAGAGTAGGGTCTGTTATTGGATTGGATCCATCCCTTCTCTAACATCTCCTTGATCTGATGCTCAATTTCAGTTTTCTGTGCAGGTGTATATCTATATGGTCTAAGATAAAAAGGCTGAGCTCCTTCTAACAGAGGAATTGTATGATCACCAGCTCTCTCAGGTGGCAATTCAAAAGGTGGAGTAAAGACTGCTTCATATTCTATCAGCAGTTGTTGAAGGTCAGGAGGTAATTTGTTCTGCTCATTAGATTGCACCAGATTCTGAGAAGAAAGTTGCAATTACACCATATAAAAAATTGAATCACTCTTGTGAAGTGCTTGGAGTTGATGTCAACTAATTGGTGGCCCAAAAACAGTGTTCTATTGAATCCCTTGCAGCTTCACTATTTTGTTGTGCCATGGTATTTGTAACCATTTTTATTCCCAGTCTATTGCAATGGGATTGTGAGCCTAGAGCCAATCCATGCCCAAAATGGCATCATAACCTTTTAAGGGTAGAATCTTGAAATTTGTTCTAAAAGTGTGACCCTAAATACCCCAAATCTGTTGGTGTAACTGATGAGTGCATTGTAACAGTTCACCATTAGCAACCTTCACTAGCACAGTATGAGGTAGAGCAGACCAGTTAGGCACAAACTTAGCTAGATCTTCATTTGATGAAGCTGTGGGTGCTGCCAGAATCAATCAGCATGATCATGTCCTTCCCTGCTATAGGGCCTTTAAGCCTCATTGTCTTTATGCCTTCTACACCTTGCATAGCCTGAACTGATAAAGCCATGAAATCATCTCCAGAATCAGAATCTTCTTGAGTGGTCTGTTGAATAGGGACATCATCTTCAGGCAAACAATTCCATACTTCCTCCATAGCATGAACAGATATGTGTTTTGGACATTTATGTTGATGGCTCCACTTTTCACCACATTTGAAACACAATCCCTTGGTTCTTCTGAAGTTCTTCAAAGCTTGTAAGAAGCTTTTCTGGTTGTTTAGGCTTGATCATTTCACTAGCCTTCTTATCTTCAGGAGGCTTCACATGATCAAAGGTCTTGGTACTGTCATGAGAAGTCTTTTTGGGATTATAACCCAATTCATGCCTCCTGACTAGATTGTCTTGAAGGCCTTCTTCCTGACAAATGCCAGAGAAATAGCAGTGTCTTTTTTTGCGATGAAAGAAGAATTATATTATACGATAGAGGTAAATCAAGATATTACAAGCACTCTAGATTACAAAAAGGTACTCACGCTGTGAATAGCACAACTCAAAACCTAACTTGTTAACTTTCCAGTGTGGATGACCACACAGGCAAACACTCAGCAATGAAGGACGGCCTAAGAACAAATGCCCAACAAATGATGGCTACCATTATGTAGGCAGAATTGAGGATCTTCTACTTCTTTCTAATGTCTCCTACTACTACTTTCTACCACCGAAGATGGAGGAAGACTAATTTGAAAATTGTTCTCCCTAGTCCTTCATTGTGGCCAGATCTTACCACAGCAAAACAAAGAAGAGACCGGAGAAAATTATTCCATGGTGGTGACATTATCTCCTCCTTGATGCCGTTGTCCAAAAATAAAAGTCTCCATGCCCTCTTGTCAATGAAGATGCTAACGTAGAAGTTGTCGCCCCATCTTCAATGGAGCCGCCATGGCGAAGACGATTCCAACCTTCCCCTTCACCGTCGCCAGAGAGGAGGAGAAGATAAATCACCATTACCAAATAATTTGGCATAGAGAAACACTAACCCTAAAGACTCAATATAATAAGAAAAAACTTCTTAAAAACAATGGAACCCCACTCCCTTTAGCCCCCGACTCAATGCCAGAGGAGAAGGGAGGGGGACCAATAGAGGTGAACAATGAAAGAACGGCAAAACAATAGTGTCCAAGTCGGTGGGTTTATGCATCATTACAGCTACTCTAATCTCCTTTTTAAGACCATCAACAAAGCGACTATCTATTGCAGTTGTAGAAAAATGAGGATCATGTGCAAGCAACTAGTGCACCACATCACTAAACTATTCTACAAAGTCGGCAACAGTAGTGAGTTGCTTCATTTGGAAGAACTGGTGAAGCAAATGATTATGTTCATCCTTATCAAAGTGATTGCAAACAATCCAAGCAAAATTATCCCAAGGCATTGCATGAATGGATTCCTGCATAGTTTAGAACCATAGTGCGGCTGACCCAGTGAGTCTTGTTGTGGCTAATATAACCCAGAGAGACTAATCAGTCTGACAGATATCAAAATAGTTCTCACAGCATTTGATCCATAGTCGTGGATTGTTACCATCAAACTTATGGAATTCAACATCAGTAAATGGCATGTATGGTGAATGATGTGGGTATGGGTATGGGTAAAAAGGATGAACAGGCATAGTAGGCTGTGAAACAGTAAGACGATGAGGGGACTTAGTGTGTATAGCTCCTAACGATGATGGTTGTCCAGGGGCAGCGGTATACACCAACCCATAGGCCTAAATGTTGCGGTCTAACGACCCAGACGCGCTCCTGTGGGATGAAGCTCCAGATGGGCAGAGCTCGGCGCCTTGACTCCCATCAGCATGAAGTGGTTCTCCTTCAGTGCCGCGAATGGTGATGGCACCCCTTGTGGAACTTGGGAGTTATCCTCGCCATTGTCGACGCTTGAATTAGCTGACATTGATGAATCTGCAGGCTGATCAGACGCCGTCCTCTTGTGGAGAGCCTTGTTGATGTGGGCGCTAAGGTCGAGAACCGCATTCTCCAGTTCGTTGAGACGGTTGTTGACATTAGGCTTCCAGGTAAGCCACTCCGTCCATACTGATTGCAGTTCGGTCTGCACGGTGGTGATCCCCTTCTTGTTCTCCTCCAGCATGGCCAGGATTTGGCCATACTACTCCTACGGGCTCACCTTTGCCATCTATTGTCGAGTCCCATAGTGGTGCGTGTTGACACTAATTAACTCAAATTTTTAACCGTCAACTGAGTTGGGATAACCCCTAATTAAAAGGATAAAGTAAGGTAGAAAGGATTTATTCTGATGAGTTCCACGAGTTGTGTTGCTCTCACTTGTTTTACAGGATATTTAAATAATTCATCATAAAAGTATCTCAAGTGAGGAATCTAAGCACACTATTGCGAAGAGCTCATCGAGATGATTGAAACGGATATATCACTTTCTATATTTGGAGCATCGAAGGAAGAGTCCGTGATGATCACAACTTGCAAGACTCTAGAAGGCTCTAGAATTCATCATCATCACAAGACCAGGGACTAAACCAACATGATTCCATAGCTCTGTGAAATAATATTTTCCAGGGACATATCCAGAAGCTAGGAAAGGAAAGAATTCATCCATGCCATGACTCGTTGGGCAAACGGATCGAAAAGAGGTACTAGAAGGACGTAGAAGACACCAGAAGACGCGAGAACAAAGTGGGAGCCCGGAGGCTAATAGGTGGGACCGGCTGGCCCCACATGCCAGGCCAGCCTTCTACATCGCATCTTGACCATTGTTTCAAGTTGGTTTCATCCAAGGGCCACAGTTCATCGCACCGGGCTATATAAGCAAGCGTAGACCCCCTGAAGAAATAAATCATCTCATTATTCATCACTGATCATTGTGTTTAGGGTAGTCCCTCGAAAGGATAACCTAGAGCATCCACCATCTAGGGCATAGCTAGAACATAAGAATAGGAATTAGAGGAGGCAAGCAAGTGCTTGGGCTCTGGATCTAGTCATAAGGAGGCTTGGTAATGTCTTGTATCTCTCTTTGTATTCAACAATATTAATCTATTTGTGTTTCTAGTTCATTATATTTATCTTCTAGTTCATCCTTGTGTTCATCCTTGTGTTCTTCATATTCATTGTCTAATTGTCTAATTCATTGTGTTCTTGTCTAGTTCATCATGTTCTTGTCTAGTTCATTGTGTTCTTGTCTTGTTCTTGTCTAGTTTATCTCCATTTATAACCATCAACTATTGCATGAAAGAACATGAAATGGATCACATATGATAGTAACAGGGTTGACACTAACAAGTTCCACAAGTTTTGGTGTCATCACATGTTTTGTAGGAATCTCAATTTTTCATCAAATAAAAGTATCCAAATGATGAATTGGAGTGCACGATTGCAAAGGTCTCATCGAGCTCATCGAAACGGATATATT
Organism: Bothriochloa decipiens; assembly: GCA_023333625.1. NCBI lineage: Eukaryota > Viridiplantae > Streptophyta > Magnoliopsida > Poales > Poaceae > Bothriochloa > Bothriochloa decipiens. The sequence goes on from CM041634.1 coordinate 27,270,543, forward strand.
ATTTGCTATATTTGGAGTTTGGATCAAAAAGATATGGAATTTGCAAATTAAAAAGGAGTGTTGACGTCAGCACCCCAGGTCAACGCCGACAAGCGCTGACAGCGGGCCAGGCGGGGCCCAGCTGTCCTCACACGGCAACAGCTAGCGCCAACACGCTGGACCCATGCGGCAACAACTATCCGCAGCAGGGGGCGCAAGCGACAGGGGCACCCAGCCATGAGCCCACGTGACAATGGAAAGCGGAGGCGGGCGGCCGCTCGTCCGGCCAGTCCAGGTGGCCACGTGGCACCAAATGACTGGAGCGGGAAGACGGTGGCCTGGTTTTCATGGTTCTAGGTGGATGGACGCCTGAACCCGCTGGTTCAGCCGACCAGACGCTAGGAATTGCGCCTAGAAAGGCAGTCAGTGCCTGGTTTCGCCCGTTTGGCTCTGGTTTGAGGCCTTAGGTTCTGGTTCTTCTCTAGTTTTCTATGCCAAAACATGGGAAATTAAGTTACCAACCTACAAAGGTCAGTTTCATTCACGTGGAGCATCTCAGCCCTCCCTCAATGGTGGTTTTGCATCCAAGGGTGGCCAATCAACATCACATGGATCAATGACATGGCATTTTCTTCACCCCTACTCCACCTAGCACCATAAATACACCTCCTCTACCTCATTTGAAAGAACACACCACAAGGAGGAGCTCTCCACTCTCTCTCAAGATGTAGCACTAGTTAGTGTTGTTAGCAGTTAAAGTGAGGCTTTGATCTTCATTTCTAGTCTTCCAGGAGGTCTGGTATGGTTCTAATATTCCTTCTCCTTTTGTAAGACATGAGTTATTTATATAGTTATTTTCTCTACTTTGCCTTAGTACTTTACTTTATTGCAACATGACTAGTTATGTTGTATTGGTTGTTAGTACAGTCATAGTTGTTTAATAGTAAGATAATGGTAGTATACCTTTGCACTGGTTCACAGCCCTAACCTGGTGCTCTAATCAATTTCATTGGATATCAGATTAGAGTTGTGAGATATAGTGTAGACGTGGTGTCTAGACTATACGCTTGCCTATGTTTGCGGCTTGTCCAATGGTTTGTTTGTGGTACCTAGTAGGGGTAACAGACCTATTTAGGCTTTGATCCCACCACTTTCGGGCTAGTTATTAAAGCGTAGGCCTTCTTGTGCTAGCCGTCTTATCACCCTTCTCACCCCTTTCTGTTGCTAAGCGGTTTAGTGGCCCGAAGTGCAATTGTCTATGAACATTGACCTTGCTTGATATGACTTGTCTTGCTACGTTAGAACTACGCAAGTAGAGATAGATAATTGGAAACCTTATGCTCACTCGTTGTCCTCCTCGCTCGCTAACCTGCTCTTTTATCATCGGAACTTCTCCTGTGTGTGTCGCTACACTTATCATATATATCATTTACCCCCACTCTAGTTTAGTTGGTATATTAGTTAGTAGATCATCATAGTTAGCGATCATATCCTTCAAACATAGCTTCCCTGAGGATAAATACGATACCCTAGAATACTCTTGGGTGAAAGCTACAACGGTATCCGTACGCTTGCCGATTTATCTGTTTGCGTTAACAAATGCCAACAGAGATGAATGACTGGATTTGATGTTCAGCAAATTATGTTGATGATCCTGAGACGATAATCATAAGAGCTAAAGCACAACTAAAAAGAAAGATCCCAACCACCTTGCCAAAAGATCAACCAGGAAGTAGCTCGATACCATTGTTAGAAGCAATCGCTGACAAGACTCTCCGAGAATTCTCTACTCTGACTACTGCTAACATTAGGACCGGACCAACAGTTAATGTGGGAGATGATGGATTCGGGCTCAAGCTGGCTTTGCTCAACATAGTGCAAGCCAATCAGTTTTGTGGGAAAGCACACGAGGATGCAAATGCTCAGCTCCAATACTTCCTAGAGATTTGCAGCACCTTCAACATTAAAGGAGTCTCAAGAGATGCCATACTACTCCGCCTGTTCCCGTTCTCACTCCTGGGAAGGGCGAAGCAATGGTTCTACTCCAACAAAGATAGAAATACTACATGGGATACATGTTCCACTACTTTTCTAGCAAAATTCATTCTGTAGGCAAAACAAATGCCCTACGTGCAAAGATTTCAACATTTTAGTAGTAGTATGATGAATATGTCCCTGAGGCATGGGAGCGCTTTCAAGATTACATTGCAGAATGCGCTCACCATGGGATGGAAGATTGGTTACTTATGCAAACATTCTACCATGGGCTCACTACAAGTGCCCGTGAGAATATGGATGCAGCTGCTGGAGGATCGTTCTTGTCATTCACTATTTGTGAAGCCATCGCTCTTGTGGAAAAGATAGCTTCAAACCAGGGATGGAATGAAGAACACACTCAACCACACAAGAGGGGAGGAATGCATTAAGTCAAATAGGTAGACATGTCGTCTGCTAAAATGGACCTACTCATGAACAAGCTTGACGAAAGAGATCAAAAGAATGAAGTTATGCACATCTGAGACTCTTGTATGACTTGTGAAGAGTGCGGAAGCACTGGCCACACAGGAAGCAACTGTCTTGAAGTTTTGGGGGATGTCAATTACATCAACAACAATTCTAACTTTCGTCCCCAACAAAATCAAGGATGGAATCAACAGAATCAAGGGTAGAATCAACCAAGGCCCAATTATCAAGGTAATTATCAAGGTAACCCCCAAGGTAACTACCAAGGTAATAACTTTAACCAACCCCCTTTGAGAGATATGATTGCTAATCAAAATAAATTTATTAAAAATATGTCTAGAAAAATAGCTTCCAATGATAAAGTTCTTGAAAATGTAAACAATAGAATGGATAGCTTTACTTCTGCCATAAAGAATCACCTTAGCTTTAATAAGATGATGGGATCACAACTCTCTTAGTTAGCAGCTTCAGTTCCTGTGATCGAAAAAGGTAAGATTTTGGGGAATCCAAAAGAATTAGAAACTGTGAATCTTGTAGAAATTTCCAATGCAGAAGAGTTCTTCATAGCTCCACCAAGACCACAATGGTGGCCTGATGGTAGATATCCAGAAAACAAGGGAGATCTAGGGAGACCCATCATCCCCATCCACATTGGAGCTCATGAGTTTGAAGAAGCTGTCTACGATTTAGGAGCAAGTGTCAACATTATGCCTAAGGTAATATATGAGAAAATTCATGGTAACCCTTTGTTGTACACAATCATGTGTTTGCAGCTTGCAGATCAGTCATTGTGTTACCCCAAGGGAATCTTGAAGATGTGCTAGTAGGCGTTGGACACTTGTCTCTATTGTTAGACTTTGTGGTGATAGAAACAGAGGAGATGAAAGAGCACCAATCATTTTGGGAAGACCATTCCTCAGCTCAGTTAAAGCCATCATCTATGCCGATAGTACCAAGATCTGTTTCACCATAGGGGAGAAAAAGGAAAGATTCAACTTCAAGAATTGTACATACACAAACCAAGTTCATCCTCAACAACCGTACGATTACTTGAATTTTGACAAGTCCAAGGAAGAAAAGAAGAACAATGCCCCGGTGAAGAAGAACAAAATTCAAGAGAAGAAAGCTCAAGTCAAGAACAATGTTTATGAAGGTATACTACCAACTTCGAAGAACAACAACAAGAAGGGAAAAGCAAAGCAACCTGTTCAAGGACTAGTTTGGATGGTCAACACTGTTGAACCACCCTATGATAATGCTCTTCCCTCAATAAGTTTTGATGATCCTGGAGTGACTACCATAGATTGTATGATCAAGGAAAGTACCTTCTACAAGACATTCTATGACATTGGCTCAAGTGTCAACATAATGTCCATGGTAACATATAAACATTTATATCAAAATACACCTTTGCACCCAACATATTTGCAGCTGCAGCTCACGGATCAATCATTCTGATTTTCGGAAGGAGTAGCCAAGGATGTAGCCGTAAAGATCAGGGATCAACAGGTTGTTGCCGACTTCATGGTTTTGGACACGGGAGAAGAAGATGACGTTCACCTGATCCTAGGAAGACCATTCCTCTACACCACTAATGCAATCATTTACATGAAGCAAGGAGAGATTCACTTCCACTTTCCTAAAAGAAAGGTACGTTGTTACTTTAATAATTATATTTCTTGTGATAAGCCAAATAAGAACAGGAATGGAAGGCGTCGCTCTCAACACCAAGGAAAGAAAGTTAACAAGGAAGAAGGGTCTAACCAAGAAGATAAGGTAATGGAGGAAATAGCTACCTTAGAAATCCAAGAAGAAAAAGCACCAAGGACAAGAAATGTATGGAAGAAGAAAGAAACAACACCACCAAGCACTACTGTACAAGAAATAGAAAGCAAACCAGAAAAAGAGAATCCCCTTGATGACCATTGGAGACAAGCAGTTCTAAGAGGATTAGCACGTATAGATCAAGAACTTCAGACATCAACTGGCATACAAATAGAAGTGGAGAAATCAGAAGTGGACTCTGTCCCCTTAGACAACTCCTCAAGTGCTTGAATTGGGAAGGTCCAGTTCGACGGACCGAAAACTCCGAACCTTCGCCAAAAGGTAAATATGGTAGTTATCTGCATATTAATTACCTGCATAGGTTTCAGCATATTTATTTCCTTGCATAAGTTTTTATTTTAGCATGTTTATTTAGCATCCTTGCATTAAAAAAGAAAATAAAAATATTGTTGCATTATCTTATTGCATATAAAAAATCAACAAAATATAAAAACCTTAAGCCCCATGTAAATCTTTATTTACTATGGTGGCACAAAAATAAGTTTATCTTTTGCATGCTTATATGATAAAATCCCAATAATATGAAGTTCTGAAAGGCTCTAGACAATCAAGGAAGATTTACTTTTGCTAACGCTTAATCAATTCCACAAGCTTTGTTGTCTATTTGAGCTCAACAGGATTTGAAGGACTCATTGATATTTACATCAACATTGGAGAAATCCAACAAGATGAAGAATGTCTCTTCTTTCAAGCTGAATGACTATGTCAACATCCAGCTTGGGGGAGGAGCATCCCCCGTGTATCTAGCTAAGTATTACTATCTTAAGTTTAAATTAATTAGTTTGCTATTTTTGAGATTAAATAAAAAGATGCATAATCAATAAAACCAAATAAAAAGTTTTGCCTTCTTAGATTTTATATATATGTTTTTTGCTTTTTAATGAAGAGAAGATACAAGTCTAACCTGCCTTAGTGGAGCTCTAGATAATTTTTGTATGCTTGGAAATGATGATAGTTGCTCTACCATAAAAACCTTTGTGTACTCTACATTTAAGCTTGCACTCTCCTGAGTTTTGGATAAAATTATTTTGATATGAAGATTTGCTTTGAACTTGAGATTTGTGTGTAGTAATTGCTAGATCTAAGTCTAGGTGATTGGGGAGTGTGATATAAGATGGTTTGAGCTTAGAGTCCTAGGTATTTTATTTTTGAAAATTTAAATTTACCACATAATGAGATCCTGTATGATGAGAGTTTAAATTCCTACCATAGCCATATATACATGCTTGATTAGAATAGGAAAGATTTCCTTACTAATTTTGGCTGCTTGTATACATTGAGTTTGGTCTAATAGTGTCGACCCATAGGAACTTGTTATGCGTTTAAAATTAAGATTCACGCACTTTACACCCCTTGCTACTTCTACCCTGGAAGTACGCACCACCATATAAACCCATTAGGTCCACCTCAAAAATTTGTTCTGCTCCAACATTGAGAGTGAGCATTCAAAAATATCATACCCATAGGATTTTTCTTGTTTTCTAGCCATGCTCCATATTTGCTCCATAGTTATCCATATCATCAGTATTGCAAGTTGTCCAAGGCTAGTTCAAAAAAAAGGAGAAGAGAGAAAGAAAAGGGAAGAAAGTTTTTGCAAGAATCAAAGCTTCAAGCTTCAAGTGTTTAAGATCTTTTAGAATTCTTTGAGTTCAACAAGTTATTTTTGCAAAGGAGCAATATTTTCACCCTTTCTACCTCCCACAAAAATTCTCTACCATTTTGATTATACCTTTGAAACCACACATGCACATCTTGATTTGATTGTATGCCAAGGATCTTCGGATTTCATCCTCTCGATCCATGTGTTAGATTGGGAAATATATGTATTACAAGTAAGTTGTCTCCTATCCTACCTATGAACTCTAGATATTTTTACTAGTTTAGGATAAGGAAGAGAGAAGGCATGATGCTACTGTACCTAAGTCCAAAAATACCACATATACTAGAGGAGAGAAGGAAAACCACCATTATTACCTTGGTAAGGATCCACAAATACCACAAAAGAGAGACCTGAAAGGATCATACATAAGATCTCTAAGTTTTATTTCAAAAATTTTACAAAACCCCAGAATAAAGGTTGATCAAAGAATGTGGAGAATAGTGCTTGACTTGATTGTTCCATTTTTCAATTACTCAAGACCCAAGTAAAAGCTACAAGCTCCATGGTCAAAGGTAATATGGGTAAGTTAGAGTATCAGAGTAATTAAGTCTAATCCAAGGGTGAGTACTTGTTTAGCACATGAGTATTTATAAGGGAAAAATATTGTTGCAACATCTGATCCAATACCATACATGGTTTTGCTAAGGGGCTAGTAAAAGGTAAGCTTGGGGGAACTTATTGACACTAATTAACTCAAATTTTTAACCGTCAACTAAGTTAGGATAACCATTAAAAGGATAAAGTAAAGTAAGGTAGAAAGGATTTATTCTAATGAGTTCCACGAGTTGTGTTGCTCTCACTTGTTTTGCAGGATATTTAAATAATTCATCGTAAAAGTATCTTAAGCGAGGAATCTAGAAGATATTGATACGACCGCCTATGCTTTTAGTTCCCATCAGAAATCAAAGCAACCACGTGCTCATCAATTGATCAATGCTTTGTGTAACTGCCCGACTGTGCTTGAACTGGAATTCATCTATATATACCTGGGCTATATACCTGGGCTAGTGAACGGAGTCCTACTCAACCTTTCAGTGCTTCAAAGTCACGCGACAACAGAGAAGAAGAATGGTGTCCAAGTTTGCATTCACTGCTCTGGTTCTGCTCATGGCTGTGGGTGGTGAGCTTGGACATGCCGTGCCGCTCAGGCGCGGTTTGAGTGTAGGATGGATGAACGGCATGAAGGGAGGAGCACCAGGTGGCATGCAGCCATTCGATGTTAAGCTTCTTGCCGGAGTTGGTAACTTCTGATCGCTTGTAGTTGAGTTAGCTTAATTATTTGTGTTGCCGCATCTTTCTACTGTTTTGAGTTTACTTTAGGTCATGATAATAAGTTTAAAAAAAACATGTGAAAAGAACCTGGTGCCACAGATGAATGGTATGCTATTCGACTTTTGACTGTCAGAACGGATGTAAGTAATACCTACACTTTTATGTTCTTGTCAACTGATACAGGAAAGAAAGCGAATGTTTACGCAAGAGCAGATGAAGCAAAGTTCATCGGCGCTGTGCCAACATTCGTGAGGCCGCCCCGCATTCCACCATCCTAATTATTTGCCTTCATCTGGGGTGTTGCAACCTGACACTATGTCAAGTGAACCCAAGCAGAGTGTCTGTAGGCTAATATAAATTAAATAACTTTACTTAGGAGTATGATGAGAATATGATGCGCAGATATACATATGTCCTTAAAAAGAGATCTCTAGATGTATGCTGCCCATATACTTTATGGACAATGAATAGAACTGTGTAGGTTGAATTAAGAGGAAGAAAAAATATTGGATTTTACTAACGCCCGCATGCGTAGGATTTGGCTTCCTGGTCTGCACACATTTTGAGCTTGTTTGGATGCAACCCAGGACAAAATTGCCTGGCCTGTAGTAAGCCTGTGACCTGCCTGTGATATGTTTCGTTGGGACCCTGGTTTGGTGCTTCGTCCAGGCAACCGCTGAGAACCGAGGCATAGAAAAACGGTCGTCTGGCTCTAACCAGAAATGCCTAGAGATCTTTATGTGTGCAATCAATGCAGTTATCTACTTTCTCAGGCACTAGTACTCAACCAAACAATTTAAGATCCTGTTACCTAGGCAGGCAAAATGGAATGCGTTCACAGGCAACTTGCAGGCAGCGTTTTTGCCCACGCAAAAGCTCCAGGGTTGCATCGAAACAAGCCCTTCCAGCACAGGATGAATTACAAAAAAACAGCAGTCATCTTCAACGACTCCGGCAACCTCACCCCCGCCGCCGGCCCTAGCTCGCTGGAGCTCCGGCCAAACCCTAGCTTGCTACGCCGCCACCTTCTTCCCCTTCCCCCTCACCGCCGCCTTCTTCTCGCGACCTCGCCGCTCCCATCTTCTTCAGCTCCGGCGAGCCTCCCCGCTCTAGACCTGGCCCAACCGCCACCCCCGGTGCCAGAGCACCCTAAGCCGTCTACCGACCATCCCCACCGCCTGTCTTCCCTTACTTCCCCCGGCTTGCCGGCGGTCTATTGCCACCGGAATTGATGGAGAAGAAAAGAGTTCATCGGAACCCTAGATCGCCGGAGTTGGAGGAGGAGGAGGAGGAGGAGGAGGGGAGGGGAGGAAGAGGAGACGTACCCGGGCCTGATCTGGCCGCACTGCGTCCTCAACCGCCGGATCCGGCAGATCCGCGGCCATCGCCGCCGGTGACGCCAGATCAGCCATGACCGGGCGTGGGGAGGCGGTGCACGGGGAGGTAGGGCGCGGATGCGGGTACGGGTACAGGCGCGGGTCGAGGGTCGCTGAGGAGGTGCTCGCCGGTCACCGTCGCCATCGCCGTCGGTTCCTGGGAGAGAGTTGGAGAGATAGGGGGTGGAAGCGGGATGAAGGTAGAAGACGGGGACGAAGGAAGAAGGCGGTGTGTGCGGGACTGCAGGGGCTGCGGGTGTGCAGACGGTGTGTGCGGTTGCATGCGGGTTCTCCTTTTAGCTTTTAGGAAAAAAATATACTGCATTTCATAAGCTAAGGTAGCAGTTCTTTAATAAAAGCACATGTGAAACTAAACTGCAAAAGACTGTTCTTTACTACCAATGGCCCTCGGGAGACGATACTTCGAACCGTGCGCAGAAAAATGTTTTTCCACATTCGGCCCCTTGACCTTAAGAAGCCCCCTGACGTTTGCACATGTGGATAATGTGGAAAAGCCAAATAGTAACCACATCTGGACGATCACGCTGCCTTTATTATATTTTTTTAATTAACGTTGTCTTTGTTTCAGTTCGCACATCATTCAGGTACAGGCAATCGCCACATGGAATTTTAAGATGTTCAAGTTTCTTCTCCTGTTGGTTTCACAAATGCCAAGAAAGAAAACCATGTTTGAAGAAGAGTGCATAGAAGCACAACTGCCCCAGCGAACACTGCTAAGCTTAACCAGGGATTTCTGAAGTGATTCTGCCACAACCACGCCATCCACCAATTTACCCGATTTTGGTAGTGATCTTCCATCGCCTGGCACACATATCTGAGATAATGCCTTCCATTTGGATCAAAATCCACATTTTTCCCAATCTTGGCAAAAAGAACTGACACTTCTTCATCTGTCCGCATTTGATGCACAACAATTCCTTTCTGCATTAGTAGCTTGACATCGTTGTGAGTGCTCATAGCCCGAGACATAAATGCCATATATGCATTTATGTCATTCCCCAACATAGTGCAATTTTGCTCTATTGCAATCAAGTTCCTGAAAAGACAGGCTGTGTTCTGGTCAATCACCAGACACGGAATCTCAAGAATGCAATGATTAAATCTAATGTCCAGCAAAGAGTGAGGATCTTTTCTGTTGTACTCCTTTTTCTTAAATACAACTCCCGCTTCATGGTACTGCACTGCTTGTCGCCAACGAAGAAAGTACTTAAACTGTTTCTCGCAGCTGGACCGGTTCCTCACCATGTCTCTCTTGTTTTTCTCTGGTTGGTACAGAACTCTCATATATCTCTGACCCAAATGGAGAAAAAAATTGAAGTACCGAGGCATCACCATACATTCATTTTCCTGTCCAGTTTCTGGACTTGGTTGTAAATAGATGTGAAATAAGTGAAGCAGATGGTGAAATTCTTTTGGCCTGTTAGTTTCTTTTATTCCTATTGGGTACTGATGTAAAATATTTTCCACAAATTTACACATACTTTCGGTAAGAGAAGATATTGTACCTTTATTACCTGCAAACTCCTCATATATCGTCCAAATTATGAGAAATGGAATCTGGTTATCTACCAAGAAAAGGTCATGCTTCATGAAATTGTCATGCCATTTACCTATCTGATCAAAAGAGCCTTTGTCTTGAGCAGTATTCTCTTCTTTTGTACTGATAAGGCCACTTTTTTCACCTGTCGTAATGCTTACTAGCTCCATCTCAGGAACAAAACTTGTCATGGAATTTGCGTGTTGTATTGTGGTGTGCTCAACATTTCTCTCATTAGCACCAACATTTTCGCCTCCACTTGTAGTTATGTCAGCATCTTCCTCCTTCCTAAGGCTTCTCTCGTTGTCGCTTTTGGGCAGCACATCAACCAATAAATACAGAGAAACAATAATAAAACATCCATCGAGTAACATCATACGCAAAAACTGACAAGAATCCATATCCAACCCCTCCTGATAATGAAGCTTTGCTTGCCCCTCAACTTTCACAAGACCATTTAGATAATCATATAACTTATTCTCGCGATTTATTTTCAACACATAGTCAAGACAGTTCCATTTTTCTCTTTCCATGGTTTGCAGTGCTGGATTCCCATTATGATATGGTCCAATAGACACGATAATCGGTTCATAGGAATTTCTGTCCACCTCAACAATCTGTTTGTTGACTTTATTAATAATGCACAAATTACTAACTTCACGACGCATATCATCCTGTGAGCAGTAATGATCAAGTCCTTTTCTCATGGAGTTCACTATTTCATCAACATTCACAGTTCCGCTGGTGCTGCATTCACCTTGATCCATGGCCCTATTGGAGTAAATTAAGCGTGAAATATTAACTTTTCATGGATACCTGTTCATGTAGAAGAGAAACAGGAAACATTGGCCCAACTGAAGTAAAAGAACAAACTAACAGAGAAGCTATATGATCCGAATTTGATTCCGAACAAAAATTATTCACGTATCCCAACCCAATTCTGGAGAAAAACTATACGCCAAAAAATTGGCTACAGGCTTGTTCGTTTCATGCACAGAACAGCCAATGTCTGAAACAGATTTGCTCAAATTTTTTCAATACCTACAGAACAAATTACTCTTATATTTAGGCCCACAATTACACAGAGGACTCCAAATTGAAAAGCACAACGTATAACATCGAATCAATCAACGCACCAAAATAAAGCCTAAATTAATACAGCCACGGAATCTAATGCTTTGTTAAACAAATCCCAATGCACTGTTATGAACAACAAAAATCACAATTCAAGAAAAGAAACTGGAAATGGCACGAAGACAACATGATAAGATTCCACGACGATCCGGTTTTCCCTCATTGCCGAACCATAAACTGAGATTACCTGGACAGCACCCAGTCGCCCGATCGTCGACAATGGCCTTTTGAGTTGGGGAACGTCCTTTTCGGAGGCTGAGACCGCCTATTGTAGCATGAACGGAGAGGACTGCTTCTTTTATGCCCTTTTCCACATGGGATGCCTTTCCCACTTAACCGACTTATTTTTGTCTTGTTATATTAGGGAGATTTTTTTCATACTCATTATATTATTAGGGAGATAGGGAGACCGGGAGAGGCAGAAAGTTGGCACTTCCTCGGTCCTCTTTTTCTTTTGCAATTCTTGTTTTTTTAGTATTATAAAATATATTTTCAAATCTGATTAAGTTAAATCATACAGAAAAATATTTATGATGTTGAAATAAAACAGAAAATAAATTTATAGTACATATATTTAGATTTAGATATTAATACCATTATTTGTTAATTCAGTCAATATATACACCCAATTCGCCTTATAAGCTCGGCTTATTAGCCATGAAACAATTTTTTTCTCACGATAAAACACAATCACGCTTAAGTCAAACAACCTAACAAACATTAATTAGGTTTAAATATTTTCTTTGAGAAAAAAATAGGTTAAATCTAAGGTTGCACTTTTAAAATGGGAAAAGTGTTTCTATTCCTAATCATATTGAGGAGTCTAATTTTCTGCAACAAGTCTAATAATGGTCCAGCAGAATTGAGAAGAAATTAGGCCAACTCAAGCCCAGAAGAGGATGAGTGCTGCAGCAGCATCACGTGGGCCAAGGAGGTTGCACGTGTGCGCCAGGAGCCAGGGGAGTTTATCCCTATCTCTACTGCTCTCTCTCTGCTCCATAGCCACCGCCTGCATGCCACCCGTGTGCACCGCCGCCACCCACAGGCATCGCCCAGGGTTGCCACATGCACCCTTATGCACAACATGTTATAGCTAGTATCCGGAGACCAGATCGATCCATGGCCGCCGCGGCCACCATGAACATCGCCTTCACGAAGGAAGAGTTCGCGATCGACGCCTTCAGCTTCAATAACGAGATCGCTGTTGATGGTCGCTAACCCCTGTTTTCGCCATCAACATTTCATTAAATAATTGGCAAAATAACCCGACAATGTCTACATTTGCTTTGAATTTTACCTAGTTCCACTTATACTTGTTAATTATATTTGTATGCAGGAAAAGTACCAAAAATAAGTGCAAATGGACCAAAAGGAGGCAATGGAACGTGACAGGGCCAGCAACCCAACCAGGGCCAAGGCGCCCGCCCAGACCGGGCGGTGCCCACCCTGGTCGTGCCAGCTCTCAAACTTAGCCACGTCACCGATCCACGACAACACCTTCCCACCTTTCCCAACCATCGACATAAACTCGGTTTGATCCAAGAGCTCCCGAGTGAAGTCACTTGGATCCATGGGCCCATTGTCATGCACTCTAGAGGTGAAGTTGGTTGGAACCGACTCAACCAACATGCAACCGACCTGAGGTGATGAGCCACTGTCGTTTGATCTTGAGGCGGTGCCAGGTGGACAGCGCCCACCCTAGCCAGGGCGCCCACCCTGGCGATGCTGGAAAACCGACCTCCCTCTTTGCCTATGAGTACCCCCTGGTGTCCTTATCACTATATAAAGGCACCTCAGCCATTGAAGCAATCATCACTACATCACTACCTCACAAGCACAAGAAGTCAAGAGTCTTAGCATAGGAAGCTCTAGCTATAGTGCTTAGTGCCCTCTCGCTCTAGCTCCAGCCTAGCTAGAGTAGCAGTCGCCTGTAAGAGGAGAGGAGTCGGGTGGAGTTCTGCCTCAGGTTATAGAAGAGTCTTCCGGAATCTTTGAGTTCGTATACTTCTTTGTAATCATACATTATCTACTTAATACAAGTACTTTACTTCAAGTATTCCACTAAGTATTTAATTACGCCTTTACATTCAAGTCTTACTTTCCTGCTATCTATTAGTAGTAAGGCTAAACTTTGTCTATAAGCATAGGTTTACCAAGTTATCTTAGTGATAGTTATATTTATCTGGTACTATTCTGTCATCCGATTAAGGTGTCTCTGCTTTGAGCTCAAGTAGAGATAGTAAGCTTGTAGATTAAGCGCGGTGCTTAGGCTACAAGTTACCTGCAGGTGCGGTTAGGTCTGTGGAGGTGGTAGCAATAGGTGGTGATGGCCCTATTCTCCTGTGTAGTACATCACGCTAGATCGAGTTCTTAAAATGTAAGGCTCATGGTGCGTTATGTCTAGTTTAATCAGGAGCGCGTACGCCTCTTTACTGGATATAATATTTCTATTCACTTAGCTACCTTAGTTACCTAGATTACACCCGCGTGCACTCACTGAGAGTGAAGTAGCGATCACTACTTTAGGATTATCTTAGAATCTAAGTTATCCTTAGTTATCAGTCCATTTATCCCTTTTACCTTTCGCTTAATAATTCATCGCACTCTACCCAAGGATCCACCATCACCCCGTCTTCCTTTGGGAGTAAATAAATCGACACCTGATACTCCCAGGCGAAGTGCTACATGATAGTTTTGTGCGCTTGCAGAATCCTTTCCTAACCTGCAGAACCATCATCACATATTCTTAGTGTTGGGACTGACAACCCCGTGAGTGACGCTAACAAATACCAACAATCGCTGAACTGGACCATCGCCTCAACGCCAAGGAAGACAAGCTAGCACACATCGCCGGCAATGACACCGCCAATGCAATGACCACTGAGTAAATCCCCATAATTGCAGGTGGAGTACATGAACTCAACAATTTCTTCCTACAGCAACAACACATTGTCCAAATCAAACCAGATTTGGATGCTGCCAACGACACCCACCAACTGTTCGATGACGAGCTCGGTGAACTCGATTGGAGCCTCGCGGCCACTAAGGCCAAGTGGATATGCCCTGACATCAACAACAACGTCATCATCAACGCCTTCAACACCGGTAACGCCTACCCAACACCCAGGGTGCCATCGTCACCAAGGTCGAACCCAAATTGGGTGTGTGCGTGCCTACATCGATGCCATCGACACGCCCTCTTGGAGGAACAACAAAAAGGTGATAACGACTAACCCTGGTCATCATCATCAAATCAGCCTTTGACAGCAACAAGCTATCGGACGACGTCAACTGACCAAGTAAAGCATCGCCCAACCTAGACGACAATGACAACGACCACTCAAGGTGCAACACACGCCAACAACTACATCTTACCTCAATGACAACGCCATTCCCTTGCCAACGATAAGGAGCTTGCGCCCACACATGGCACCGTCCTCGTCGACCCCATGGCCACACCATAGTGGCATCACCACTAGCGACCACATCGCCCAACATCCATGCTCTCGACATCAAATCCTACGACGATGTCTCCATCAATGGCTGCCAAGCGAGATCAGAATTGGAGGACGCCATCAAAAACCCAATTGTGAAACACAACAAATTGGGATTTTTACCAACAAGGAGGATGTCAGCATTGACGCCTGCCAACTATTTGATGATACACTTGCCAAAGAGGACAATTACCTCCCAGCCATGACCACTCCACCAACAACAACAACGACAATCATGACTATGCCAACAATAGCACCACAGCATGCGGCCTCATTGCCAAGCGCCCTCGCCATCCTCACCAGTGACCCAACATCAGATCAACCACATGCGCCAACGTCAACGTCATCACTGACGTCGCACCAACAATGACATGCGTCAATAGCACATCACATTCAATGACAACCAACTGTTCAATGAAAATCCTACCCAACTAGGCCAACATCTCGCACCTTTGAAAGCTGAGAAGATACATCCATACCTCCTCAACATCATCATCACCAACATTGTGGATATCAGGCCCACCAATAATATCCCCACCAACATAGGAAAATTGTTTGACAGCAACAACATGAAGGAACCCCCCTCATTGCAAACCATGGAAATCATCAAAGAGGTAACCAAAAAAGCCCCTCAAACCGCCACCCATGGTTGTCGTACTCTTCCTACTCCTGTTCACGAATCAGCTTGTCAACAACAACAAAGATGTCAAACCCAACTACATCAACAGTACCGTGCTACTATACAGAGTTGGAACTTGGATCATCCTCTGTTCAATGATTGCACAACCCAACCAGGCAAAACACCATTGACTGCAATTGCCAATCAAAAAAGATCAGTGTCATTTATAGCACAACCTCAATTACTGCTACCTCTTTAAGCAACAGACCCAGAAGCGGCACCAGACCCAACACCACCATTGGAGTTGTCCTTCCTCACCAACGACAACAAGAGCAGTTACAAATTCTTCTTTGGATGGCCTAATATATTCAACGACTTGGTGTACATGATTGGAGTGATAGACATGCACTGCTCCTACAACCCTCTCACCCACATAAACGTCTACTACAATGAGCCTCATAGTTGGCACAATGCCCTCATTAATGGTGAGTTTACTCTTGGCGACACGCTCAATTTTCATATGCCATCGTTGACCATGAAGGACTACCACTAGCGCTACACCATCCTCGACGTCCACAAAATCGCCAACCACCACTACTCTGAGTACGTACCACCTTGCATAAGGCAGAACATCCTCGATAACTCCATCCTCGCACAACTCATCCACACATGGGCAAATTGTCATATGCAAGGGGGTGCCGTAGGACGCGGTCGTCCTAGTTGGGCCTTAAACCAAGTAGTGTTAGTTAGTGTCTTTCTTGGTTATTTATCTATGTTAGAAAAAATAGGAATAGTACCATATTGTTTAGCCACAAGAGGTGTTAGTCCTATTTACCCTTTATAATCAGCCCATAAGGCACAATACAGGACATGCAATGAATTATCAACCAATCTAATCTCTCTCTAGTACTCTCAAGCCTAGGCAGCAGAGGGGTAAAACCTCACCCTAGAAGATGGATCTTGGCCACGAAAAGCATAGCCTAGGTCCAGTTATCCCATGGACCTAATGACCATGACAACTTGGTATCACGAGTCTAGCGATCCTCACCTACTTGCTCCCGCTTACCATCACCACCATGCATCGGCGCCAACCACCCTTTTCACTATGCCAACCACCCCTCCCATTGTGCCAACCACTCCAGCCATCACCGCCACGCCGACCACCCCTTCTGCCACCGCCTTACATGCCATTCTTGAGGGGAATCACCAAATATTTGAGCAGCTCCATCACATGTCTACATTGCTAGATCGCCTCAGGGCACTTCTCTCGGCAAAGGAGAAGGAGGACCATGAACGCCTGGCGGCAGTACACCTACAGGCAGTAACACGGGGACTCTTTGTCACGTCGTCGGATGCAGTCTTTCTGTGGAGAGATGGGCCTAGTTGGTATATCCATGTCCATCATGAGCCCATCATTGGAGGAGTAGGAAGCAGTGTGCTTGCAAGCCGCAGGGCGAGATTTCCTTGCTCGTCAGATGGTACAGAAGATCCGCATGCTGATCAGCTTGTCACTGCACCAACTCGAAGCCTGCGTGTTCAAACACCCGGTCTTGTCTGTAATTTATGCACCTTTTGCAGAAGTCGAGATCTAGGTATGCAGCCCCCCTGCACGACCAAAGATGTTCGTCTCCTTTATTCGGGCACCTACCTTGGTGCAGGACAGATCCAACATAAGAACGGGCTGGTACCTCCTTCACCTTTCATCAAATATGAAGTCTGAAGTTTAGCTCTTTCCTTGGGATCCAGGAGGATAGGAGGACATAGCTGTAGCCCAAGTTTATATTTTGGTTCCAAATTTATTTCATGTTTTAGTCTTAAATACTAAAGGTAAGCCGAGATGTAAAAGACTTAACCTTAATTTGTGCGTCTACGTCAACAACAACCTCAACACCGTGCAACACCGAAAGGGGAGGAGAGATTAGCATGACGGCTTGGCTACATCAACAACAACGTCAACACCATGCAACACCACATCAACTCTGCCAACTCTGTCATCCTCACCACATTGCCAGAGACTTCTTCCTTCAACAACGTCACCAACTAGCTCCAATTTCATCGTGTGGACGCACCGAGTGGAAAAGGGGGAGTATTGTAACAAGTCCAATGACGGTCTGACGGAATTGGGAAGAAATTGGGTCAACTTAGGCCCAGAAGAGGAGGAGTGCCATAGCAGCAGCATCACATGGGCTAAAGAGGCCGCAGTGCATGCCAGGAGCCAGGGGCGTGCATCCCACTGGCGCCGCCATCGTCACCGTCATGCTCACGTAGGTTAAGGTCTAGATCACTTAGGGGCTAAGCAATCCCCAAGCTATAAATAATTAGGAATTATAATCAGATTGAATGAAGTAATAGAAAGGGTTTATCTCTATCTCTCTCTCTCTCGTGGCTCCACAGTTGTCGTCCGCCACCCTCGTGCGCCGCCGCCGCACCTCCTCACCTAGTAGCCGCGTCACAGCCGCTGCCCACGGGTATCGCCTAGGGCTACCATGTGCACCCCTGTGCACAACCTATTATATTTTTGTTTCATGTGGCTATAAGGGTTTCATTCCACACACAAGAAAGGGATGCATATATCACAACTAGAATCTTCAACTTCCTCGACTGATGTGGTGTTCTCCTTGTATTCAAGCACTCGATATTTAGTATAAAATTTCTTAGCATATGCCTCTTTGTAAGGATTCTCATATGCTATGACTAGCTATAGTATTTTATCATAACTTATAAAAATACTAGGAAAACTTCATCATTTTGGTAATGTATACCACAAATAACTTATATGAAGGGGAGGCATTCCATGAAGAAAACTCAAAGTGTATTTAAAAACCTTCATAATTACTAAGACCAATGAGTAGGTAACTAATATGGAGAATGTAATATGTGCTTGCATATATGGTGACATGTTGTCAGTCCGTAGATTGGGGGATAAACAGAAAGAGTCAATCAAATTCTTAAAAGATATGTTAAGGTCATGTGTGCTCAACTTTCCAGAGAAGTGGGATGAGTGTTTGCCATTAGCAGAGTTTGCTTATAACGATAATTATCAAGAAAGCATCAAGATGGCACCATTTGAAGCCTTATATGGTCGCAGATGTAGAACTCCATTGAATTGGTCAGAACCTAGATAAAGGTGGCTTTGGAGTCAATCTTGTGAAAGAAATTGAAGTGAAAGTTAAGCAGATACAACACAATATAAAAGTAGCACAATCTCATCAGAAGAGTTATGCTGACAGGAGGCGTCGAATCCTATTTTTCGCCAAAGGAGACTATGTGTATGTAAAGGTGTCACCAATGAAAGGAGGTACTTAGTTTGGAGTCAAAGGCAAGTTGGCACCTCGCTACATTAGGCCATTTCAAATTATAGAGTGTTGTAGGAAGGTGACATATTGTCTGAAATTGCCTGAACAGTTATCAACTGTGCACAACGTGTTTAATGTGTCACAACTCAAGAAGTGTCTTCGAGTGCCAGATAAGTTGTTGATGTTGAAGGAGTAGAACTTGAACCTGACTGACCTATTCTGAGTATCTGATCCGAGTGCTAGATCAGAAGGACTGTGTTACTGGAAGTAGGACAATCAAGTGGTACATGATACAGTGGGATCGACATTCAGAAGAAGAAGCTACTTGGGAGTCTAAAGACTACCTGTTGGAGAACTTCCCAAATTTCTATGCTTCTATCTAAGTTATAATTCCCTCTACAAGTTGTAGCTTGTCTGTCACAAAAAAAGTTGTAGCTTGTCTGGTGTGAGTTGTAATGTAAAAACCTTTCCTTATGTACTTAGTCAAAGTTTATTTGCTTGACACATTTCCCTTTACGTTGCCTAATCCAAGGCTTTAAATCTCAGGACGAGATTTCTTTAAGGGGGAAGGGCTGTAACACCACTTGTGTTGTAGTAACTAAAATTGGTTAGGTCATCATATGCATTGCATTACATTCATGTTTAGGTCAACCTTAATGTGCATCAACTAAAACAAGTTTAGATTATTAGGTTGATTTTGCTCCTGAGATGATGTTTGACCTGAATCAAAAACCCTAATTTCGAATGTCATTTATACTCTATGTACTTTGAGGTGTAAACTGTGTTTACACTAGTGTCAAGCATAGTGTATAAATCTAAGTCCACCCTTAAAAAATTTCTAACTCTGAACTTGAATTTGGATTCCAAAGCTTGTTTCCCAAGTCTTGCAATTCAAATTCGAATTCAAATTGGAAAGCTGTAAAATGATTTTCAAAAGTCAACTTGGTCAACCAAGGGTGTCATTGGGTCATTGACCTAAAATTGTCCTTGGATGATGTTTGTGATCACTAATGACCAACCAATTAATGTAGAAAATAATCAAGCTCTAATTCTTTTCAAAAACCTTAATTTTCAAAAACTTTGTTTTACCCCCTTTTAATATTTCAAAACCTAAAAAAGAATTTGGGTGTGTGGTAAAAAGCAAGTTTGTAGATCTTGCTAAGATCTACAAAGTTGATATTCAAAGTTATTTCAAGTTTTTATTGGGGACAGGGGAGAGTGTGGCCACCCTATCCCCCGTCAGGTCACTTGAACCTCATTCCGCGATTCAAGTCAATGGAGTTGAGTTCGGGATTTTGATTCGGGGCCAAAGCAGCACGGTTCATTCCGAAGCTCCGGGATGAATAGAAATGCTTTTACCGAATGAGTTATTGGACTTTTGATTCAGATATCTTGGTTTTGGATATCTAGGCTCTGAACCAAGGCCTCGCTTGTTGGGCTGATTATGGTTTGGAGGGCATCGCCCAAGCCCGAATCCAAAAGCGTTCGGCCTAGGCACTTGTTGCAGGTTGCAGGAACAGCCAATGGGGGACATGCTCAAGGTGGCATCGTGGATCGCCACGTGACTCATAGGGCGAAGCCGACCGTACAAGACGGCGACGAGCACTGACATGTTTGCCCTTGGGTGCGATAAAGTACAGAATAGCGGCGTGATTCACAGGGGTCGAATGGTCATGTATGCGCCTACGGGCTGCTATAAATAGCGCTCCCTTTGGAGTTTGTAAGCAGGTTGGTTCCCGTGCATTTTAGCCGGGGACTGGTTAATAAGAAAGCTTCTAACCACCTACATTCGTGTCGTGTGAGTCGAGTCTAGAAGTTTGATTTGGGTCCCGTGGGCATCACCTCGGGGCCAGAATCAAAAGTGGTGCTGACCGTGGTTGCTGATCGAAGCAGCTAATGTGACCACGTAGGCAGAAGGCAAATTACGCAGCCAAAGCAAACCCGGTGGTGGAAGAGGTTCAGGTCAACATGTCTCCGGCCAGCGATCCAACTGCAACTTCAGCAGTGCAGCTATGTTTCACTCATGCATCCAATCCCAGCATCGCTCTAGCGCCTTAGTTCGATATGCCCCCATCCAGCAGCGCGGGTACAGCGTCGGCATCGGTACCACCGTGGGAACAACCACCACCAGGTGAAGATCCGCCGATGGCAAATTGTGAAGAGCTGCCAGCGGGCGATGCAGCAACCGACCTGCTGACTAGCGCTGATTAGGAACCCGAGGTTCAAAACCCGCTGGACATAAAAAATGCTAGGTTGCTCAGGGCACTTAACGAGCAATAACAAAGGCTGGAGGCATTGAAGCAGCAGCGAGACAATTGGCGAACCAGGTGGCAGCCAGAAACTGTGAGGCAACCACACAGAAGGCAATCATTCAACCAGTAGCCAAAGCAGCAAGAATACAACAAGAGCTGCAAGCATTGCAAGCTAATGCCGATGCCAAAGCTGATGCACCCGAAGGCCGGAGGGAGCCAATCCGTGAAGAACCGCGAGAGCCATGCATTGACCTGGATACGTCCTCACCGTTGTCCATAGAGGTACAATGGTACCCATGGCCACCAGGTTTCAAAACAAAGATACCATCTTTTAATAGGTGCTCAAACCTAAGGGAATTCATCTCCAACTTGGAAGCTTTGGTGCGTTCAGCAGGAGGCAACAACAAGATACTGGCTAAATCACTTGTCATGGCAGTCAAAGATGTCGCACATGATTGGTACATATCCTTAAGGTTGCTCTTCATCAATTCATGGAGTCAGGTCAAGGGCGACCTCCTCGTCACCTTCCAAGGATTCTAGTCCAAACAGAAGACAATGATGGATCTGCTCACACTGTTTTAGCCGAACGACAAACCTATATCTGCTTACCTTGAAAGGATCATTCAGATGAAGCCGTAGTTGCCGAATGTGACCGACGATGTCATCATAGCCGTGGCTATAAAAGGGCTCAAAGATGGACCGTGCACTGAGGTCCTTCTAGAGAAATCCATTTGTTGGTCAATCAGTTGTTTGATGATATGAGGAAGTTCGCCAGATCCAAAGTCGAGCAGGAACAGGGGAAGGCATCTAGGAACAGTCTCAAGCAGATAGCGCTGAAGCCAGCAGTGCAAACTGCCCAGAAAGCAGTGAACACAGTGTAGGAATAGTAGCCTTAAATAGTCCAAGATCACCGATAGCCGAATGAAGGACAAGGGTGCGGGAACGGTCAAAGTGGGCGCGGCGGCGGCCGAGGCGACCGTGGTCGCGGGAGAGGCCGAGGAAAACAGGGGCCGAAGATCCCGTACTGTGTGGTTTGTGGCAAAAACAAGGGTCATTTCTCAAAGGAGTGCAAATATACCCCGATGGCAAAAGAGCAGTGCGAGAAGGACGAGGCACCGAAGCAGCCGGAGAATGCGAAGCATGTATTCCACAACGCGCCAAGAGACAATTCAGCTGAGTAGTTTCAGATGCACCAGCATGCCTTCGGTGCACAGTATCAACCGAACATAAGCCCGTACACTTATCAACACCCAGTATATTGGCAATAGACACAACCTTATGTCCAACAAAGTTTTCCTTAGGCTCAGCCGTAGGTTAATTCGGTCATGGCATCCTCGTCTGCAGCAGCAGAGCAAGTGCAGCAAGGATAGCAGTTGATGCCGAAACTCAAGAATTCCAAGGCACTGCAGATTGTCAATAACGCCATGCCCACAAACGGCCGCATTTATGCTATCATAGGAAGATCTAATTGTGAGCACGAGGGCAAGAGACCCAGAAGAGAATACGAGTGGCGTGTATTGTCCGTATCCCCAAGGTGTCCAGTCAACATACCACCACGGAAACTGGAACCCATTACCTTCACCAAAGAAGATTTTCAGCTCTGGGATTACCCACACTGCGATGCTTTTTTCGCAACAATGTTCATAGCTGGGTACACGTTGCATAACATTTTGATAGACAACGGCAGCTCAGCCGATATCTTGTTCACCAAGGCATTCGACCACATGAAGCAAGACAGGAAGTCACTCGATCCGCCAGGAAGTTTTCTATTTGGCTTTGAGGCGAAGCAAATTGAAGAAGACCATGATGGTAGATTTCAACGAAGGGGAGAAAGTCAGGGCGGAGGAGATCACTTTTGACATTGTGGACATATCGTACCCGTACACGGCTATATTCGGGAGGGGCATCATCAACAAAATCGATATGATCATCAAGCAAAGCTATCTGTGCATCAAAATGCCCTCCCCATTCAGAGTCATCATGATTCGGGGTGACCAAATCGCAGCAAGAAAAATTGATGGCAAGCCAATACTAGGGTACAACATGGTTCATGAAGTCAAGCAGAGCAGTCCCTTAGAGCAAGATGATCTAGATCCGGAGAAGAAAAAAGAGCCAAAAGCTGAACCTGGTGAAGAGACGCAGCATGTGCCAATGAGTACGAATCGACCAGACCGATGCGTCCATATCGGAGCTGGCCTAAGAGCTGACGAATCAGCTAAACTGCTAAAATTTCTAGATGAAAATAGTGATGTGTTCGCATGGTCCACCGGAGACCTCCATGGAGTAGATCATAAGCTCACGTAGCATAGCTTGAACGTGGACAAATCCACAAAGCCAAGAAAGCAAAAGGTCAGGAAAATGTCAGCTGAATGCATCAAAGAAGCCAATGCCGAAGTCCAGAGGTTGCTTGACACAGCGGTGATCCATGAAGTACAGTATCCAGAGTGGCTTGCCAACATTGTAATGGTAAAGAAGAAAAGCGGAAAGTGGCGCATGTGTGTTGATTTCACTGATCTCAACAAGCATTGCCCAAAGGATCCCTACCCTTTACCAAGAATCGATAAGCTTGTTGACATCACAGTTGGTTGTGAGTGATTAAGTCTGTTAGATTGTTTCTCCGGGTACCATCAGATTTGGCTAAATCCGGCAGACGAAGAGAAGACAAGCTTTATCACTCCTGGGGGCACCTACTGTTACAAGCGAATGCCAGAGGGTTTGAGAAATGCTGGACCTACTTTCTCCAGAATGACTGACGAGGTGTTTCGTGACCAGAAAAAGAAGCACAGCCTGGTAGCGTACGTGGATGACATATTCATTAAGAGTGACAAGAAGCAAACACACATTGAAGATCTAAAGGAAACATTCACCAACTTGCGTTCTAGTGGACTGAAGTTGAACCCAGAAAAGTGTATATTCGGCATCAGCAAAGGCAAGTTGCTGGGTTGTTTAGTGTCGGCCAGAGGCATAGAAGCGAATCCTGACAAGATCGCAGCCATTGTCAACATGAAGCCGCCCGAATCCAGGAAGTGAAGGGTTATGAGGGTGCTATGCTAGCCAGAAAACAAAACTTTTCTGCCTCATAAACTAGGATCTACTACTAGTTACAGGTCATGGGATTACCACTAGACGCGCGGATGCAGCGAAAGATGACTCGATGTAGTCGTACGCGTTGCAGCAGGCAGTGCAGTTGTGTGGTCGTCCATCATGTCAATCCCCTTGCATGGTTCGTCCTAGTGCTCCAGATGCAGCACCTCCGAGGTATCCCACACGTACAGGGAAGAAGTGATGTGCCTTTGGACTGCTAGGACCATGAGGAATAGAAGGCGCGAGCATAGGGAGGGCGACGGCGGCTGTCAAAGGCATCCAACCCTAACCGCGTGCCCTACCCCTTGCTTATATAGGCGTCCCCAATGAGCTCATGGAGTAGCGTTTGATAGTCCCTAAGTAGGCCGTTTCACATCTTGAGTACATACCACAATCTCAGGTCTAAGGACATAATGTATATGACATGAATAGAGACTTTCTCATGTCGGGTCAGTCCAGCCTACATGTATCACATGTGCCCACATTATTAATTTGACATCTCCATGTCCATGACTTGTGAAACATAGCCATCAACTAATACATGTGCTGGTCTAATATTCAAGTGTGTTCTCACAAGAACTCTGACCAAGGACAACTTTAGAATAACCATTCAAGTAATTGAGTTCCACAAACAATTCACATAATTGCCAATCAATACAAGTTGTCTATAATGGATATTCAATGAACACATTATTAATCATGGATACAATCGGAATATCATCATCTCATGATTAGCTCTAGGGCATATTCCCAACAGTCTCCCACTTGCACTAGAGTTAATCTCTTATATGTCTAATCCCCATAGACCTCATGTGCGCCTCATGCTTAGGCTGTGAAAGAGCCTTTGTCAAAGGATCTGCTATATTCAAATTCACATGTATTTTGCATAGTTTGATCTCTTCTTGTTTCACAAACTCTCAAATGAGATGAAACTTCCAGAGTACATGTTTGTTCTTCTGGTGATCCCTAGGCTGCTTAGCCTATGCAATTGCCCCATTGTTATTACAATGTAAATTCAATGGCCCCAACACATTCGGAAACACACCAAGATCAATGAGGAACCTCCTCAACCAGACACCTTCCTTTGCAGCGCCAGAAGCTGCAATGTACTCGACTTCTATTGTAGAATCAGACACCATCTCCTGCTTGAAACTTTTCCATCTAACTGTACCACCATTTATTGTGTACACAAAACCTGATTGAGATAGTGAATCATCCCTATCGGTTTGGAAGCTAGCATCGGTGTAACCGTTTACAACGAGCTCCTCCTCACCTCCATAGATTAGGAACACATCCTTAGTCCTTCGTAAGTACTTAAGAATGTTTTTAATCAACATCCAGTGACTCTCACCAGGATTGGCTTGATACCTGCTCGCAACACTTAGAGCATAGGCTACATCTGGACGAGTACATATCATGGCGTACATAATGGAACCAACTGCCGAAGCATATGGAACCTTACTCATGCGGTTGCGCTCAGCATCAGTGGAAGGACACTTCTTATCACTGTAGCACGCACCATGTGACACAGGCAAAAACCCTTTCTTGGACTGTTCCATGTTGAACCTCTTCAACATCTTGTCAATGTAAGTACCCTGGCTTAATCCTATCAGCCTTCTCGACCTATCTCTATAGATCTTAATGCCCAAGATGTATGTTGCTTTTCCTAAATCCTTCATAGAAAAACTATTATTCAGTGAAGTCTTTACAGATTGCAACATACGAATATCATTCCCAATCAATAGTATGTCATCCACATACAATATCAGAAACACAACAGCGCTCCCACTTTGCTTCTTGTAAACACAAGGTTCTTCTTCATTCTGACGGAAGCCAAACCCTTTGACGACCTCATCAAAATGAAGATTCCAACTCTGAGATGCTTGCTTTAACCCATAAATAGATTTCTTAAGCTTGCATATCTTTCCAGCATTATTAGGATCCACAAAACCTTCGGGGTGTATCATATACACGTCCTCTTCTAAATACCATTTGGAAAGGCTATTTTAACATCCATCTGCCATATCTCATAATCAAAATATGCAGCAATTGCTAGAATGATCCGGATTGATTTAAGCATCGCTACCGGCGAGAATGTCTCATCATAGTCAACCCCTTGAACTTGCCAAAAACCCTTTGCGACAAGCCGAGCTTTATAAACATGAACATTTCCGTCCATATCCTTCTTCTTCTTGAAGATCCATTTGCACTCAATGGGTCTAACCCCATCAGGCAGGTCAACCAAGTTCCAAACTTGATTGTCTCCCATGGAATCTATCTCGGATCTCATGGCACTTTGCCATTTCTTGGAATCTGGATCCATCATAGCTTTCGCATAATTCACGGGTTTGTCATCATCTAACAATAACAAATCCCCAAGCAATGTGCGAAGTCTTGCTGATCTTCGTGGTTGTGGCGGTGTCTCCACTGCCACGGGTGTCTCAACTTGCTCTGCTACTATAGCATCCATCGTAGAGTCAGTCCCTACTGGCTCATCTTGAACTTCTTCAAGATACAACTTTTGTCCATTCTTTTCTGTTTTGAGAAACTCTTACTCTAAGAAAACACCGTTTCGAGTAACAAACACTTTGCCCTCTGTCCGGTTATAGACATAATACCCTAAAGTTTCCTTTGGATATCGCACGAAAAAGCACTTGTCCGATTTAGGTGTTAGTTTATCTGATATAAGTCATTTGACATAAACTTCACAACCCTAAATTTTTAGAAAAGACAAACTGGGACTCTTACCAGTCCATATCTCATATGGTGTCTTAACTGCGGACTTAGAAGGTACCCTATTCAATGTGAAAGCGGCTGTTTCTAGAGCGTATCCCCAAAATGATAAAGGTAGGTCCAACTGGCTCATCATAGACCGAACCATGTCCAACAAGGTCTGATTATGTCGCTCAGACACGCCATTTCTCTGAGGCGTTCCAGGTGGCGTAAGCTGTGGAACAATTCCACAACTCTTAAGATGAGTGCTAAACTCGTGACTTAGATATTCGCCTCCATGATCAGATCACAAGGCCTTAATCTTCTTGCCACATTGATTCTCCACTTCATTCTGAAATTCTTTGAACTTTTTAAATATTTCAGACTTATGCTTCATTAGGTAGACATATCCATATCTACTAAAGTCATCAGTAAAAGTTATGAAGTATTGAAATCCTCCTATAGCTGTCGTGCTCATTGGTCTACATACATCAGTATGTACAAGTTCCAACAAGTTAGACGCCCTCTCAGGAAATCCTTTGAATGGCGCCTTGGTCATCTTGCCTAGCAGGCAAGCCTCACAAATCTCGTATGATTCAAAATCAAACGAAGTTAGAAGACCATCATCATGGAGCCTCTTCATGCGATTCTCACTTATATGACCCAAGCGACAATGCCACATATAGGTAGGACATAACTCATTAAGCTGAAGCCGTTTAGCAGTAACATTACTGACAGGTGTATCATCAAGATTTAAAATAAATAATCCATTCACAATGGATACAAAAGCCACAAACATGTCATTCTTGGAGATCACACAACCATTGTCTTTACTCGCAAAAGAATAACCATCCTTCATCAAACATGAAGGTGATATAATGTTTTGACTTAAGCTTGGAACAAAATAACAATTATTCAATTCTATGATAAATCCTGATGGCAGGTGAAGTTGCATTGTCCCGATGGTTAACGCAGCAACTCTTGCATTATTGTCCACACGAAAGTCAACCTCTCCCTTTTCCATGCTTCTACTTTTTATCATTCCCTACATCGTATTGCAAATATGAGCAACCGATCCGGTATCAAATACCCAGGAATAGATATATGAATTAGCGAGAAAAATGTCCGTAACATGAACGACAAGGGTACAAGTAGCAGTAATACCTTTACCGCCGCCACCCTTCTCTAAGGACGCCAAGTACTCCTTGCAATTCCTTTTCCAGTGATCTTTCCCCTTGCAATAAAAGTAGTCTGAATTTGCAGATGGTCCAGCCTTAGCGGTAGATGGGTTTGGCTTAGAGATCTCATCTCTCGCCTTGCCTTTCTTCTTGCCCCACCTCTTAAACCGAGGTCTATTCTGGACTACCAACACTGGGCTACTGCTGGCACCTTTCTTGATGTCAGCTTCTGCTATTTTCAGCATACCACACAGTTCACTCAAGCCTCTCTCCGCTCCATGCATATGGTAGTTCGAGATGAAGTTTCCATAGCTAGGCGGAAGAGATGAGAGAATAAAATCAGTGGCCAACTCTTGGCCAATTGAGAAGCCTAGCTTCTCCAACCTTTGAGTGTAACCAACCATCTTGATTACGTGTAGTCCTACTGTTGCGCCCTCTGCAAGCTTGGTTTCCACAAGCGCCTTAGAGACATTGAACCTTTCAGTCCTGGCCTGCGTGTGGAACATCTCCTCAAGCGCCATGATCATATCATTCACTGAGTGATTGTTATCGAAATGCATCTGTAGATCAGGTTTCATACAAGCAAGCATAAGGCAACTCACTTCAAGATCAGCATCGCATGCTTTCTTGTAAGCGGCTCTTTTAGCAGCAGGTGCATTTTCACCAGGCTCATCTGGTAATGGGGTGTCTAGAATATCTTCCTTTTTCTCAGCCCTAAGAACAATTCTCAGGTTGCGGATCCAATCTGCGTAATTTGTTCTATTCAACTTATCTTTCTCAAGAATTGTACGCAAAAAATGGTTGATTGCGAACGGCCATCTACAACAAAAGTAATGCAAAATACTAAGACATTGTATCCATGAAGGAGTAAATTATATCAAATAGAATATACTCCCACTAAAATCAATATCCCTCAATTGATACTTAGTGATTCAAGACCCACAACTAACATCCCGACCAGTGAGCTTTAGCATCACTGCTGGTCGGTATGGTAGATCGGTAAGCAACACCTTGCTAATCATATCTCATATGACTCTTGTTGTTGGGCTAGCATCCCTATGCCAAGCACTCAACCTTTGCATGCTTCAAGATCCCTAACCGTTAGGATGACCTTGTTCAAGTAACCAAACCTTCTTGCAGTAAGTATCCGATACGAACCTGCCTAGTCGAGGAAAACTAGTGGCACCCTAATTCCATAGACCCACCACCGATTGTACAAGACTTATGATAGTGCAAGGTTTGGGGAAGCATTTAACTTAAACATAGCTAAGGGATCGTTCTACTTCACTACCGCACTCATGCAGACAAAACATAATAGCATGTGAAAGTAGAACAAATAATAAGAATCACATTCACACATAGTGACATGGTATGGCCCTTTAATGAATGGTGATCTCCATCTCCATCATCTTGTCCATCATGGTGATCTCCATCTCCACAATCCATGTGTGCCATCCTTCTTATGATAAGTCCTCCAAGAACTGTCTTATCACAGACTATACTAATTACATAGTCGCAAGATCACAAGACGGTGCGCAGGCCAATACATTAAACGTCAACACATATGACTCCAACCGTGTTGCTTACATGACACGTAGGCCATGAATGAATTACGTACATACACATGGGCCATACCAATCCACAACATACCTTGCAAAAATAAGTTAGGCGTAGAACGATTCTATGCGCTACGATAGGTAGCAACGGTGCCCTAAAAACCAAATCAGATTACATAGATCACATCTATGAAATCGTTATGAAAATCTCATCAGATTGATCTCATCAACCTGAATCCGAACCATTCGGAGTCCCTCTATTTTCACTAGATCAATCTTATTGATCTATGCCCACGCATCAAGAGCACGAAAACAGATTGAGTTTCTATCTACCACCCCGTTTCACAATTGATCTAATCAAACTGTGCAACCAAGACTAGCAGATCACATCTACTATCTCTGCGTATCATCTATATGCCATCAACCGAACCTATAACGAGCAGCTACGGCTCCGATACCACTAAAGGGTTATGAGGGTGCTACGCTAGCCAGAAAACAAAACTTTTCTGCCTCATAAACCACGATTTACTGCTAGTTACAGGTCACGGGATTACCACTAGACGCGCGGATGCAGCGGAAGATGACTCGATGTAGTTGTATGCGTCACAGTAGGCAGTGCAATTGTGTGGTCGTCCATCACGTCAATCCCCTTGTGCGGTTCATCCCCGTGCTCCAGATGCAGCACCTCCGAGGTACCCCACACGTACAGGGAAGAAGCGATGCGCCTCCGGACTGCTAGGTCCAAGAGGAACAGAAGGCGCGAGCGTAGGGAGGGCAACGACGGCTGTCAAAGGCATCCAACCCTAACCATGCGCCCTACCCCTTGCTTATATAGGCGTCCCCAATGAGCTCATGAGTTGGAGGCCCATTAGTAACCCTAAGCCTTGTCTAATTCGGGTCCAACCCGAATTAGGCTTCCAGCCCCTTAAGCGTGCGACCCTATGGGTTCACACACACATTGACATGGGCTGAGTACTCCTACTCGCCCAATAGTTGACAACGACCTCTTGCAAGGCGTGACAACTCCTACGTGCACGCAAAGATCATATCGGACGAACCACTATGACCATATACAAGTTATTCCCTTTGCCACTCGATATATGGTTCAACTTGTGAGTTAACACTTAACCCAAGCACGGCCATGCATTTGTTGATCCAATCACTTGAGTGATCCAGTGATATCTCTCTCAAGTAGAGAGGGGCAAATTCCATCTTGATTGTCTATGTCTATTGACACCTTTTTCGGCACGTGTCAATAAGGATCGGGAGACTAAACTAAATCGGCAAGAGGGTGGTTTTTCTTGAGCATTGCTTCTAAGTTGCCGATGGGTGGTTGCCGATGAAGGACATGTTGATCTCGTACATTGCTGATGAAGCTGAAAAGCTATTAAGGATCGTTGACGATGAGACGGAAGAGCTGTTGCCGATAAGATAGGCAGGAAGACTAGAAGGTTGTTGCCGATGCCAGGGATATGCCGATGAGGAGATAACTTCATCACGACGGAAGCGGACAGAGGATCGGCAACACGGAGCTTACAATTTTTTGTATTATAGTTTAAGTCCAACTCCTATACAAGTTTTATTTCTTTTTCAAGAGATAGAGTTCGTATAAGGAATTAGTTTATTTCTTCTATATTTGAGCTTTGCGTATTAAATTAGGACTCTTTGATTAGCAGAGTATAAATATATGCCAAAGGGCACTGTAATAGATATCCAAGCATCAATAAACAAATCTAATTTTTATTTTACCTTTACCAGTACTTTACTTTTTGACGACTTCGTCAAGTACCTTTTCTTTTTCAATGAGTTCTTTCAAGAATCGACGGGCTGCATCAACTTGATCTCTGGCGACCTTGCAGGTTCTGCGTCTACCAAGCATGATTCAGGCTTTGACGTCTGGGCGTATCACTGTCGTCTCGTCTGATCTGTTCAACAGTTATCGAATACCTTCTGAGCTTTGACGTCCGGGCGTATCGCTGTCGTCTCGTTCGGATTTTATTCAAATTTATCATCCTTGTCGATTAACAGGTCAAATCGACTGGCACGCTTCGGATATCGATTTTGGGTATTAGCCCGGGGTGTTTGCAGATAGAATTTTGCATCAACACATCTTTTGGCAAGCCCGGTGGGACCAATTCAACAGATTTATCATGAAGAATCCTGCTGATATCAATCCAGAGAACATCATCGAGATATCAGAATCAGATCTCAAGGAGGATCAGAAGCTAGCCATGAAAAAAGCTATGGAAGATTACAGGCAGCTCTGCTTGAAGTCCTTCAGCAAAAATAAGGGCGGAGAAATCATCCAGAAGCAAAATCTGTCGTTGCCTCGGCAGGTAACCTTTGACTCCAACCCTGGTAAATTACAGGAGATGGTTAATTTTGCATTAAATCAAGCTTTGATCAACCACTCCACCGTGCTGTCCAATACTGTTTACAATGCTATTGTGCAAACATTAAGAGAAGGACAAGCACCAGGTTATGTCGGGCCGACATGTCATCAGCCAGGATCGGCATCTGTCAGTACTCCATCAGCAACTCCAGCCGTTGAGAGTATGGAAGCGCCTACTCCTCCAGTTATATTAGGGCCACCTATCATTGAAGCCACGCTGATAGGATCAGATCTAACATCTCAGGAGAGGTATAGTACTCAGTTGAGCACAGATCTATTGGCATCGACAATATCAGGTCCTTCAGGTCAACACAGTCAGGTTGCCGCTAATTGGTGGGGATACAAGATGCCTCTAGGTCCATCTACTGCCAACTCTGGACTGCCTCAAGTGCATGATGTAGCAGGGAAGGCTCCAATGACATCGGCTACTCCAATTCGGCCGATGGCTCAAGTGTCACATTATTCTACTGCACCTCCTGCTATACAGCCATTGTCAATGGGATTCTACGCGCCTCCGCAACAGATATCTTGTGCGAATCCATTGACTAGTCCTCCACCAGTTCAACAGAGAGCTTCCACTGCAGAATAGCCCATAGTGCCATTCATATCTCAATCTGGGTTATCTGCAATTCAGGGAAAGTATGCTGGCTATCATCCACCTATACAAGAGCATCAATTGTCTGCAAACTGTCAGTCATCGGCAAGTCAGGTGCCGATGAGTTATAATCTCAATTGGTCAGGGCAAGCGCTAGTTCAGCAATCTGCTATTCATCCAAGTTACCAGGCAATGGGGACTCAACAGTATAGTCCACAGGCAGTTTTCCAGGATCAAACATCGGCAAAACAGCCGATGAACTCTACTCCACAGATTGGTGCCGTAAATATGCCGATTCCTCCAAGCCAAGTGCCACAGGGGTATGTAGAAGCATATCAGCCAACGCCTCCAGTAGAGATTCAGCCAGTGCATCGGCAAGATCAGGATGCACTCTTGACCGATAAGATTGCAGAAGTGATGAAAGAGCAATTTGGGATTCAGCCCAAGATTAATACTTACTCTTATCAGACTCTGTATCCTTCATCTTATGACTCGATTCCTTTCCCAAATCGGTACAAGGTGCCAGATTTCACTAAGTTTTCTAGGCAGGATGATACGTCGACAATGGAGCATGTCAACCGATTCATCATCCAGTGCGGGGAAGCAGCGAACAGGGATGAGCTGAGGATCCATTTATTCTCATCCTCTTTGTCTGGATCGGCATTCACATGGTTTATATCATTGCCACTAAACTCTATTCTTACTTAGGCTAATCTGGAGAGACAATTCCACAAGTACTTCTTTTCTGGTATCCATGAAAAGAAGCTTACCAATTTGATGAAGTTGAGACAGCGAAGCGACGAATCGGTGGAGAGTTTTGTGCAAAGGGTATGAGACATGAAGAATAGGTGCTACAGCTTAGTGCTTGATGATTGCCAGTTAGCTGGTTTGGCTTTCCAGGGTCTGTTGCAGCATTTCAGGGACAAGTACGATTCTCAGGAATTTGAAAGCTTAAGCCATATTGTGCAGAGGATCTCTGATCAAAGTGCTCATGCTCTAGAACATAGGAAGAGCTGGAATAAAAAGGTGTCCTTTGTAGAAGAGGCAGAGGAGTCAGATTCAGATGAAGAACCAACTATCGACCTGGCTAAGTGGGTGAAGGGTAAAAAGCCTTTATCTTGTCCTTTTGGTCAGAAAGAGCCAGACAAATTCACGTTCGACATCACAAAGGCCGATAAAATATTTGATCTGCTACTTCAAGAAGGCCAAATCAAGCTGTCACATAATCATGTGATTCCATTGGCAAATGAGCTGAAGAAGATGAGGTACTGCAAGTTTCATAATGCAACTTCGCACAGTACCAATGACTGTAAAGTTTTCAGACAGCAGTTGCAATCGGCCATTGAATCTGGGAGAATCAAATTCAATAACTCTAAAGCTCAGAGGCCGACGAAGATTGATCAATATCCTTTCCTCGCAAACATGGTGGATGCCATAAGCAAGATCAAAGTGTTGACATCGGCAAACGCTAAAAAAAGAGCATCGGTGGATCCTAAAAATCAAGCAACTGCCGATGACTTGAAAGGGAAAGAAAGAGTTGAAGAAAGCAGTAGTTCAAGAAGACCTCCTAGACCTGCTCCATATAGAATTTCAGGTGACCGCTATCGATATCGGCAAGAGGAGTTGCGTCAAAAAGAGTGGCGTCGGCATAAAAATCATTGGAGATGCTCGTTCTTCATCTACTGCTGGGAAGAAGGCATTAAATTGCCTACCATTGATAGCTGCCCCGAGTGCAATGGTTATGGTCGAGTCGATCAGACAGAAAGAAGATCGCGCTATGGTGATCGGAGTAGATACATCGGTAAGCCGATCAAAGAGAGGGCATCGGTACATGATCGGCTGGGGGGCAGAATTAGTGTACATGAAAGGCTGGGCAGGCATGGTGACAACTTGTCGATGAACCAAGAGGAGCTCAAGAAGATGGCCAATGCAAGAGTCCCTGATGAGACAGTACTCTGTAGAGATCCTAATATAAATTGCCTAAATTCAAGTACAAAACTGTATCAGCCCGTTTGGAAAACGAAGCTTCCTCAATGGTGCCCTGAAGATCTGACAAAAACTCAGAAGAGGAAGATGCAATGAGAGCACAAAGGAGACAACCCCCGTGAGGAAAACTTTCAAGTGTGGCAGCCGAAGTGTAAAGATGAAGACCCATCGGCAGATATCAACATGGTTTTCATGTTGTCGATGGAATTCCGAGCACTTGCCGATGAAGAAGAGGAGTCGGTTCTTTTAGAACAAGTGGCTCAGCTAACCTTGGATCCGATGATGGCCATCTTCGAGAAGCCTATCGATGATAGCCATCTTTGAGTAGCCTATCGATGATGAGAGACAGCATCTTAAAGCTTTATTCATCAAGGGCAGAGTTGATGGGCAGCCAATGTCAAAAATACTCATAGATGGAGGAGCTGCGATTAACATCAAGCCGTATGCTGTGTTTCGGAGGCTTGGAAAAGGAGATCAAGATCTAGCTAAGACGAACATGAAGCTCAAGGACTTTGAAGGGAATATATCACCAGTCAAAGGAGTGCTATGCACTGAGCTAACCATCGGCAGCAAAACATTGTCGACTACTTTCTTTGTCATCAGCGGCAAAGGTGCTTACAATTTACTATTGGGAAGGGATTGGATTCATGCCAATTGCTGCGTTCCTTCTACAATGCACCAATGCCTCATGCAGTGGGTTGAAGATAAAGTTGAGGTGGTTCCTGGTGATTCATCTTATATAATTGCATGGGCAGAATCAGAAACTTACCAGCGGTCCAAGTGCATATCGGGAGAAGCATGGGATTCGGAGTTCCTCAGGATTGCTGATTATGAGCTGCCACCGATCCAAGCAGTCGGTTCTGAAGATGAGTTATAAATGGATAGGTTTGCCGATGATGGAAAACTGGGCCATGGGTTTACATCGGCAGATGACTTAGTTGAAGTAGATATTGGAAACGGTGATAGACCAAGGCCGACTTTTGTTAGTGCTAAGTTAGATCTCCAGAGCAGAGAACAATTGATTGCTTTATTGAAAGAATTTAAGGATTGTTTTGCTTGGGATTACATAGAGATGCCCGGGTTAGATCGATCAATTGTTGAACATCGGTTACCTATCAAACAAGGGTTTCGGCCACATCAGCAGCCAGCACGCCGATGCAATCCTAAGGTGCTACCTGA
>CM041634.1:27306272-27338157 GCA_023333625.1 Bothriochloa decipiens
CCCGATGCCCGTTGCTGATTTATTAATTGATGCCGCTGCTGGACATCGGATTATTAGCTTCATGGATAGGAACGCCGGATATAATCAAATCTTTATGGCCGAAGAAGATATCTCCAAGACTGCCTTCAGATGTCCAGGTCATGTAGGATTATAGTGATGACTTTTGGTTTAAAGAATGTCGGTGCTACTTATCAGAGAGCAATGAATTACATTTTTCATGAGTACATCGGCACATTTGTTGAAATTTATATAGATGATGTGGTGGTTAAGTCTGGAGACTTCAAGAATCATCTGGCTGATTTGCGAAAAATGCTGGAGAGAGAAAAGCTAGGGTTTGAATCGCAGATGAAAATAGGCCGCGGTGGAGGAAGCATTATATGGGCCTGTTGGTACAGGATTTCCACTACAAGCGCGCGCAACCTTCGAGGAGAAGTTCAAGCGGCTTGGGTAATTATGACAGGAGGAAATTTTGGTGCATAAAGTATTTTATACTCCGAAATTGCGGGGCATGTGCTGACACCGTTTTTCGGCACGTGTCAATAAGGATCGGGAGACTAAACTAAATCGGCAAGAGGGTGGTTTTTCTTGAGCATTGCTTCCAAGTTGCGATGGTGGTTGCCGATGAAGGACATGTTGATCTCGTACATTGCCGATGAAGCTAAAAAGTTGTTAAGGATCGTTGCCAATGAGACGAAAGAGCTGTTGCCGATAAGATAGGCAGGAAGACTAGAAGGTTGTTGCCGATGCCAGGGATATGCCGATGAGGAGATAACTTCATCACGACGGAAGCGGACAGAGGATCGGCAACACGGAGCTTACAATTTTTCGTATTATAGTTTAAGTCCAACTCCTATACAAGTTTTATTTCTTTTTGAAGAGATAGAGTTCGTATAAGGAATTAGTTTATTTCTTCTATATTTGAGCTTTGCTATTAAATTAGGACTCTTTGATTAGCAGAGGATAAATATATGCCAAAGGGCATTGTAATAGATATCCAAGCATCAATAAATGAATCAACTTTTTATTTTACCTTTACCAGTACTTTACTTTTTGACGACTTCATCAAGTACCTTTTCTTTTTCAATGAGTTCTTTCAAGAATCGATGGGCTGCATCAACTTGATCTCCGGCGACCTTGCAGGTTCCGCGTCTACCGAGCACGATTCAGGCTTTGACGTCCAGGCGTATCACTATCATCTCGTCTGATCTGTTTAACAGTTATCGAATACCTGCTGAGCTTTGACGTCCAGGCGTATCGCTGTCGTCTCGTTCGGATTTTATTCAAATTTATCGTCCTTGTCGATTAACAGGTCAAATCGACTGGCACGCTTCGGATATCGATTTTGGGTATTAGCCCGGTGTGTTTGCAGATGGAATTTTGCATCAACAATGTCTCATAGCATGCTTCCCGACGACCCAAAGACCAACTTTATAACTGCCTAGTTACGGAGTAGCGTTTGACAGTCCCTAAGTAGGCTGTTTCACATCTTGAGTACATACCACAATCTTAGGTCTAAGGACATAACGTATATGACATGAATAGAGACTTTCTCATGTTGGGTCAATCCAGCCTACATGTCTCGCATGTGCCCACATTATTAGTTTGACATCTCCATGTCCATGACTTGTGAAACATAGCCATCAACTAATACATGTGCTGGTCTAATATTCAAGTGTGTTCTCACAAGAACGCTGACCAGGGACAACTTTAGAATAACCATTCAAGTAATTGAGTTCCACAAAGAATTCACATAATTGTCAATCAATACAAGTTGTCTATAATGGATATTCAATGAACACTTTATTAATCATGGATACAATCGGAATATCATCATCTCACGATTAGCTCTAGGGCATATTCCCAATAGGAAGCAAGTCCAAAAATTG
The DNA here is from genome assembly GCA_023333625.1 of Bothriochloa decipiens. Lineage (NCBI taxonomy): Eukaryota > Viridiplantae > Streptophyta > Magnoliopsida > Poales > Poaceae > Bothriochloa > Bothriochloa decipiens. The sequence goes on from CM041634.1 coordinate 27,308,159, forward strand.
ATCGACAGAATAGCGTCCCTGGGTAGGTTCATTTCAAGGTCAGCCGAAAGGGGTTACCCTTCTTCAGGGTGCTTCGTGAGGCCGAGAAGTTTGAATGGGGACCAGACCAGCAGCAGGCATTTGAGGACCTAAAATCGTATCTGACGAAGCTTACCACCTTGTCCAAGTCCACGCCGGATGTGGTGTTGCTGCTATACTTGGCAGCTTCGCCGGTAGCAGTAAGTGCGGTGTTGGTAGAGGAAAAGGAGTATGAAGGAAAAATGAGACAATTCCCAATATACTTTGTGTCCGAAGCTCTCTCAGGGGCGAAGCTAAACTACTCAGAGCTCGAAAAAATAGCTTACACCATGGTCATGGCATCCCGAAAGCTGAAGCACTATTTCCAGGCACATCATATTCTAGTATTGTCAGCTCAACCTCTGGACTCCTTATTCCGCAATACTGAGGCAATCGGGTGAGTTGACAAATGGGCCACTGAGTGGAATGAGTTCGTGGTAGACTTTGAGCATAGATCCACAATAAAATCTCAAGTAATCGCCGACTTCATAGTCGATTGGACACCCATAGCAGATAACACAACCTTGCAATTCGAGTAACCCATGTGAACCATGCATTGTGATGAAGCATGGTGTTCGGTCAGTGCTAGGACCTCTGCGGTAGTTACTCCTCCTCAGGGCCCTAAGATTCGGTATGCCGCCAGACTGCAATTTTTGACAACAAACAACACCGCCGAATACAAGGCTATTTTGCTCGGCCTGAGGAAGCTAAGGGCTTTGGGTGTACGAAGGTGCGTCATCATGTCTGATTCACAGATTGTGGTAGGCCACATCCAAAAGGATTACACTACAAGGGAATCCGATCTTATCAAATACCTGACAGCCATTAGGCGAATGGAGAAATATTTCCTTAGTTTTACCCTGAAGTATATTTCGTGGGCTGAGAACGCTGAAACTGATGAACTAGCAAAAGCTGCTGCTCAGAATTTGCCATTCCCACTAGATGTGTTTTTTCAAGTCCTAACAATCAAGAGCATCAAAGAAGAGGAAATCACCTAGCAGCGATACAAGCAATTGCAAGCGACGACTGGAGAGCACCGATGTGGCATTCTTGGCGGGCACATATGAACCGTTGTCAAAGAAAGAAGAGCACCGAATGTTATCTCGTACGAAGCAATATTCAATCATAGGTGACACTCTATACAAAGGAGGGGTGGTGGCACCGAAGCTGAAATGCATTAGCAGAGAAGAAGGCATCCAACCACTGAATGAGATACACTCGGGCATGTGCGGAGCTCACAGAGGACCACATGAAATCGTGCATAGAGCAATGAGACAGGGTTTCTACTGGCCAACTATAGCCGAAGATGCCAAGAAAATCGTCAAGGCTTGCCGGGCTTGCCAAATGTTTGCAAAAAAACAGAATTCGCCCGTGAACCCAACCTCACCAGTCTACCCGACATGGCCCTTGCAAAGATGGGGAGTTGATATCGTCGGCGTCTTGCCAGTAGCTCCAAGGAATTTGAGATACACAATAGTCGCACCTGAATACTTCACCAAATGGATAGAAGCTAAAGCGCTGGCAAAAATAACTTCAGCTACCTTGAACAACTTTGTTTGATAGAGAATTGTCTACAGATTCGGGGTACCGGCATACATCACAGTTGACAATGGGAAGCAGTTTGACTCATCACAGTTTAGAACCTTCTGTGAAGAGCTCCGCATCAAGTTATCATTCGCCTCGGTCAATCATCTCGAATCAAATGGCGCTGTGGAAAGAGCAAATGGCGAAATCTTCACCTCTGTCTCCAAGATAATTAATGATAACAAGGAAACAGGGAAGTGGGCTCAGGTCTTGGTGACCGCCGTGTGGGCCCATGATGTCTCCAAGTCAAGGGCCATTGATTTCATGCCATTTAGGTTGCTGTTCGGCGTAGAAGCAATCACTCCGGAGGAGATGAAGTTGGGCTCCTTCCGGACAGAGATAGCAACCACCACTCTCATCCAAAAATTTGTGGAGCTAGAAACCTCTGAGCTTCGGAAACTCAAAGCGGCAGACAACCTGGACAAGTATCACCAGGAGACAAAGAGCTGGCGAGACAAAAAAAGTCCTCAAAAAGAACATATATCCAGGTGACATGGTTCTAATTCGGCATCCGGACAAGCAGGGCAAGCTCCAATCTCAATGGTACGGGCCATTCATTCTTGCAAAGATGATCAAGCCAGGCGTCTACACCTTGATGAATGAAGCCGCATCGAATACGCTCATACCTGGAACGCTGACAATCTTCGCCCAGATCAGGTTGTAATTTTCATTTTTTCTTTTTTTAATTCTTGTAAGACATTTAAGCACATTTGGGGGTCTGCACTCTTTTTCCTCGTGAGGGAAGCCTTGTTGAAGGTGTGAGGTTTTTTAATAAGACAGCCTTGTGTACCCCTTCTTAATTAAGTTATGTTCGGCTCCCCCAAAAAAGGATTTCGCACTTGGAACCGTCAAACACCGAAAAAGAGCGGCGCTGGACGCCAGCTCTAATATTCGGTAGCACAAAATCAGATTGCGAGCAACCATGTGAGCACCGAATATGGTCCCTATAAAACTCTCGCCAAAAAAGGCAGCAAACCAATCTGGCAAAAACGCCAGAGCAGCGCGCTGACGAGCACCAAGGCGGGCACCTGACACGGTCGCCCCAACAATGCGAGCCGAATATGGGAAACAAGTGATTCTCGAAAATTTGGATGCCGAAAGAGAACACCCGTGCCAAATAAAGTTGGGTCGTCCAAACAGCGGATTCGGACGCCGAAAACAAATACCGATTACCTAGCCAATAAATGCGCCAACCGCAAGACAATAATCGGCATGGTGATACCTTGCATCAGAAAAGTATGGGGTTATTATTTAAGCCATAAAGACAAGGCAATCAAGCCAGCAACCTAACAAAAGGTACATTACAATAAAAGAACAGGCTTTCAAATCAAGATACGGAACTCGGCCGATATCCCAGATGGCACTATAAAAGAAGACGATCAGGCGACCCCTCACGATCACACACAAGCATCAAGGCTCTCAGGGCAGCCACTGAAAAGTGTTTCGCACTCCACAAGATGCTTAGAGTAAATAGCAGTAGGATTGGGAGGATTCGGGACCTCGAAAGATTCGAGCTTGTCACTGTGGCCCACCTTTGTACATTCATCCAGAGAATTGAGTCATATTGGGGTAGCAAAGGGTTTGACAGAAGCAGCAACGTAGCCAATCATGCTGGTAAGATATTACTCAAGACCTGTGAGCTCCGAATCCATCTCCAATGTCCCAGGAATGGCTTGTGAAGCAGTGGTAGCGACCCTCGCCACCACTATACCATCTTCAGCCCGAAGCAACACGGGGCGCCGGGCTCCATGAAATCCTCATGGGCAGCCAAAGCACCATTCAAGCAAGCCAGCATCAGGAGTCCAGCACCAAAAGGTTCGTCGCGCTAGCTATGGATGCCGAACCCGAAGTTCCAGACAACAATGCGTAGGCATCGGGCCAAGCCTACGTTCCAGCCAGCCATTTCGTAGCATAAACTCAGATTAGGGCAAGGATCATGACGATGTAAACGGCCGCATGCAGGCCAACCATGTTTTAAAAAAATGTATATATAGTCGCATAGCCTGAAGGGCTCTTACTTCGCTTTTTACAAAATGACACAAGCGTGCCAAACTACTCGAAGCTGAAGGGCTATCTTTTCGCTCATCAATCCCTTCAACCAAAAAGTCGGGGGGACGGCATTTTAAAAGCCGCAAAACTATTCGGCAAGCCACACGAAGCTAAAGGGCTTTCGACTTGCTTCTCTCCCTTTAACTAAAAAGGTGGGGGGGACGGCGTCATGCAATCCAACAACAATTATTTGCCTAACCTAAAAAAACCGGTTGCCAATTTGACGTCACAAGAGATAATAATTGGCACAAACAAGCGCCAGTCGGCCAACGCTTGCTCTACCGAAGGCCAGAGTATTAAACATTACGAACAGCAATTAAGTCCCAAACTCCCACATGCGGGAGGTACCATGAAACATTTCAAACACAACTGTTCCGCTCAGCATCGGTCTAGTTTAAGCTATTGGATCAACCGAAGCGTCCTCAGCTGCACTGGTGCCTTGGCCTGGAGGGGTGTTGCTGGCAGCTCCGGGATTGGGTGCCTGATCGGTTGCGGCACTGGCTTCGGGCTGAGCAGAGGCTTTGGCGATTTTCACGCGGGGCTTGAGCAATGGTGTCTGCTTGAGAGGGCGTCCCAGCATCAGAGCCAAGCTCGCGGTCGTCACGATCGGAGATGTAGGCTTGGATCCTCCTCTTGATAGCCTCGCGCTCTGCCGGATCCTAAAAACAGATAACATTAGACGTGATCCTCGACAAGTTAATGAACCATAGTAGGATCGGGGGTTTACCTTGCAAGGGTTCATGGCCGCCCGAATTAATCCAAGGTCGTGGCCACCGTTGTCCCAGTAGCCCCACAGAAACTCTGTGGCAGCAGCGTTCACATCGGCATCCGGCTTCCAGTACATGCCAGCATCATCTGCCACCCGAAGCCCATCCATATGATTGCAACCTGCATCTTTTAGGCTCTTGCACAAAGCGTGACAGGCTTCAAGTGCTTCATACTTATGCCCCACGTCCAGCGCACCCTCGAGAAGGCCAAGCCCATTAGACAAGAAAGGCAGGTAATCATATTTGGATACCTCCTCACCCTCAGCCCGCTTCGGGATCTCCACTTCATCTCCAACGCTCCTGAGAAGGCGAATATACTTCTCTAAAATCTCACGCAAGATATTCAGAAGCCGCCTCCGCTGGGACCGCGCAACCTCGTTTCCAGTATTTATGCACGTCTGGAGCCTTTCGGCTAGGTCCTCAGCTTTGCGGCGCGCCTTGCTCTCCTCCCAAGAACAGAGTGGGCTCCAGTTAGCTCCTCTGTGGAAGTCTTGATTTGAGCCTCAGCCTTCCGAAGCTCTAACTCTGCCAGACTGAGGGCGTCGTGTTCCTGCTTCTGCAACGCAGCATTCAGAATCGAAGCCTGCAAATAGCGGAATCGCGGCTTAGAAAACAAGCTTCATATTGACTCCTACAACCCGCGCAACCAGCCACTCACCGCAACTGAATGGAACTCCAAGGCTGAGTGAAGTTTGTCGCGGTCCACCAGCATCAAGTCCCTTTCCGTATGAGGTGTGAAAAAGGACGCGTTGCACTTTTGTGCAAAAGCAACTCCGGACGCCGGAGGAAGAATCCCCGAAGCCCGGCAATCTAGATTCGCCACAAGTCGGGCATCGGAAGCAGCCCCTAAAGCACGAGTAATTTGGTAAGCCTCTTTGTGAAGCGGACTCATTTCCTTGGGAGAGGATTGGCCCGAGTACATGTGCATCTCACCATATTCGGCGTGGGGGTTGTTGAGTGGAAGGACGCCATGCCTAAAAAGGGTGCAGGCCACCATCTCGGGGGTCATCCCCGAATGTTTATAGAAAAATCGGGACTTACCAAGTGGGCTAACTGGATGAGGTCTGGCCACTGAATCCCTCCTCGAAGGAGCAGTAGTGCGAATCAGGGCAGTGGCCAACCGGTTTTGGTGCGGCCGCATCCAGCTTCGGAACGCTGCCACCGCCTACATCTCCAGAATGCTTGCTACGCTTCCTTCATCCGAGCCAAAGCCCCTCTCTGCTCAAGGTGGGCATATTGTCAACGGCGATAGAGAGGGGGTCAGTCAGGTTGGCGGATCTCTTCGGAGCCACGGACGAGGAGGATTCAGGCTCGTCAGTAGCGAAGTCCTGCAAATCAATCAGCTTAAGCATCAAAATCAAAACTCGAGGGAAAGATACACAAACAAAATAAAAAGACCCAAATAACCTTAACGCACGAATCCTTGACTAGGTAGTCTGTTACAAGGCTCGAAAGTGAATAATTAAGAGCGAATTTTCAACTCCTCTTAATCGGCTTTGACCTCAGCAGACCTACCATCTCCTGGCCTAGCTGCACGTCGCGTGGTTCTTGAAGCCAAAGTTCTTCACACCTACGGCGCTCCAAAGGCGTTGTGTTCTGAACAGGCGGAGGAAGGCCACAAGAACCATGACTGCGCCCACCTCGGCCACGCCCACCATGTTAACCACGGCCCGAATCAGGATTTAATTCACCTTCGACAGCGGTTCCCCATTTTTTAGGTTTCTCTGCAGGAACGAGCCGATCGTGGTATTCAACCCCCATGGCATCCAAGGCTCGGTTGATTCGCTGAGTGTGTCCCATCGCAGTCCGGGACTCATACTCTTCCCGCATATAAGAGTCGCATAATCTGTTTGCTAGTTTCTCAATCCGGGCAACTATAGCTTCGTCATCCGGGTAACCTTCAGGTCGGTCAAGGTGCCACGTCAGACCCTTGTATCCCCCTCGTTCTTCAAAAGTCACGAATTGAACCTCACTGCTTAGTGGCCATTTGCCTGAAGCAATCATCTCCTCCACCAAATCCCGGCTGGTCTGATGATTTGTGGTGCGCTGGTAAGCCTCGAGAGCCTCGACGTCACCGGGAATCGGGGCTTGGACCGGAGCGCGGCTAATGCCTGTCATAGGACGCATCACCGAGACCAGCGGATTCGCTTTCAACATTCCAGTCCGGGCTGCGGCTTCGGCGGATGCGTCAGAGCACACGCGAACATAGAACCAGTAATCCTTCCACTCTTCCCATTTGTTCTTAAAAGCTGGCACTATACATGAACCTTTCTGATTTCGGGCTGGTATAAAGTTGTAAGACCCATAGTTCGCCCGGACATCAGCCATCCCTCCAGGCTTCCCAACTTTAGAATGATAGTGAGCATCATGAAATCGTGCGAAAACATTAACGCTCAATTCGTCACCCATCATTTTCATCGCCATGGCAAAGACGCTAAGGCGGGTAAATGCATTAGGTGTCAAATGGTGAATCTGAAGATCATAGCGTTCTAGCACTTGTCCCAAGAAATGCTCTATAGGAAACCGAAGCCCTGCCTTAAAATAGTCTCTGAACACAAGAGCTTCATAGGGCCTTTCAAATGAAGTAAGCAGTCTGGTGGACTCAAAGTTGTCAAGCTCTTCCTCATCAATTAGAGAAGGATTTAGATGACATGTCCAAGCTGCATGCTTCGTCTTTTTCTTAGGGGGGCCAGATTCGGCGTCACCGGTTAAATCCTCATCGTCAATAGCTTGACTGCCAACACCCTCTGCACAAGCTTCTATATCAATATCAGCTCCGGCATCACCACCCGCCGAACCCTGTAAGCTGCGTACGGCGGATTCGGCATGAGCAAATTCGGCACGTCCTCTGGCCGAATCAGCGTGGCACAACACCTCCTTGCTTATGACACTGGAAGGTTGGCCGCATCGCTGGGAGTAGACAAAGTACTCTGACTGTTGTTAGAACTTGAATCTGACCCCGAATTCAAGCTCGACTCAGTACCTGAACCAGATTCGGTGCTAGCGTTGTCTCTGCCTATGTTAGAGTGCCCCATAATGTCGAATTAAATGCAAAACACACACTCGCAGGACTAAATAAGAAAACAAAAGAAACAAGGAAATAAAGCACTCGTTGCAGCCGAAGTCAAAGAAAAAAGGAAAACCACACATACGCCGGGAGCGAGGACACTTACCGAAGCGTCGAAAGCGGGCGATGTTGCGTTCCCGAATCAGCTCACGAGCGAAGCAACGGACAGCGACGGCTAGGGTTATGCGCGGGGGAAGAATGAACCCGAGTACCCCCAGGCGCCTTTTATACCTGTCGGGCGAGGCGTCCGTTGGAAAACCAACGGACGCGGCGGCTCGCGCCTCGAGAAAATCCGGACCGTCCGATCTACACACTTGGCATTAACACGGCAAATCAAACGTATTGTCAACAGTGTAGATATTAGGCAAAACACGTGATTCGGAACCGCCGCATAGGACAATGTAGATTGGGTGCCCATGAGACCTAGTGGCGAAATACCCGAAGCTTGAAGCAAGGGGGCCGTTCAAGAGATTCAATGACCGTGGCGGCGTTAGACGTGCTCCGAATCGCAATTTCGGAGTACGCCGAAGGGCTACTGTTAGGGGCAGGGGAGAGTGTGGCCACCCTGTCCCCCATCAAGTCACCTGAAGCCCATTCCGTGATTCAAGTCAATGGAGTTGAGTTCGGGATTTTGATTCGGGGCCGAAGCAGCACGGCTCGTTCCGAAGCTCCGGGACGAACATAAATGCTTTTACCGAATGAGTTATTAGACTTTTGATTCAGATACCTTGGTTTCGGATATCTGGGCTCCAAACCAAGGCCTCGCTTGTTGGGCTGATCGTGGTTCAAAGGGCATCGCCCAAGCCCGAATCCAAAAGCATTCAGCCTGGGCACTTGTTGCAGGTTGCAGGAACAGCCGATGGGGGACGCGCTTAAGGCGGCGTCGTGGATCACCACGTGACTCACAGGGCGAAGCCGACCGTACACGACGGCGACGAGCAAAGACATGTTTGCCCTTGGGTGCGATAAAGTACGGAAGAGGGGCACGATTCATAGGGGTAGAATGGTCATGTATGCGCCTGCGGGCTGCTATAAATAGTGCTCCCTTTGGAGTTAGTAAGCAGGTTGGTTTCCGTGCGTTTTAGCCGGGGAGTGGTTCATAAGAAAGCTTCTAACCACCTACATTCGTGTCATGTGAGTCGAGTCTGGAAGCTCGATTTGGGTTCCGAGGGCATCGCCTCGGGGCCAGAATCAACAGTTTCTATAAAGTTTTAAAAGTAATTTTAAAAATACCAAATCTAGGTTTTTGTCTCCTTTTCAATTTAAATTCAAATCTCTTATTTACATTCACAATCTAAAAGATGTTCATATTTACAAAAAATGTAGATCTTAAAAAATCATGAAAACTTTATTTTTGGATATATTCAACTTCAATTCAAAATTTGTGAGTAATTTGATAAATAGTGCTAGGGGCATTTCTGTAATTTGGCTGAAGCAGAGCAGGCAGCTCGCCGTCGGCATCCTTCCACGGCCTTCCAGCAGCATCCCACCACCCCCGTCGTGTTGCGCTGGCTTCAGCAACTAGCTGTGTGTCATCTCGACCGCCTTGACGTGTCATCCGCGCCCGGCTCGCCCTTCCCTTTAACTACCGGAGCAATACCCGCCATCGCGCTCTGTTTTCCTCCCCGCGTGCCCTCGTCGCCATTCTGCCATAGCCATGAGCTCCACACCTCCATTTTCGCCACCCACAGCTCCGCCATGTCCTCTCGCATCCGCTAAGACTGCTCGCATCATCTCGTGCCATCAGGAGTGTCCCCAGCACGGTCCTCTTCTTCAAGGCCGTCATCCGCGCCGCCGTGAGCTCGTCACCATCGGCAGTCCTCGTCGTCGGTCCTTCTTCATCATTTTTGTCATTACCCAGGAAATGGGTACCCCAAACCCTGGGTTTACCGGACTAAATCCCGCAAAATTAGCAACACGAACCCTCCAGTGACCTCCCACGACTAACGTTCGAAAGCCCGCAGGCCAAAGCATATTGGGTTGACCCACGAACGGGCTACGACGGCCCAAAGCCAAAGCCTGCTCAAGGGGCTACCGAGTGGATTGGGACTGTACACTTGAGGGTTTGATTCGGGCGACCCCTCGAGGATGGAACTTCGCCCGGTGAACGAGCCTGCCCTCGAGGACGGAACTTCGTTCGCGCGAATGGGCAGCCCTCGAGGACAGTGCACCCCTCGCCTACCGACTCTCCCATACGGATCCAGGCGCATTTAATGCGTTTTACCTACCCCCGCCTGACCGTATGGCCACAGTCACGGTAACAGCTGTGGGACTGGCGGTCAAATCTTGCTTTTACCGCCCATGCCCCGGAATCCCGTGGATCGTACTTCACTGTTGCACCATGCCGAGCACTGTGCCCCGTCCAACACCCCCTTGAGACGCATAAATCAGCACGTTTCCCGCATTTCTCGGGATTTGACCTTATCCGGTGAGGCTCGACCCCTTCGACCCGACCTCCTCGACTCAAGCCAAGTCCTCGACCGTCGCCCCTTGACTCCGTCGGACGAACCCTCAAGCTGCACTTCAACAACTCCCGACGCGATGGCTGCAGGGTCTCCATACCGACGTACATCACTACAGCAGCACCGACGTGATCGGCCTCAACGCCATGCGTCATCGGCCATGCGAACGCTAAATATATGTACTCCTGTGCCCCTCCTTCGCCTATAAAAGGAGGCGCCAGGACGTTAGAAAGGAGAGGACCCGAACGACAGGATCCAGAGCATAGAAACGCTAAGTCTTTAGATCAAAGAACAATACCGTGAGATAGTGTAAGGTCGAGAGCCAGGCGTCCGAAACACCCAAGCTCCAACTCACGCTTCTCACACCTGCTTGTATTTTCCCCAGTACTAGCACTTCGGTGCAAGATAACATGAACTATCCTCCCCCCGCTGGACGTAGGGCCTTCTTTGCCCGAACCAGGATAAATCGTTGTGTCCTTCTTGCATCACCCACCGGATTAAGGGAGTACGCAATTACAAATATTACTCATTGGTGTTAACCCCTCGAGGGTCGAAACACCGACAGTTGGCGCGCTAGGTAGGGGAGCCGCATGTCACTAACGATTTCCCGCCATTTTTTCTAGATGGGCCACTTTGTTCCACCACTTTCACGCGCTACGGTGATCTGGTTTGGGAGCCTGGAGTTCATGACCCTCGACCAGGGCTATGACATGACCCTGCTCTCGATCAGTGACCCGAGCAGAGGTCGTGGTACGCCCCCACGCTCATGGGGGGCCGCTCGCCAGTCTCACCACCATGCTTCCACATCCCGAAGGAGGCACGATCGACACCGTCATCGCCATCAACCTGAGTCAAGGATGGTTCCCGCCGCTTTCTCCTCGCCCCTGACCGGAGATGAGGAACCCCTTGTTGAGGGGTTGTCTGACCCGAGTGCAGAGGTAGAGGGCAAACCAGCAGGACCCCACCACAACCCTGACTCCACCTTCGCAGTACGCTCATCGAGGAAGCGCGATGAAGTCCCCGCTCGGTCGAGCCCGCTCCCGCACAAGCTGTTCGAGCGTCATCGGCGGCCTTCGTTCGACTTCAACAATGCCACGACGACGATCCCGACAGCGACCCACTCCAACATGAGCGCGTTAGAGGACCGCCCAGGCGCCCTTTTCCGTGCAATGACGGGCGTGGGGACTGTCACATTAGCCTCTGAGGGCTTGGCCTTTGCGAGAGCACCCGGCCCCTGGAGGTACACCGTCGGCACACTCCGACGACAGCTGCAGGAGGAGGCGCGCGGACAATTCCCCATTTTCTACTACGGTGACCCCGACTCTGACTCTGATCATTGGGATCCTACCTGCGAGTGCCTCCACATCGATGGCGATGTTGACTCCAATCAGGACACCATCGATCCAGTGGCCGCGGCAGCTACCGCTGCGGCGGGAGGTGCTCTCCCCAGAGCAGAGGACCAACAACTAGACACACCCCAAGAGGCGTGCCCCCATCCTGGCGAGCAGGACGCACAGCTGGCACAAATTCAGGAGTTGCAGGCGAAGCTCGCCGATGAGCAGGAATGATTGCGCCTGCTCGAGCTAACCCTCGAGCAAGAGCGGCGACTGCCGGCGGTAGAGCCCGAGCCAGGGCCCGAGAGGTCAACCGGCAGATCAACGAGGCAGGGGCACCCGAGCAACCCACCAACTGTTACCCCCGAGCGAGCCAAAACATTGTCGCGGTGGCTATGCTCCTTCACAATATGCCCGCACCATCCAACTCGCAAGCTCGGCGAATACAACGTGAGGTCGAGGACCTCCTCCAAGTAGCTGCTGTTCAGCAAGCTGAGAGCTCAGCCTCGAGGCATCGAGGGGCAGCCTCCGAACCTCAGGTCTAGCCCTCCTGGCCCGAAAGGGAGAGCTCGGTCGATCAGGGGGCGGCCCCCCGACCGAAGAGGAAGCTGGCCCGAGAACGTGTCAACGACGACTGCGCTCCCCGTGACGCGCGCCTTGACATTGTCGAGAACCGCAGGCGCAAGCACGGGGATGCCGAAGATCGAGGGTACAGCGCCCATCATGGAGGGCGTTACGACAGCGACGACGATCGACGGGACCCGGAGCCACCGGGTCCCCGAGTCTTCAGCAGGACGATCTGCTGCGCCCAGCTGCCCGACAAGTTTTGACCCCCCACGAGCATCGTCAAATACAACGGCGAAACCAATCCCGAGCTCTGGCTAGCCGACTTTTGGCTGGCTTGTCAGGCGGGCGGGGCACGTGACGATCACACCATCATACGTCCTGTTCCTGTCTGACACCGCACGTAGGTGGATCGAGGAGCTTCCCCCTGACCAGATTCGTGGCTGGATCGACCTTGTCTGGATCTTCGAGGGGAACTTCAAAGGTACCTACGTGCATCCCAGGAACTCCTGGGAACTGCGCAACTGCAAGCAGAAACCAGGGGAGTCTCTCCGTGACTTTGCTCGATGATTCTCCAAGCTCCGCACTGAACTACCCCATATCTCCGATCTCAACGTCATTCTAGCGTTCGTTGCGGGTACAACTTGCAAGGACCTAGTTCGCGAGTTGGGGCGTAACCGCCCCGACACCGTCGACGAGCTGATGGATGTGGTCGCCAACTACGTGGCCGGCGAAGAGGCGGTCGATGCCTTCTTCAGCGACGGGAAGGACAAGGGAAAGGCGCCGGCAGCCGACGACGTCGGAGGCTCAAGCAAAGGGTCGAAGAGAAACAACAACAAGAAGAAAAATCAGCAAGGCAAGCGTGAGGCTGCAGAAGATGATCTCATCACAACAACCGAACGCAAAAGACCTCGAGGCCCCCCGAGGGGGCCATCTTCGACAGAATGCTCGAGGAGCCCTGCCCTTACCACAAGGACTGGGTGAAGCACAAGCTTAAGGACTACCGCATGCTTCGAAAGCACTTCGAGCAAGTGGGCGTGAAGAAAGGTGACAACAAGAAAGACCAAGGCGGCGGTGAGGGAGACAACAGGGAAGACGGAAAATTCCCCGAAGTCTATGATTGCTACATGATCTACGGGTCCCCTCCACCCAGCTCACACCTCGATAGCACAAGCGAGAGCGTCGAGAAGTCTTCTCCGTCTGAGTCGCAACACCTCACTACCTTGACTGGTCTGACGCGCCCATCACGTTTGACCGCGATGACCATCCGGATCGAGTCCCCAACCCCGGGGCCTATCCGCTCGTCGTCGACCCAATCATCATAAATACCGCCTCTCGGAGGTCCTCATGGACGGTGACAGCAGCCTAAACATCATCTACCTCGAGACCCTCGACCTCCTGGGAGTCAAGAGGTGCCAACTCTGACCCAGCGCTGGGGGATTCCATGGCGTCGTGCCAGGGAAGAAGGCCCTTCCCGTCGGCCATATCGACCTTCCTGTCTGCTTTGGCACCCCTTCCAACTTCAGGAAAGAGACCCTCACCTTCGAGGTGGTCGGGTTTCACGGAACGTATCACGCGTAGTTCATGGCGATCCCGAACTACACCTACCTCAAGCTCAAGATGCTAGGACCCAAAGGCGTCATCACTGTCGCCTCCTCCTACGAGCACGCGTACGACTGCGATGTTGAAAGCGTCGAATATGGGGAGGCCATCGAGCAAAATGCCATGATAGCCACGACCCTCGAGCACCTCGCCAACGAGATGCCAGATCCCAAGCGACACGCCGGCAACTTTGAGCCAGCACAAGACACCAAGAAAGTCCCCCTCGACCCGAGCTGCCCATGCGAGAAGGTGCTAACGATCAGCGCCGACCTCGAGGACAAATAGGAAGTCGTGCTCGTCGACTTTCTCCACACGAACGCCGATATTTTTGCGTGGAGTCCTTCAGATATGCCAGGCATACCGAGGGAAGTCGCCGAGCACGCCTTGGAAATCCGGGCTGGGTCCAGACCGGTGAAGCAACGCCTGCGCCGCTTCGACAAGGAGAAGCGCTGGATCATCGGCGAGGAGGTACACAAGCTTTTGGCGGCTAGATTCATCAAGGAAGTTCATCACCCTGAATGGTTAGCTAATCCCGTGTTAGTTAAGAAAAAGAATGGAAAGATGCGGATGTGTATTGACTATACTAGTTTAAACAAAGCATGTCCCAAAGTTCCGTTTCCTCTACCACGCATTGATCAAATTATCGACTCTACCGCGGGGTGTGAAACCCTCTCGTTCCTCGATGCTTATTCCGGCTACCACCAAATTAAGATGAAAGAGTCCGACCAGCTCGCGACTTCCTTCATCACGCCTTTTGGCATGTACTGCTACGTGACCATGCCCTTCGGCCTCCGAAACACCGGGGCAACGTATCAGCGGTGCATGCTACACATCTTCGGCGAACACATAGGCGACACGGTCGAAGCCTACGTCGATGACATCGTGGTCAAGTCCAAAAGAGCGGACAACCTCATCCGAGACCTCGAAATCACGTTCGGGTGCCTTCGAGCCAAAAACATAAAACTCAACCCCGAGAAATGTGTCTTCAGAGTGCCTCGAGGCATGCTCCTCGGATACATCATCTCCCAGCGTGGGATCGAGGCCAACCCCGAGAAGGTGGCGGCCATCCCACGAATGGGGCCGATTCGGGACCTCAAGGGCGTGCAGAGGGTCACGGGCTGTCTCGTGGCCCTCAGCCGCTTCATCTCATGTTTAGGGGAGAAGGCCATGCCTCTGTACCGTCTCTTGAAAAAATCCGAGTGATTCACGTGGACCGCGGAGGCCGAGGAGGCCCTCGACGAACTCAAAGCCAAGCTGACATCGGCTCCGATCCTCGTCCCTCCTCGGCCAGCAACGTCGACTGAACCGCCTGAGCCCCTCTTCTTCTATGTCACCACAACCACCCAGGTGGTCAGCGCGACCATAGTGGTGGAGAGGCAAGAGGAAGGACGTGCCTTGCCAGTCCAGCGGCCGGTTTATTTCGTCAGCGAAGTGCTTTCAGAAACAAAAATCCATTACCCACAGGTGCAGAAGCTGCTCTACGCCATCGTCCTTACGCGTCGCAAGCTCCAACACTACTTCCTCAGCCACCCGGTCACTGTGGTATCCTCGTTCCCCTTGGGGGAGATCATCCATAACCGGGAGGCCGCTGGAAGGATTACCAAGTGGTTGGTCGAGCTAATGGGCGAGACCATCACCTACGCACCACGGAAGGCCATCAAGTCTCAAGTGCTGGCGGATTTCGTCGCCGAGTGGACCGACACTCAGTTGCCACCAGTCCAAATTCAAGGCGAGCTGTGGATGATGTACTTCGACAGGTCGCTCATGAAGACAGGAGCAGGCGTGGGCTTGCTCTTCATTTCACCCCTCGGAGTCCACATACGCTACGTCATTCGCATCCACTTTGCCGCTTCTAACAACGTCACGGAGTACGAAGCACTCGTCGCCGGATTACGAATCGCCCTTGAACTTAGGGTCTGACGCCTTGACGTTCGAGGCGACCGCAGCTAATCACCGAGTTGCCACGATGCCAAGATGGAAGCATACTGCAACGAAGTGCGCAAGTTGGAAGACAAATTCCACGGCCTCGAGCTTAGTCATATCGCTCGACGATACAACGAAGCCGCGGATGAGCTCGCGAAAATCGCATCGACTCGAGGTACAGTCCCTCCAGACGTGTTCTCGAGGGACCTCTTCGAGCCCTCCGTCGATTTGGGCTCGGGGGCTTGCACTACGCCCTCGAAGCTCCACCCCATGACCTCAATCGGGGCCCCCTCGACCGGGGCCCAGGTTATGGAGATCCAGGAGACATCTCCTTCGTCGAACCCGCCACCGGATTGGCGAGCCCCTTTACTCAAATGCCTCATTCGGGGAGAACTTCCAGAGGACCAGACCGAAGCTCGATGGATCGCGTGACGGGCCAAGTCCTACATCATCTACGGTGATGGCAAGGAACTCTACAGGCGAAGCCCCTCAGGCGTTCTTCAGTGCTGCATTACCATCGAGGAAGGCAGGAGGCTCCTCGAGGACATACACTCGGGAGCCTGCGGCCACCACGCAGCACCAAGGACCCTCGTAGGCAATGCCTTTCGACAGGGTTTCTACTGGCCGACCGCCGTTTTCGACGCCACGAACATCGTCCGCTCGTGCAAAGGGTGTCAATTTTACGCCAAGCAGACGCACCTCCTAGCTCACGCCCTACAAATGATCCCCATCACCTGGCCGTTTGCGGTCTGGGGGCTCGATCTTGCAGGACCTCTCAAAAGGACAACCAAAGGATACACGCACCTGCTCGTTGCCATCGACAAGTTTACCAAGTGGATCGAGGCCTGGCCCATCAGTAACATCCGCTCCGAATGGGCAGTCGAGTTCTTCACCGACATCATCCATCGCTTCGCGGTCCCGAACGTCATCATCACTGACAACGGCACGCAGTTCACCGGCAAGAAGTTCTTGGATTTTTGCGATCGCCATCACATCCGTGTGAATTGGTCCGCGGTTGCACATCCTCGAACTAACGGCCAGGTCGAGCGCGCCAATTGCATGATTTTGCAGGGCCTCAAGCCAAGGATCCTCAAACGCCTCGGCAAGCACGGAAAAAATGGGCCGCGGAGTTGCCATCGGTCCTATGGAGCTTAAGGACAACACCTAGTCGAGCCACGGGGTTGACCCCATTCTTCTTGGTCTATGGGTCCGAGGCCGTCCTCCCCACTGACCTCGAGTATGGTTCCCCTCGACTAAAGGCGTACAACGAGCAAACCAATGAAGAAGCCCTCGCAAACGCCGTCGACCAGGTCGAGGAGGCTCGAGACATGGTGCTACTTCACTCTGTGAGGTATCAGCAAAAACTTCGATGCTACCACGACAAGCACGTGCGAGCGAGGGACTTCCAAGTTGGAGACCTCGTCCTACATCGACGACAGAGCAACAAAGGACATCACAAGCTGACACCGCCATGGGAAGGCCCATACGCCGTAGCTGAGGTGCTAAAGCCCGGGACGTACAAGCTCGCTAACGACAAAGGCGAAATCCTCACCAACGCATGGAACATCGAACAGCTACGTCGTTTCTACCCTTAGGGCACCAGTGCCCTTGTACATTCTCGCATGTCTTGTACATTTCCGCATGACAAATATAAGGAGTACTTTCGATTATAAGTTCAAACTTGTTATTGTACATGCAAGAGGTAGCCTTGACCCTGTCTCACCAGAGTCGAGCCTCCCTCGGGGGCTAACGGGGGGGGGGAACCCCCTAAGTTCCTAAAAATACGAACGATTTTTTTTCGCACGCCTCCCTTTTCGCTTCCCAACTAAGTTGACAACGCCTCGAACTCCCTAGGGGTCGAGGGCTGTCGAGCCGGAGCTCTCCTACACCTCCGGACTACGGTACCTCCACTCGCTCCCCACCTCGAGGGATACGAGCTTGCGTCGAACGCTCAGTCGGAAAGCAAAAGTCAGGCGAGCAAAACTCGAGCACTTCCTGTTTCTCACACCTCGATACGCTTCGCGACTAAGTAGAAAACGCCTCGAACTCCCTAGGGGTCGTGGGCTGTCGAGCCAGAGCTCTCCTACGCCTCCGAGCTACGGTACCTCCACTCGCTCCCCCCTCGAGGGATACGAGCTTGCGTCAAAAACTTAGTCAAAAAAGCAAAGTCTAGGTGAGAAGAAAGCAGAAAAGGTTCGAAAGTAAAATGACACATCACATTACGATAGATGTATTAATGTTCAAAAAGGGCTTTCGAAGCCACATTGAATATAAGTTACAAAAAACTAATTCATTACATGGCACCCTCGCCCAGCCTTGCCCTACAGGCCCGCTCCGTCGCCGCCCTCCTCGACGTGGTACCCTCCATCCGTAGGGGGGAGGACTTCATACTCAAACAGCTTCGCCAACGCTCCCCCTGGCCTCTCGGCGTCATGAATGAGCCCTCGGCATCGCTCCTCGTTCTCCGTGTCGGTCTTCGAGATGTCTGGAACAAAGCCTTGGGCCACCATGTTCATGTCAAAGACGAAGCCCGAGGAGACCACTGCAAGCACCCGCTTCACGCCGGTGTGAAGCGCCTCTCGCACGCGATCGCGAAGGGTGGCGTCGAGGTAGTAGATCCAGTCCACGAGCGCGGCACCCGTGATGTCTTCTTCGGCACCCTCGACGGGCCTGACCTCCCAGGAGGCGCAGAGCCCGTCGAGGGTAACCCGGAGCCGACCAAGAAGTGCCCCCTCCGCCACGAGGCTCTCCTGCAGCGCCTTGGCGGCAGTCTGGGTTGCAAGCAGCTCAGATTCGAGGCCTGAAACACAAAGCAAGAATTAGATAAACCATATGGAAAAAACAAAGATCAAAAACCCTTTAAGGAGCTCACCAGCACAGCGAGTCTTGAGGGCGTTGCGATCCCCCAGCACGGCGTCGCGCTCCCCCCGAGCCTCGTCCCGCTCCCGCTGGGCCTCTTTGAAGGCTCGGGTCACCTCCGTCTTCTCAAAGCAGAGGGTCTCGAGGGCGCCACCAGCCAGGATGATGGCCTGCTCCTTGTCCTGGAGGGTGGCCTTCATTGCCCCGAGCTGGGTTTCTAGGCCGGCTGCACGGCTCTTTTCCTCCTGGACCAAGGCGGAGAGGGCGTTGTGCGCCACGGAGACTTCAGCAAAATTGGCCTCGAGGGAGTGGATGCGTTCCATGGAGCTCTGAGCCTCCGCCATGAGTAGCTCGACGCGCTCCCGGGCTCGGACGCTCTCGCCCCTGGCCTTCTCTGATTCGGCCTTTGCCGCGTCAGCCTCCTTCCTCGCACGCTTGAGCTCCTCCTTGAGGTGGGCGGCTTCCCCTCGAGCGGCGTCGGAGTCCTCCTTCGCCTGGGCGGCCTCCTCTTTGGCTTTGGTGGCTTCCTCCCTGGTCCGCTTTAGCTCCTCCTCGAGCTCGGCCACCCTGCTCTGCGCAGAGCGGCCGGTCTCGAGTTGGCGAAGCACTTCCTCCCGGCTGTTGTGCGTTTCATGGAGGAAGTCTGACTTGGAGTAGGACCGCCTCTGCGCCTCCTGGGGACAAGAAGTCGAGGGTTGAGGCATTTCATACGAAAGAGCTTAAAAAACTACATATGACCTAACACAGTGACTCACCGTGAGGTTCCGGTCGAGGCCTTCCGTGAGCTCGATGCCCAACTTCAGCAGGTGCCGCAGCCATGACCGGGACCGCTCGGCCTCCTCCCAGCACTTGACCTCCGTCGGGTCGTTCATCTCGATCCCCGGAGCGCTGGAGTCGCCAAGTTCCCGGAGTATGATGCACTCCTTGCCCCAACATGGAAGAACCGTCTTGACCTTGGTTCGCGCCAAGGACTCGATCTCGTCCACCACGTCGTGTGGGGCGCCGTAACGCACGGCCAACTCTGACGGGCCGTTGAACTCCGAGACAACGCTGGCACTCCTCAGCCCGGGGTCGGAAGATGACCTCCTCAGCAGTCCAGAAGCCGCCGTCTTCTCCGGCCGCTCCGTCAACGGCTGTAGCGGCTGGCTCGACGCTGCTTCTGGCACCTCCGAAGACAGCAAAGGTGTCGAGGGCATTGCCTCCCCCAACACCATGACTTGTGGCCCCGGCAAGGCCACCAACGATGCGTCTTCTACCGGGCTCAGTACCGAGGCATCCTCCGGTTGCGCCCCCGGCAGCCGCGGGACCGTCGACGCCTTCGACGCCGCTTCTCCTATGGCCAGGAACTCATCCAAAGTAATCACGGACACCCATTGTTTGGGTAGTCCGAAAGTCGCTTCCGCCTCCGACGTCTCGGGCGGTTGCTGCGCCGGCGGGTCTAGCAGCACCGCGTCCCCCGGCGATGTCTGCTGCGCCTGCTGATGCTGGGGCTGGCCCCCAGTTTCATCCTCCTCCCACTGCTTCAACGGCTCCTTCTCCTCCTCCTGCTGCAGCCGTGGCAGCTCCGCTTCTTGCAGGGCCCCCTGCTCTTGCTCCCTCCGGGCCTCGAGCTCACGCAGCCCCGCCGGCCAGGGCCGCCGCTCTCCCATCGAGGGGGGAAGGGTCGAGGTCTCCTCACCCTCGAGGTCCACAACGGCTACCTCCTCACCTGGCCCATGGCCCTCGGGGGCTCCCGCCTTGGGTGCGGGGATCGAAGCCTCCAAACCGCCAGGAACGGAAGCTCCTGACGTCGGGGCACCACCCCCAGGTGCCGGGCCAAGCTCGAGGGCTGCAGGCGACGACGTCAGGGAGGCGCTGCCTCCCTCATGCATCCTCCTCGGCTCGGAGTCGCTGCCCGTCGTGGGCCCCGAGACGCTCGACCCTGCAGCAAGAGTAGAACCCGTCAGTCTACCGCGCGCCAGAGCACCAAGGGCAGAGGATAACCACTTGGCTTCCCACGGAGCCAAGGGCCTCGATGTCGCACCTGTGATCGGGACCACCATCTTCGCGGCTGCATCCATCTTGAGCCGCTTAGCCAGCGCGAGAGACGCCTCCTCGATCTGGCGCTTGGGCCTACATGGAAAGCAGAACAGCAAAAAGTTTATTAAAGCGCACAAAGAATGATTCAACGACACTTATCCGAAGGGTATAGAGGCCTTTCGGGTACCCCTCGAACTGCCCAAAGATTTCGAGACCCCTCCCGAAGCCGAGCTCTTCATAGGGCTGGGGCTGCTCGGGGCCGTTGGTGGGGTCACCGCGCTTCCCTGCTTCGACGGGGCCTCCTGGGCACGCCTCTGCTCCGCCCGCACTGACGACCGGGACCGGGTCTCCGGGATCGAAGTGGGTGGGCTCCCGCCTCGAGTACGACGCGAGGGGGTGATCCCCCTTGAGGCGAGGCCTCGGCCCCCCTTTTTCCACGTCGGTGCTCCAAGGCCGACGCCGCCTGCTGAGGGGCGCGCTGCTCCGCCACCTCCTCCTGCACGAAGGGGCGGTCAGCATGGGAGGAATCTGACAGGATGCGGTCGAGGTGCCCCTCCACCCCCTTGACGTCATCACTGTCATCATCATCACCTTCATCTCCATCAGAGGGAGACTCCTCCTCTGGGAGCCCATCGCGCCTCTGCTCAGCGCGGCGCTTCGCGAGCCTTTCGCGCTCCCGGAGCTTCTTGGCTTTCTTTTTCTCCTCCTCGTCCTTACTCCGCTTCTCTTGCTGGGCGGTGAAGCGTCTTACCTGATGATCAGGAGCGTCCTCCCTCAATGGAGGCCTCGATCTCCGGTAGTCGATTCTCCCCTGCGCAAAGATGTTTAGTCACAGGGACAAGAGAAGGGGGAGAACTCGAATGGCACGAGTCGGGGCGCTCACCAGGTCGAGGCAACCCTCCTCCGGATGCATGGGGAGGCGGTTGACGTCTTCCACCCTGAACGAGCCAGCCACCATCCCCTTTACCCGCGCGATGACTTCCGAGGCGGACAGCCTCTCGCCGGACATCCAGCACCTCTTGAGAACCTCAGGCGCCGCCGAGGGGAGCATCTCGTCCAACCGCAACGGGCGCTCCATCAGAGGGAGCACCCGTCGACTGTGAAAGGCCGAGATGACCACCCCCACCATCAGGCCCGCTTCTCGAAGGGTCCTCATCGCGACGACGAGGGGATGAAGTCGACGCTGAAGATCTCCCGCGACACCGAACGGCCAATTGTATGGACGCTCGGCGATGAGCCGCCCGGTGTACAGCGGGAGATAGCCGCCGTCGTTGCGGAGATAGAACCACTGCTCGTCCCACCGGGAGTGGTTGGACGTCAACCCGGTGGGGATGAACTCGCGTGGCTCCTCCGACCTCCCGGTCTTCAACGAGAAGTTGAGGCACCCCGCTCTGACGATTCGCCTTACTCCGGCCGACACCGGGGAGGCGAACCACTCCCTCTTGTAGAGGTGGAGCCATAGCTCCCAATGTGGCGCCATTCCGAGGTAGCCCTCGCAGACGGCCGCAAAGATGGCGACGTTGGAGATGGCGTTGGGGGAGAAATGGTGGAGCTCGACGCCGTAGCAGTTCGTCAGCCCCCGCATGAACTTGCTTGGGGGCACACCGAACCCATGACGATGGAACTTGAGGAAGCTCACCACATACCCCTCCGGCGGATTTGGCTCTTCGTGGTCCCTGGGCGGCGCAATCCACTCCGGCCGATTTGAATCGGTGATGGGGCAGAGAAGTCCTTCCCTCACCAGCTCGAGCAGCCTTTGCTGCGTCACGGTCGATGGGCGCCAAGGCTCGGCGGGCTAGAGGACGGGGGCCATGGCGGTAGCGGTAGCATAGATCTGCTCGGTGGGCGCGGCGGTGGCAACAACAGCACGAATCTCTTCGGCGGACGGTCGACTAGGAAGGTTCCCAATCATGACTTCTCGCTCTAAGTTTTTATCCTCACACGCGTAGGAAAGCAGGAGCTCGGCAGAATGGCGAAAGTAGGGGCGAACAGCGCCTGTCCCCCTTCGTTTTTATACTCGGGAAGTGCAACGGGCGGAGCCCGGCGGCAGGGAAAAGGTAACTTCCCGCAATTAATGCGTTTGCCTGACCGTTCCCACCTCGACCCTTGACCGGATGCACGCGTCACACCTCTGACAGAGAGCCGTTGCTCGGGCCCACCACGATCGCACCGCTAAGCTCTTCTCCTCAAAAGGCGTGCCCAACGGTAAGAAAAAAGAACCGTCACTCGCTAACGGAGTTTTCTACATAAGGTAAAACGGGCTCTGGCCCCACCTCGAAGTCTCGAGGGAGCGAAGGCGGGTCCTCGTGTGAGGGCTTAACGGCCGCCCTTGAGCGCCGCAAAAGAACGGGCTCTGATCCCGCCTCGAAGTCTCGAGGGAGCGAAGGCCGGTCCTCGTGTGAGGGCTTAACGGCCGCCCTTGAGCACCGCAAAAGAACGGGCTCCGACCCCGCCTCAAAGTCTTGAGGGAGCGAAGGCCGGTCCTCGTGTGAGGGCTTAACGGCCGCCCTTGAGCACCACAAAAGAACGGGCTTCGACCCCGCCTCAAAGTCTCGAGGGAGCGAAGGCCGGTCCTCGTGTGAGGGCTTAACGGCCGCCCTTGAGCACCGCAAAAGAACGGGCTCCGACCCCGCCTCAAAGTCTTGAGGGAGCGAAGGCCGGTCCTCGTGTGAGGGCTTAACGGCCGCCCTTAAGCACCGCAAAAGAACGGGCTCCGACTCCGTCTCAAAGTCTCGAGGGAGCGAAGGCCGGTCCTCGTGTGAGGGCTTAACGGCCGCCCTTGAGCATCGCAAAAGAACGGGCTCCGACCCCGCCTTGAAGTCTCGAGGGAGTGAAGGCCGGTCCTCGTGTGAGGGCTTAATGGCCGCCCTTGAGCACCGCAAAAGAACGGGCTCCGACCCCGCCTCGAAGTCTCGAGGGAGCGAAGGCCAGTCCTCGTGTGAGGGCTTAGCGGCCGCCCTTGAGCATCGCAAAAGAACGGGCTCCGACCCTGCCTCGAAGTCTCGAGGGAGTGAAGGCCAGTCCTCGTGTGAGGGCTTAACGGCCGCCCTTGAGCACCGCAAAAGAACGGGCTCCAACCCTGCCTTGAAGTCTCGAGGGAGCGAAGGCCGGTCCTCGAGTGAGGGCTTAACGGCCGCCCTTGAGCACCGCAAAAGAATGGTTACTCGTCGACAAAGATTTCCACAAAAGGAGAAAACAGGCTCTGACCCTACCTCAAAGTCTCGAGGGAGCGAAGGCCGGTCCTCGAGTGAGGTCTTAACGGCCGCCCTTGAGCCCCAAAAATCGGGCTGCGGCCCTAAGTCTCGAAGAGGCAAAGGCTGACCCCACGAACAGGGTTCGACAGCCGCCCTCGAGCATCCGAGTCAGGGGTGACCAAGGGGGAGCCAACACGAGGCCCTGCTCAAGAACGAACTCTCGAGACCCCTTTGGACGCATCCAAGGTGAAACGCTACGGACTTTATGGAATCCCCCCGAAGGGAGGCATTGAGCCGCCGAGACCTATCGAATGGAATCGGTATCCGTAGGACCATTGCGTTTTGCTTTAATGAGACCGCCTCCAGGCCTCCTGCCGACCTCTATCGAACGAGGAACGGGCTCTCGCTTGGATTTTCCCGTTACCAGCTCATTGAGAACTTCACGGCTCGCCCTATCGGGGGTAGTCCGATGCTTCTCGCCTCACATCAGATCGAAAGGACTCGTGAGAAGAATGCCGAGGCCAGCAACACCCCAGCCGCACGAGGCTCGAGGGCTCGTCTGTGCCTGGCGCCCCTCGACGAAAGAGGGTCAAAAATCCCCCGGGGGCTCCCCTCGGTAAAACGCTACGACTCCAGTTCAGGCCTGTACCCGACTGGACGAGCACCCTTTAACTAAATATAAATAAAGCCCTCACAGGAGCCTTTCGACTCCTACGAGGCCTCGGGGGCTACCCCTGCGGGGGTCGCTCGCGCGCCCCCCGTGAAAAAATCCGAATCACGTCCCATTCCTAAATTCCTGACCCCCTCCCTGAGTGTCATCACTCGCGTAGGGGCTCAGGGGCTACTGTTGATACCCTGGAAACGGGTACCCCAGACCCTGGTTTACCAAACTAAAACCCCGCAAAATTAGCATCTTGACGCCTCCGGTAACCTCCCGCGCTAACGTACGAAGGCCCACAGGCTGAGACGTATCGGACTGGCCCGCGAACGAACAACGACGGCCCAAAACCAAAGCCTGCCCGAGAGGCTACCAAACGGACTAGTACTGTACACCTGAGAGGTTACCGAACGGACTAGTACTGTATAACCGAGAGGTTACCGAACAGACTGGTACTGTACACGTGAGGGTACAATTCGAGCAACCCCTCGAGCATGGAATTTCGCCTCCGAACGAGCCTGCCCTCGAGGACGTGACTTCGCCCTGCGAACGAGCCTCCCCTCGAGGATGGAACTTTGCCCGGGTGAATGGGCGGCCCTCGAGGACGGTGCACCCCTCGGCAACCAACTCCCCCGTGCGGATCCGAGCGCATTTAATGCGACCTATCTACCCCCGCCTAACCGCATGGCCATAGTCACGGTAACAGTTGCAGGCGTGGCGGTCAAATCTGCTTTTGTCGCCCATACCCCGGAATCCCGCAAGTCATATTACGCTGTTGCGCCATACCGAGCGCTGTGCCATGACCCGCACCGCCTCGAGACGTATAAACTAACGTGTTTTTCGTGTTTTCCGGGATTCGGTCTTATCCAGCGAGGCTCGACCTCCTCGGCACGACCCCCTGGACTCCGGCCAAGACCCTTGACCGTCGCCCCTCGACTTCACCGAGCGAACCCTCGAGCTGAACTTCAACAACTCCCGACGTGACGGCTGCAGGGCCTCCCATACCGACGTACATCACTACAGCGGCACCGACGTGATCGGCCTCAACATCGTACGTCATCAATGTCATGCGAACTCAAAATACATGTACACCTGTGCCCCTCCTTCATCTATAAAAGGAGGCGCCAGGGCGTTAGAGAGAGGGACCGGACTCAAACCGAGGGAATCTAGAGCATAGAAACATTAAGGCTTTAGATCACAGAGCGACACCGTGAGCCTATGCAAGGTCGGGAGCAAGGCGTCCGAACGCCCAAACTCCACCTCACACTCCTCACACCTGCTTGTATTTTCCCCTGTACTAGCACTTCGGTGCAAGATAACACGAATCATCCTCCCCCCGCTGGACGTAGGGCCTTCTTTGCCCGAACCAGGATAAATCGTTGTGTCCTTCTTGCATCACCCACCAGATTAGGGAACACGTGAACACAATATTACTCGTTGGTGTTAACCCCTCGAGGGTCAGAACACTGACACGAGGCCTGAGACACAAAACAAGAGTTAGACAAACCATACGGGAAGAAAAAAGAACAAAGGCTCTTCAAGGAACTCACCGGCACAGCGAGTCTCGAGGGCGCGGCGATCCCCCAGCATGGCGTCGCGCTCCCCCTGGGCCTCGTCCCACTCCCGCTGGGCCTGCTTGAAGGTCCGGGTCACCTCCGCCTTCTCACAGCGAAGGGTCTCGAGGGCACCACCAGCCAAGATGATGGCTTGCTCCTTCTCTTGGAGGGTAGCCTTCATCACCCCGAGCTGGGTTTCCAGGCTAGCGGCCCGGTTCTTCTCCTCCTGGGCCAAGGCGGAGAGGGTGTTACGCGCCATGAAGACTTCAGTGAGACTGGCCTCGAGCAAGCAGATGCTCTCCACGGAGCTCTGAGCCTCCCCCACGAGTAGCTCGATGAGCTCCTAGGCTCGGATGCTCTCGCCCTTGGCCCTCCCCGCTTCGGCCTTGGCCGCATCGGCCTCCTCCCTAGCACGCTTGAGGTCCTCCTTGAGGTGGGCGGCTTCCCCTCGAGTAGCTTCGGCATCCCCCTTCGCCCGGGCGGCCTCCTCTTTGGATTTGGCGGCCTCCTCCCTGGTCCGCTTCAGCTCCTCCTCGATCTCGCCCACCCTGCCCTACGCAGAGCGACCGGCTTCGAGTTGGTGAAGCACTTCCTCCCGGCTGTTGTGCATTTTATGGAGGAAGTCTGACTTGGAGTAGGAATGCCTCCACACCTCCTGGGGATAGGAAATTGAGGGCTAAGGCATTTCATATGAAAGAACTCAAAAAACCGCATATGGTCTACACAGGGACTCACCGCGAGGTTCCGGTCGAGGCCTTCGGCGAGCTCGACGCCTAGCTTCAGCAAGTGCTGCAGCCACGCCCAGGACCGCTCGGCGTCCTCCCAGCACTTGACTTCCGCCGGGTCGTCCATCTCGATCCCCGGAGCGCTGGAGTCACCGAGTTCCCGGAGTACGATGCGCTCCTTGCCCCAATATGGAAGGACCGTCTTGACCTTGGTTCGCGCCAAGGACTCGATCTCGTCCACCACATCGCATGGGACGCCGTAACGCATGGCCAACTTTGCCGGGGTGCGAAACTCCGATGCGGCGCCGGCATCCCTCAGCCCGGGGTCAGAAGTCAACCTCCTCAGCATGCCAGAAGCCGCCGTCTTCTCTGGCTGCTCTATCGACGGTTGTGGTGGCTGGCTCGACGCTGCTTCTAGCGCCTTCGGAGGCAGCGGAGGTGTCGAGGCCATCGCTTCCCCCAACACCATGACTTGTGGCACCGGTAGGACCACCATCGACGCATCTTCCGCCAGGTTCGGTACCAAGGCCTCCTCCAGTTGCACCCTCGACAGCCGCGGGACCATCGATGCCTTCGACACCATTTCTTCTTCGACCAGTAGCTCGTCCAGGGTGATCATGGACACCCATTGCTTGGGCAGTCCCGATGTCCCCTATGCCTCCGACGTCTCGGGCGGCTGTTGCGCCGGCGGGTCTAGCGGCGCCATGCCCCCCGGCGGCGACTGCTGCGCCTGCTGATGCTGGGGCTGGCCCCCAGTTTCCTCCTCCTCTTCCCACCGCTCCAGCGGCTCCTTCTCCCCCTCCTGCTGCGGCCGCGGCAGCTCCGCTTCTTGCAGGGCCCCCTGCTCCTGCTTTCTCTGGGCCTCGAGCTCACGTAGCCCCGCCGGCCAAGGTCTCTGCTCTCCCGTCGAGGGGGAAGAGGTGTGGTCTCCTCACCCTCGAGGTCAACGATGACTACCTCCTCTCCCGGGTCGTGGCCCTCGGGGGCTCCCGCTTGGGGTGCGGGGATCGAGGCCTCCGGTCGGCCAGGAGCGGAAGCTCCCGATGTCGGGGTTCCGCCCCCTGGCGCCAGGCTGAGCTTGAGGGCCGTGGATGATGACGTCAAGGACGCGCTCCCTCCCTCTTGCGTCCTCCCTGGCTCTGAGTCGCTGCCCGTCGTGGCCCTCGAGACGCTCGACCCTGCAGCAAGAGCGAAACCCGTCAGCCTACCGCGCGCCATATCACCGAGGGTTGAGGACAACCACTTGGCTTCCCACGGAGCCAAGGGCCTCGACGTCGCACCTGTGACCGGGGCCTCCATCTTCGCGGCTGTGTCCACCTTGAGCCGCTTAGCTGGCACAAGAGACGCCTCCTCGATTCGGCGCTTGGGCCTAGATGGGAAGCAGGACGGCAAAAAGCTTATTAAACTGAGCAATGAGGATGCAACGAAAAAAGAATGGAATCAACAACACTTACCTGAAGGGGATAGAGGCCTTTCGGGGCCCCCTCAAACCGCCAGTAGATCTCGAGACCCCTCCCGAAGTCGAGCTCTTCCCGGGGCTGAGACTGCTCGGGGCCATCGGTGGGGTCGCCGTGCCTCCCTGCTCCGACGGGGCCTCCTGAGCACGGCTCTACTCCGCCCGCGCCGACGACCGGGACCGGGTTTCCCAGATCGAAGTGGGTGGGGTCCCGCCTCGAGTACGATGGGAGGGGGTGAACCCCCTCGAGTCGAGGCGTCAGCCCGCCTTTTCCCACACTGGCGCTCCGAGGCCGACGCCACCAGCTGGGGGGCGCACTCCTCCACCGCCTCCTCCTGCACGAAGGGGCGATCAACATGGGAGGAACCCAACAAGATGTGGTCGAGACGCCCCGCCACGCCCTCGACGTCATTGCTGTCATCGTCAGCATCATCTTCATCTCCCTCGGAGGAGGAAGATTCCTCCTCCGGGAGCCCGTCACGCCTCTGCTCAGCGCGGCGCCTCGCAAGCCTTTCACGCTCCCAGAGCTTCTTGGCCTTCTTCTTCTCCTCTTCGCCTCGATCTCCGGTAGTCGATCCTCCCCTACACAAAAACATTTAGTCACAGGGACGAGAGAAAGGGGGCGGAATGAAAACGCGAAAGGCGCAGGTCGGGGCACTCACCAGGTTGAGGCAACCCTCCTCCGGCCGCATGGGGAGGCGGTTGACGTCTTTCACCCTGAACGAGCCCGCGACCATCCCCTTTACCCGCGCAACGACTTCCACGGCGGATGGCTTCTTGCTGGACATCCGGCACCTCTCGAGAACCTCGGGCGCCGCCGAGGGGAGCATCTCGTCCAACCGCAGCGGGAGCTCCATCAGAGGGAGCACCCGTCGACTGTGGAAGGCCGAGACCACCACACCCGCTCTCAGGCCGCCTCTCGAAGGGTCTTCATCGTGGCGATGAGGGGACGAAGTCGACGCTGAAGATCTCCCACGACACCGTGCGGCCAGTTGTATGGACGCTCGGTGATAAGCCACCCAGTGTACGGCGGGAGATAGCCTCCGTCGTTGCGAAGGTAGAACCATTGCTCGTCCCACCGGGAGTGGTTGGACATCAACCCGATGGGGATATACTTGCGTGGCTCCTCCGACCTCCCGGTCTTCAACACGAAGTTGAGGCACCCCGCTCTGACAATTCACCTTACTCCTGGTGCCACCGGGGAGGCGAACCACTCCCCCTTGTAAAGGTGGAGCCACAGCTCCTAATGTGGCGCCATCCCGAGGTAGCCCTCGCAGACGGCCGCAAAGATGGCAGCGTTGGAGATGGCGTTGGGGGAGAAATGCTGGATCTCGACGCCGTAGAAGTTCGCCAATCCCCGCATGAACTCGCTCGGGGGTACTCCGAACCCATGCCGATGATATTTGAGGAAGCTCACCACATAGCCTCCGGCGGGCTCGGCTCGTGGTGGCTCCTCGGTGGCGCAATCCACTCCGGCCGATTCGGATTGGTTATGGGGCGGAGAAGTCCTTCTCCCACCAGCTCGTTCAGCCCTTGCCGCGTCACGGTCGACGAGCGCCAGGGTTCGGCGGGCTGGAGGATGGGGGCCATGGCAGCAGTGGCAGCACAGATCTGCTCGGTGGACGCGGCGGCGGCAACAACAGTACGAATCTCCTTGGCGAATGGACGACCAGGAAGGTTCCCAATTGTGACTTCTCACTCTAAGTCTTTACCCTCACGCGCGCAGGAAAGCAGGAATTCGAGAGGATGGCAAAGGTGGGGGCGAATAGCGCCTGTCCCCCTTCATTTTTATACCCGGGAAAAGCGATGGGCGGAGTCCGATGGCAGGAAAAAGGTAACTTCCTGCAATTAATGCGCTTACCTGACCATTCACCCCCCTCGATCCTCGACCAGATACACGTGTCACACCTCTGGCAAAGAGCCATTGCTCGGGCCCACCACGATCTCCACTGCCGCATCGTTTTAGCTTCCTCCTCAAAAGGCGCGTCTAACGGTAAGAAAAATAAGAGTCACTTACCGGCGAACTCTTCTAGGAGAAGGTAAGAGGGCTCTGGCCCCACCTCGAAGTCTCGAGGAAGCGAAGGCCGGTCCTCGAGTGAGGGCTCAACGGCCGCCCTTGAGCA
>CM041634.1:27346996-27357305 GCA_023333625.1 Bothriochloa decipiens
AAAAAAAGAGAAATGAGTGCTATACAAAAGACCTACATCAACAACACTCACCCAAGGTGGATGAATAGTGTGACTAACCATGAGAAAAGTGACATCATAGCATCGAATCTTCGCAATACTCAAGCTAGGATTCCAATGAGAAGCAGGGTGAAACTCACCTCAATCTTGCCAACTTGGGACCTGCTCTCATTGTCCTTGGAGACACCATCTTGCACGTCGGCAGTAGCACAAGGATGATAAGATTTCATTATAACATGGCATGCATTCTTGTGACAACAAGTCATCAATCAAGGGATGACTGTTGGCCATGTATTGAAAGACCATAATCAACTACGTCGCAAGATGATGCCTTTAAGCCGTTGGAGATAAATCTTTTATTCAATTCTCGGTGCAGTTCCTCCATTGACCATCAAGACGGCTGGTGTATCATTTGATAAAATAACTCGTCGCCATGCCACTAGAAGTCAAAGACCATCAAGGAGGAACTCAAGTCTGCACCTCCAATGGACATTAGCTCATCAACAAAAGACTCAAGAAAATCAAGAAAGGTTGGGCATGCAACTGTCCGCATGCTCATCTCCTGGATTAGATTGTCCAAAAAAAAGCAGAATGCAACGGAGAGGTCTTTGCTCAAAGGACCTAAATTCAAGAGCCCTCTCCAACGGTTACAAGCGACAGACAAGTTCAAGCTTGGGGGAGAAAGGTTGATGATTCCTCTAAAGATGATCCACAATGCTCTTCCTCCTCCCAAGCTCTCACCGCTCCAGCACGCTGGTTTGCAATCCCTCTACCCACTATTACTTTCTCTCTACAAGTTAGAATGATTCTTACTCCATATTTGAAAATCAAACTTAAGACAAAAAAATCAATCCTTGATAAAAGAAGTAAGTGTGAGTAAATGTTCTATGCTAATTAAAATTTTCAAACCAACTTTTCTATAGCATAGAAAGTGACCTTTAACTTTATGACAACTCTACCCTTGTTGTTACTTGTATATTTTCTTTGGGTATGTGTTGTCCACTAATCCTCTGTAGAGAAGAAATAATAAGTGAAATAAAAGGTCCAGATAATTCAAAACAAAAAGGGAGAAAGAAGGAGAGTAGATCTAAGAATGCAAGATGCTCATGAACAAGTGTCAAGGAGAGAGGCAAACTCCAAGAAGAAGGAAAGGACCACTAGAAGCATCTACTCTTCATCATAGGGTGCTCTGTGACAAAGGTAACATCTGAAGGTAAGTGGCCATTACTTAAAAGCTTTACCTTGACTCTGGTATACACCTAAAGAAAGAAATAAACATGTTTGAGTTACCACTTGCTTGATTCAATATGATTAACCCAACATGTCTTGTTCCTTAAGCTTGTTGATATCATCACTCTCTTGATCTCATAGTCATAATCTAATGAGCTAAGTGTTGCACCTTTGGGAGATGATTGTCTTGATCATGAAAATGTTTGATACATAATTTAAAGTTGACAACCCTTCCATTGGTTAAGCAATTTCACTCTTTCTGTCCAAAATGTTTTGATGCTACATTCATGCTCATCCTTCCGATCTTGCCACCCATAAAATGAACAATGCATGTAATATCTTATCATGCTCGATATGCCTAAGGTTAGAATAAATAAGGTTATGGTTCTGTTGGTGTTTTTCCACCAACAGGACCCATGCACTTGATCTCTACCTTGTCTTTGCAAGTAGGACACCATTCAAGCAAAATACAGGGAAGATAGATTCCCCAAATTCTAAAAGTGGAAGTTCTAAGTTTGCAAATAAGCACATAGAAGATACCATCTCAAGAAGAGCAATCATTGGTCTCTCCACATTTGGGATAAGATGATGCACCTAAGGAGTAAACATGGCAAGAAGTCTTGTTCGAAGGACTCAAATCATCAAACCCTCGCCAGGGAGGTAAACTTGCTAGTTATCCATATTTCCCATTCTAGCATTGCATAAGTTTTTATGTTAGCTTCATTATTTTCTCACATTGGCATAATCAACTCATGTTGCACATTTACTTTGATACTTCTACATTAGAAAAGAAAATAAAAATGTTATCACAATTGCATCCTAAAAATGTCAAGCCCCATGTGAATAATTCTGTGGTATGTAGCAACCCGCAGAGATATTCACCGTCATGGCATAAAAATAAATATGCATTCATCTTGTTGCATTTTCTCTTGCATCATATAAAATATAAAAATCCTAAAAATATTGAGGAAGAGATCCTGTTAAAAATCTACTTTGAAGAATAATCATAAATGAAGCTCTAGGCAACTAAGACGTATCTGGTTGACCACTAACGCTTAATCAGTTCCACAAGTTTTGTTGTCTATTTGAGCTTCACAGGATTTCAAGGATCAAGAAGCGCTGACAAGTAAGTGGATGTTCTATCCACATCGGAGTGCTGTCCTAACAGCCTCTATCATAGACAATCCACAAGAGGAAGTACAACCTCACTGCAAGTTTGCTACACTTAAAGAGTGAACGATTACATCAACAACCAGCTTGGGGGAGAGCATCCCCCATGTATCTAGATAAGTATTTCTTTCCCTCTACAGTTACTAGTATTGAGTTTGCTTTGTTTAAACACAATTAAAAGATGCATAATCATAAAACCAAATAAAAAATTTTAGTGTGCAGAGTGTTGCCCGTTAATAAAATGAATTCTAAAGATAATCCCTTTGCATGGAAATAATAAATAGTTTCTCTGCCGTAATTCCTTTCAAGTACCTAGTTTTTAGCCTCGAATTCTCCCGAGTTTTGGATAAGATTGACTTAAGATTTGCTCTGAACTTGAAACTTTTGGGTAGCGAATGCTTGATCTAAGTCTAGATGATTGACGGATATGATATGAGAAGGTCTGAGCTATTGTTTATCTTGTTCCTAGTGACACTTGAGTTATGGAGATTTTCTTTTGAAAACATAAAAATACCACATAATGAGTTCCTGCATGATGAGAGCTTACATTCCTACCACAACCATATATGCATGCTTGATAGAATAGGAAAGCTTCTATAATTTTTCTGCTTGTGTGCACTGAGCTTGGTCCAGCTGTGTTGACCCTTATAGGAACTTTTCATGCGGTTAAAATCAAGATTTCACACACACTTTGCACCTTGCTACTTCTACCCTAGAAGTACGCACCACCATATCACCCATTTAGACTCATTCCAAAAATGTTCTACTCCTACACCGGGAGTGAACAC
Source organism: Bothriochloa decipiens (assembly GCA_023333625.1). Lineage (NCBI taxonomy): Eukaryota > Viridiplantae > Streptophyta > Magnoliopsida > Poales > Poaceae > Bothriochloa > Bothriochloa decipiens. Next base: position 27,350,203 of record CM041634.1, read on the forward strand.
CAAAAATATTCCCCATAGGTTTTCCTTGTCTCCTACCCCCAGTTCCAAAATAAATGCTCCAAGTTTTTATCATTTTCTTTATCCTCTCAAAAGTTCCAATTTAAAAAAAAGAGAAGTAAAAAAAGTGTGATGAAAAAAAGAGAGAAAAAAATGAAAAAAAAGTGTCATGAGAAAAAATATATTAGATATAGCAAAGCCCAAATTTTCCAGTTCTTCAAAGTTCCAAGTTGAGAGAAGTTACCTTTTGTAAAGGAGCATTGTAGAATTAGGATTTCACCCCTTCTACCTTCCACTAAAATTCTCTAATATACTATTTGTTCACTTATTTAAAACCACACATGCACATATTGATTTGATTGTGTGACAAGTTCCTCTGGATCCATGGTTCGATTAGGCAACATATGTATTGCAAGTATGTATGAGATATTTCTTTCTCACCTATGAACTCCATATAATTTTATTAGTTATAGGGTGAGAGAGATGAGGCATAATGTTACTCTGCCTTATTTCAAAAATACCACATATTCTGAGAGAAAAAGGCAAAACACCATTGTTGCCTTGGTGAGGATCCACAAATACCACATATGAGAGACCTGAGGGAGTCATACAAAGGAATCTCTGAGTTTTATTTTGAAAACTTACAAAAACTCTGGAATGAGGGTTAATCGAAGAACTCAGGACATAGTGCTTGACTTGATCGTTCTGTCTTTCAATTGCTCAAGACCAAATTGAAGGCTATAAGCCCCATGGTAGAAGGTAATATGGGTAAGTTGAAAGTCAGGATGGTTGACTCTAATCCAGAGGAGAGTTCTTGTTTGAATACATGTGTACTTTTGAGGCATGAAAGTATTGAAGCAACTACTAATCCATCGCTGAGTTTACCTTTGCTCAGGGACGAGCAAAGGGTAAGCTTGGGGGAGTTTGTTGACGATAGATAACTCATAATTTTAACCGTCAACTAAACATGAAAAAGGACTTAAACATAAATACCATCTAGATATAGGGCTTATACTAACAGAATTCCACAAGTTTTGGTGAATGTCTATTTCTGTAGGGTGTCAGCTGAAAAAAACTAAGAAAGGCTCGCATGGCAGCTTTACATAGAGATAAAGGGCGAACATGTACTTTTCTGTGATCAGGAAGGTTCGAGAAGGCACTAGACCAAATGATAGCCTGAACTGGCTCGATGGCCGGGCGGCCGCATATACCCTTGGGCGGGTGCCCGCTGACCTGGACCAATCAGGTCTAGGCTCACGGATCCTACTTCCACCTCCTTTGAGGATGAATAATAATTGTCCATTTAGGTCGATTTGATCCGAGGGCTGTGGTGCATCCTAGGGGCTATATAAGCAAGGCCCCTGGCCCCGAGAGAAACCTGAATTCATTATTGATATCTCATTATGGAGATGTAGAGGTCTCCCTCAAAAGATGATCTCTCATCTCTAGAGAATTAGGGCAAGACTTTCCAATGTAGTAGATTAGTTCTAGTTGAGAGTTAGGGAGAGCAGAGCTGCGCTCCGGTTCTGGAGAAGTCTTTAGGGATTTGGTATGTCTTTGTATCTACTCTTTGCAAGACTTATGCTTTAATATATTTATCTTCTTTATGTACTTCTATGCCTTTCATTCAATTTCTTAGTATAGTTGTTATACCTTAGCATGGGATCTCCGCTCGCATCGAGTGCTCTAGTTATCTTAAGTGATTAGAGTAGTACTTGATAGTGTAGACATGGTGTCTAGACTAGAGGTTACCTGAGATTGCACCTAATCCTGTGGATTGTTGTGGTAGCCCTAGGATCATGACAGTCCTGATGGCCGACATATTCCACCTCATTCGGGTTGGTGTTCGTAGGACCGTAGCCGGACCTTCCTAGCCCCCTTCTCATCCCTTTCCATGGCTATGTTCTGGTGTCCCAAAGTGCTATTGTGTGATCGCCATATCTATCCATCCCCTGTTATTTAGAACTCAAATAATAGAGAAGAATATAGGAACCTTGATCTCTCCTGTTGTCCTCTCACTTTAGCAAGCTACTCATTTATTATAGAATTCTCATATGTGTGCTATCATTCATATGTCTTATTATATCATTTACCCCTGTTTTACTCTAGTTGGTTTGCAAAGTTAGTAGATATATGATGGTGAATATAGGATGCTATTGTCTAGTAGAAGAATATAGTTGGTTTTACTCTAGTAGAAGAATATAGGATGCTATTGTCTTATTATATCATTTACCCCTGTTTTAACCCGTGCTTCCCTATGGTAAAATATAAATAACGATACCTGGATACTCCCGGTAAAATGCTACAATGGTATATTCTGTGCACTTGCGGAATCCTTCATATTTTAGTTGCACTTAATAAACACCAACAACATGTCAGTTGCTCGCTCACTAAACGTTCGTTGTGCCACCCACTACCGCGCCATTTCACTTCCTTCCTAAAAAGACACACCCAACGGATGGGAAGGGATATGCTCAGACGGATTCTTCCACACAAAGGAACATGGGCCTCGAGCCCACGCCAAATCTCGAGGGTTCAAAGGCTAGCCCTCGACTAGGATTCGACAGCTGCCCTCGAGTAACCAGTCAGGGATGACTGAGGGTGGGCCCATACATGGCCTAGGCTCGAGTACTTTCCACAAGATGCCCTCGGACATATTCAAGGCTAAAAGGGAGGTTGACGACAAAAATCCCCTTGGAGGGAGGCATCGAGCCCCCGGATCCTATCGAATGGAACCGATATCCATGTGATAGTTCTTTGGCATCTTTTGGAGAGCGCCACAATGGCCACTAGCCCACCTCCATCGGACGGGGTACGGACTCCCACTTGAATTTCCCGATAACAGCTCACCGGAGATCATCGGAGCTCACCCATCGAGGGTAGTGCGGTGTTCTCCACCTCTCATCCTTGCCAAAAGGACGCATGAGGGTTGTTGACATTTCTAACACGATTACAAATAGGAGGGTCAAACCATTTCCTAGCAAAGGCATTAGAAATGTTCAGGACATCTCTTAGCATTGCTTAAGCCAGGTTGTCATCCCCAACACAACACCAAAAGATGTGATTGTACTTATGACCATAGCACTATAGAAAATGAATATAGGTTACCCACAAGCGCACAGATAAAATACACCCGTTGTAGCATTTCACCCAGGAAAGTTCCAGGTATCATTATTTATAATTTTACCATTGGGAAGGCACTTGGAGGTATAAGGAATAAAAGCTATAACTTACACTTGTGATAAGCATTCCACTAGATCAAGACTCAAAGTAGGGATCAATCATATCATAGTAAAGGATAATTAATTAACATATCAAAACAATCCTAAAAGAGGTTCCACCAAACATTTTCCTACTTGGGCATGACTCTAGAAAGAACTAGAAAATAGAGACTAACTCTTATGGTTATTCTAATTATAGGTCATTGAGCTACATTGATTAGTGCAATTATATCTAGCAATCATGGTCAGCATAACCTCATATTCATACACACGAAGCATTGCCAAGGTGGGTCAGGAACAGAGCAAGACATCACCCAGCAACTTAACCTTACAAGACCTACATCCTGGGAGTGGACTACATAGGACTCAACGAAGCTATAAAAGTCACCTTCGTGATCTACCACATGGCCTAGAACATAGGGGGCATCGCAGGTAAACCATGTATAAGCACCATGCTTACACAATATCTACCACCCATCCCTTGATCATCGGGATGAGCGCTATATGAACATGAGCATAAACACAAAAATACTCCAACTATACTAAACATATAACCAACATAGGCAATGAACATTATAATTATGAATATAGATTTATACCAAGTCATATCAAGTATTCAACTCATACACGAACTAGAACAAGAACTAGAGGATTAATATGAACTAGATAAGAACACGATGAACTAGACGAACTAGAATGATGAACTAGATGAACTAGACGAGAACGATGATGGACTAGAAGACACAAAAGATGAACTAGAAGATAAACACAATGAACTAGAAGACAAATAGCACAAATAGATTAATAATGTTGAATATAAGAGAGAAGTACAAGGCTTTACCTAGCTCCTAACGACTAGATCTGAAACCCAAGCATTGCTTGACTCCTCTAATTCCTATCCTTATGTTCTAGCTATGCCCTAGCTGGTGGAGCTCTCGATTGCCTCCAAATTGATGAACTGATTGTTATGAGATGTGATGCCTTAGGAGGGTCTGCCTCTGCTTATATACCCCAGTGGGGTGAACCGCAGCCCATGGATCAAACCGACATAAAACAAGGGTCAATATGCATTGCAAAGGTCAGTGGGAGGATGTTCGACAAAGGAGAGGCCGCTGGCTTGTGGGCCTAGGCCGGCTGGCCAGCCTCTGGGCTCCTGTTCCATTCCCGTGTCTTCTGGAGTCTTCTACATCCTTCTAGTGTCTCTTTCCGATCCATTTGTGCAATGACTCATGTCGTGGATGGATTTTTTTCCTTTTCAGCATTCTAGATAAGTCCCTGGAAAATATTATTTCATAGAGCTGTGGAACTTCATTGGTTTAGTCCCTTGTCCTATGATGATGATGGTTCTAGTGTCTTCTAGAGTCTTCCAAGTTGTATCCATTGGGGACTTTCTCTCTGGTGCTCCAAACATAGCAAATGATAGGTCCATCTCGATCGTCTTGATGAGCTCTTCACCATCGTGTGCCCAGATTCTTCACTTAAGATACTTTTATATGGTAAAATCTTGAATACCCTGCAAAACAAGTGAGAATAACCCAACTCATGGAACTCACTAGAATAAACCCCTATAACCCTACTTCACACATGAGTTCCGATCTCATTATGGGTCAGAACCCCAACTGACATCGAGCACTCGAGGCTCAGGGGCTCGCCCACAATGAGCTAACCTTGACAAAAGAGGACTGAACACGCTCGGGGGCTCATGCGCAAACGCCCCTCGACAAAACAAATAAAAGCCCTCGGAGGACTCTCCCACTCCTCCGAGGCCTTGGGGGCTACACCCGGTGGGTGTGATCACGCGCACCCTCCAGAGAACAACGACGCTACAACTCCAGTTCATATTCACTGAGTCTCTGCATGAGTGTCCACACTCATGCAGAGACTCGGGGGATACTGTTGGGTGCCTGGATTAGGGATACCCAAAACCAATGATTAAATGAAGCAAACCCCCAAAAAATTCGTGATTTAAATCCCACAAACATCGTGCAACAAAACCCAACCTATAAAGCAACACTGGGCCACTTCTCAAACAAAATCTCTCGATCTGTACGAGGACCCCTCGACAGGGTACCTCAAGTAATGGAAGGGCCTCAGGTTTGAATGACCCTGGGTCGAGCCGGTCGACCCCCCTCGTAGACAAAATATCAGGCATTTAATGTGCCTACTATTGATGGTAGATAACTCTAATATTTAACCATCAACTAAACATGAAAAAGGACCTAAATATAAATACCATCTAGATATAGGGGTTATACTAATGGAATTCCATGAGTTTTGGTGAATGTCTATTTTTGCAGGGTATCAGCTGAAAAGAACCAAGAAATGCCCACATGTCAGGTTTACATAGAGATAATCGGGATCCAGGCACTTTTCTATAATCTAAAAGGTTCGAGAAGGCTCTCGGCCAAAGGGGAGCCTGAACTGGCTCAGAGGCCAGGCGGCCGCCCAAGCCACGTGGGCGGGAGCCCGCTGATCTGGACCAATCAGGCTCCGCCTCACGGATCCTGCTCCCACAGCCTTTGAGGTCCAATCTAGGTCATTTATTAAGGTCGGTTTGATCCGAGGGCTGCGGTGCATCTTAGGGGCTATATAAGCAGGGCCCCTGCCCCTGGAGGAGGCATCCCTTGAAACCCTAATTCATTATTCTGAGAGAGGATCAGGTGAGAGAGGTCCCTTGAATGGATCTCCTACCTAGAGCTTAGCATTCAAGAGAGGTTAAGAGAGTATAGGGTGGAGGTAGAGTTGGAGGAAGCCCGGCATGTCGGTGTCTCCTCTCTAGTTGTACCTGTGGGATCAAGTCTCCTAACCCGAGGCTTGGTTCTAGGATCATTCGGCAATTCGACTTCTAATACTAGTAAGTTCATTGTTATTATTGCTCTTTGGTTTACGAGTTTACTTTATTTGCTACCGGTAGGGAATAGGGTAATCATTTGTAGTGTAAGCATGGTGCTTGGGCTAGGAACACTCGTAGATACTCCCTATCTAGCCGGATCGGTGGTAGCAGTAGGGGAAGTGACAGTTCCTTTGTTGTCTCTGTATTCCACATCCCATCAGGAGGTTTGGTAGGAGTGGTGAGCTGGGGTTAAGCATTCTCTATGGTGTCTTTTCCCTAGGTATCCCCCTTATAGCAATAGTCACAAAGTTTGCCATAGGTTAGAAGACTGACGGAGTAATCCTCTCTATATCGCTCATATCTCGCTATCTTGTCTGTAGCTCAGGGGTTAAGTATAGACTTGGGTTAGTCAGATGCACACTTTCTCCTAGCGGATAAATAAATAACGATACTCTGCAATATCTCCCGGGTGAAGTGCTCACCGATATACATGCACTTACGAATTATTTCTCTTGGATTCTTTCATGTGCGTATCTAGTATCAACACCTACCAACTCCTACCTGACTTCATGGCTACAGCCGGATCAACAGGCATTTACTACATACTCCGTTGGGCTGGTGCCTCAATGCCATTGCCGAGGTACTCTCCCTCATCTCTTCAAGAAACACCACCACAGCCAACACCCACCCATGTTATTACCTCCCGCCGCCAAGAAAACACTACCACAGCTTCATGGACATTTCATCAAACACCTCTCTTGCGCCTAGCACCAGAACAACTGTAACATCCCTAAAAATCCAAACACCAAAAATCACAAGCAACAAAATTTTTTCTAAAATAACCAATGGTTGGTGAGTGTTATGTAGAAAAACATCCAATAGTTGCACACACAAGTCGCACCGATTGTTAGTGAAGCATTTGCATTTAACTACAAGAGTTTGATTTGCTTCTTATTTAATTTTATGTGATGTTTAATAAAATCAAAAACCTTTATATCACAAGTGTGTATATGTATATGTATATGTATATGTATATGTATATGTATATGTAT
>CM041634.1:27357315-27470349 GCA_023333625.1 Bothriochloa decipiens
TGTATATGTATATGTATATGTATATGTATATGTATATGTATATGTATCACTGACCATGGACATGGCTACCACACCACCATGAGACCCTAGGGGACCCACCAAGTATATATGCCATGATCACTGACTCTCTAGTACTAACAACATCATGGCATGGTAGACTAGAAATAGAAAAGGGAAGGAAATAGGAAAGGGATCAGAATAGGGAAAGTAGCCTGACCAGCCCAGCGAGCAAAGCCATCGGCCCGGCCTGCTATCCCGCAGCTAAGCCGGCCAGGCTTGCTTGCCCTCCACACGCGGACACCGATGGCCACCAGGCCGGCTTGCCTCCCTATGCACGTTTTGGCCTGCTAGGCCACTGTTGCCATGGCCCGCGACCGCTTGCGACCCTGGCCTGCCGAAATAGCTGCCTCGCAGACCACCAAAGTGGTCGACCCAACATCACCGCCCGCATGCGCACCGGCCTGCTTCACTGCCCCGCAAACCAACTGGACAAACCGGCCCAAGATGAGGCTGCCAGCGCCCTCGCCTCCCCGCTCTCACTACCGCGTGGGTCCCGATTGTTAGCACCTTCCTTTGCCACATAGGGGAGCTCCCCTATCTTGTCCGACGTACCAAAAGAAGCCATGGCCATGCCCGACCATCCGCACTGCCGCCTCGCCGTGCGATGCACGCCACGTGTCCCGCCGCCCACGCCGCAAACCCTAACCCTAGCCGCGGCCGCGCACAGCCAACCGATGGGCATCAAGCCATCTCCATCGTCCGCCCTCTTGCCATGGCTACCACAGGCTATAAAAGGAGGGGACTTGATGCCCTTAGGGTTTTCCTGTGCCCACGCCGCCACCTTGGCCTCGCCCGCACCACCTTGCTACCTGAGGAGGAGTTGGAGAGGGAGGGGAAGAAGGAGGAGGGGAATGAACGGAGCCAGAGCAGAGCACCGCCGTCGTCGTCCGTCCGTGCGCAGGAGGAGCCTCGGCGACCCCGAACGACTCCACCAACGTAGCGGCTCTGCAACCCCTTCATTGAGCCACCATATCGTCACCTCACGAGCCACCAGCATCGACGCGCCAACGGAGGTGAGAAACCGTCGCCGCTCTCACCCTGCCATGGCCGCCGACTAGCTCACCGCTGTGTTCCCGTCGATGCACTTAGCGTTAGGCTTCATTAACCCCATGGCTAGCCTCTCCGTCAGCTAGAACGCCTAAATGGCAACGCTAAGGAGCCGGCATGGACCTCGATGGGGCCACGCACCTTTGCTGGCCCTGGTCTTCCCGGACTCAGGCCGCCGGAGCGCCGCCGCGGCTTTGTGGCCGGGCGTGCCCTGCTGTGCCCCTCTTACCTTACCGGTATGTGTTCCCTGCCCCAATCGAAGGACAAACATGAAGATGGAGCTCAAGACGGAGCCTTGACCAAGAAATCGCTACCGCCACCGATTTTTGCCATCGCCGGACCTTCGCTGACGACCGCCAAGCCGGGAGCCCCGTTTTCCAAATTGGTGTTGTGGTCGCGCGTGCCTTGACTACGCGGGCCGGATGCACACCTCCGGAGTTGCCCTGATGCGCTGCTGCACCTTGCCATCATGGCCTTGCCGCTACCATCGAGCCACCGCCGCCGTCTGCCTTGCCGAGGGCTGCTCAAGTCAAATTGAGGGGCTTGCCTCATTCGCCTTGACTGCGCGAAGCCTATGTGCACGCCCATGCTACCCCTCTCGTGCGGTAGCGCTCTGCTGCTGCAGCGCCGGCTCCCGTCACCTGGTGCCGGTGAACCATGCACCGATGCCTCGCCGCGCTACCACGGCTGTCCCCACCACGGTCCCGCGCCGTCTTGGCCACCGCTTGCCTAGCCCAAGCCGGCCACATTCGCTGCTCGCCTCGCGCCACTGGCAAGCACATCGTGCCCTGCCACGCGTGAGCAGAGGAAACAGGAAGAATTCCCCTGCCCCAGTGCACCTACTCCACAGGGACAAGCTAGACCATTAGTAGGGAGCCACGTGGACTTCTAGTCTATAGTCCACCATGAACCACATCCATCCAGCCGCAGCCATAGACCCGACCCGCTAACGACCCAATGCGCCACGTGGACAGTCTCGTTGATCGACACGCGTCTGGGCCGGGCCAGCCCATTGGGCCCAGATTCGGCCCTACCCGGGCCCGCCATAGCCTAGTCTAGGCCCGGTCCGCGTTGACCGTCGATTGGTCAATGTTGACCGTTGACCTGGCACCACCTGTCATTGACAGAGTCAGCCGGTCCTACATGTCAGTGGCTGTCTTTGCCCGAGCCAGCCAGGCGCTGCCACGTGTCGCACTGAGAATTAACTGCTCCTTTTTTCTTTTTTAGAAATAGATTAAATCTTGTAAAATCCATATCTTCGTCATACGAACTTTGAAAAATATGAACCAAGTGTCCAAATTTTCATAAAAATAAGCTCTATGTCATAGGCTTATGTATGATTGCATTTGGAGTTATTGGATTTCATTTGGTTCTTTGTGATTGATCCATAGGGATTGCCCCCACGACCGTTATGTCTCGATTTTAGATCCTGCGAAGGAGTTGCCCGAGGAGGAGGATTAGGAGCGCGCCAAGGACTCGAGTGACAGCTGTTCAGGTGCCACGTCCCACCCAACCTCGTAGATCCTATTACGCATGCAACATAATAGTATGCTAGTGCTCTACTCTATGCAATAATGCTATGATGATATGATAGGATTGCATGGTAGATTTACTTGTATGCCTATTCCTTGTCGAAACCTCTACCATGCTCACCCGCTTATAGGATAGACATGCTCATATATATGCTGCTTGTTACTCACTATTTTCTACTCCACTCGCATTGTATCTGTGATGTGATGCTAGTGGTGAACCCGTGGGAATGGTTTCGCTTTGGTTGCCGGGCTTGGTGACTATTGAGTGATACATGGTGATGATGTCCTGAGTGAGCACGACTGGTGAGGATTGAGTCGATTGGACAGGATCTACGACAAGCCTTGGGGCGAGTCTTGTCGGGAGGTACCTGTTGCGGGTACATGTGACTTGAGGAGTATTCCGGGGAGGATTGCCTTTGTGGTATGAAACTCCGGAGGAAGGTGCTGCGAGAGGCACAAATAGAGGAAATATCCTGTCTAGTCCCACCTAGGAACAGATGTCTCTTGAGAACCGGAACCATGGACCTTTCGTGCACACCACTCGCCCTCGCTTCGACGAAGGACGGATGTTCGACTAATTTGGGCAATGCCATTGCTGCAAGGATGTTAGGTGGTATGGGTGGGCGGTTGGATGATAGTTTCCCAAATCATCCTAGATGCCTAGTGCCACTTGTTGGGCCCGGTGACTACGTCTCCCACTCTCAGCTTCCCCGAGACGGCTATCCGGAGTTCCCCAGGGCTGAGAGATAGAATGGTATCGTTCCAGGTTAGGAGGCCATTCGGCATCCGCTTAGATGGGGGCCACCATCGATGACGGCGATCTGGTGGTTACGTGTGTACACGCTCTGCAGAGTTATTTGAATCTATATATAGTCCGCAGCCTCCGTATGGCTATTCCATGACCTACGTTTATTTTGAGTAGTGAGAGGAGTCCTTCCTACCTCCCCCTAGTGTTACCCGACGGCTTGATGGACGCTTAGGCATGGACGAGAGGGAGTTGTCCTTGCCGCCCACGTGTGAGCGTGGTTGTTGAGTGAGCTAAGAGGATGATGGATGATGGATGATGATTGAGAGTAGGATTCTGGGAATGGGAATGAGATAAAACTTGATGAATTATTATATTATATTGATTTACTCTTGCATAGGAAAACTATAGCCATATATAGGCCTTTTGATATACCCCTACGCATCCACCTACAACAAAACATAAGCAAAGCATAGTGTCGATACCCGAGAAATGGGTACCCCAAACTCCTGGTTTACCGAACTAAACCCCGTAAAATCAGCAACGCAAACCCTCCAGTGACCTCCCGCGCTAACGTACGAAGGCCCGCAGGCTGAGATGTATCAGACTGACCCACAAACGGACAACGACGACCCAAAACCAAAGCCTGCTCAAGGGGCTACCGAATGGACCGGGACTGTACACTCGAGGGTATGATTCGGGCGACCCCTCGAGGACGGAACTTCGCCCGCCGAACGAGCCTGCCCTCGAAGACGGAACTTCGTTCAGGCGAATAGGCGGCCCTCGAGGGGAGTACACCCCTCAGTTTACCAACTCTCTCATACGAATCGGGGCGCATTCAATGCGATCTACCTACCCCCGCCTAACCGCATGGCCACAGTTACGGTAACAGTTGCAGGCGTGGCTGTCAAATCTGGCTTTTACCGCCCATGCCCCGAAATCCTGCGGATCGTACTTCGCTGTTGCACCATGCCGACCACTGTGCCCCATTCAGCACCACCTCGAGATGTATAAACCAGCACGTTTCCTGCATTTTTCGGGATTTGGCCTTATCCAGCGAGGCTCGACCTCCTCAGCACGACCCCCTCGGCTCCAGCCAAGACCCTCGACCGTCGCCCCTCGACTTCATCGAACGAACCCTCGAGCGGAACTTCAACAACTCCCGACGCGACGGCTGCAGGGCCTCCCATACCGACGTACATCACTACAGCGGCACCAACGTGATCAGCCTCAACATCGTACATCATTAGCTATGCGGACTCAAAATACATGTACCCCTGTGCTCCTCCTTCATCTATAAAAGGAGGCGCCAGGACCTACCAAAAGGGGGATGGAGAGCATAGAAACGCTAAGTCTTTAGATCACAGAACGACACCGTGAGACAGCGTAAGGTTGAGAACTAGGCGTCCGAACGCCCAAGCTCCACCATGCGCTCCTCACACCTGCTTGTATTTTCCCCTGTACTAGTACTTTGGTGCAAGATAACATGAATCATCCTCCCCCTGCTGGACGTAGGGCCTTCTTTGCTCGAACCAGGATAAATCGCCGTGTCCTTCTTGCATCACCCACCGGATTAAGGGAGCACGCAATTACGAATATTACTCGTTGGTGTTAACCCCCCGAGGGTCAAAACACCGACAGTTGGCGCGCTAGGTAGGGGAGCCGTGTGTCACTAATGATTTCCTGCCATTTTTCCGGATGGGCGACTTTGTTTCACCACTTCCGCACGCTACGGTGATCTGGTTTGGGAGCCTAGAGTTCATGACCCTCGACCAGGGCTACGACATGTCCCTACTCTCAATCAGTGACCCAAACGGAGGTCGCGGTATGCCCCCAAGCTCTTGGGGGGCCGCTCACCAGTCTCACGCCCTTGCTTCCACATCCAGAAGGAGGCACGGTAGGCACCGTCATCGCCATCAACCTATGTCGGGGAGGGTTCCTGCCGCTTTCTCCTTGCCCCTGACCGAAGATGACGAACCTCTTATTGAGGGAGCATCTGACCCGAGTTCAGAGGTAGAGGGCAAACTGGCAGGACCCCACCACAACCCCGACTCCACCTTCACAGTATGCACGTCGAGGAAGCGCGACGAAGCCCCTGCTCGGTCGAGCCCGCTCCCGCACGAGCTGTTCGAGCGCCATCGACGGCCTTCGTTCGACTTCAACAATCCCACAATGACGATCTCGACAGCGACCCACTCCAGCATGAGCACATTGGAGGACCACTCAAGTACCCTTCTCCGAGCAACGATGGACGTGGAGACTGTCACACCGGCCTCCGAGGGCTTGGCCTTTGTAAGATCGCCTGGCCCCCGGAGGTACACCGTCGGCACACTCCGACGGCAGCTGCAGGAGGAGGCGTGGGGGCAATTCCTCGTCTTCTGCTGTGATGACCCTGACTCTGACTCTGATCATTGGGATCCTACCCGCGAGTGCCTCCACATCGATGGTGATGTCGACTCCAATCAGGACACCGTCGATCCAGCGGCCGCGACGGCTACCGCTGTGGCGAGAGATGCTCCCCCCAGAGCAGAGGACCAACAACCAGACGGACCCCGAGAAGCATGCCCCCGTCCTGGCGAGCAGGACACACAGCTGGCATAGATTTAGGAGTTGCAGGCGAAGCTCGCCGATGAGCAGGAACGCTTGCGCCTACTCGAGCTGACCCTCGAGCAAGAGCGGCGACCGCCCGGCGGTAGAGCCCGAGCCAAGGCCCGAGAAGTCAACCGGCAGATCATCGAGGCAGGAGCACCCGAGCAACCCGCCAACCGTTATCCCCGAGCAAGCCAGAACATTGTTGCAGTGGCTATGCTCCTTCGCAATATGCCCGCGCCATCCAACTCGCAAGCTCGGCGGATACAATGCGAGGTCGAGGATCTCCTCCAAGTTGCTGCTGTCCAGCAAGCTGAGAGCTCAGCCTCGAGGCGTCGAGGGGCTGCCTCTGAACCTCAGGTCAAGCCCTCCCGGCCCGAAAGGGAGGGCTCCGTCGATCAGGGGGCGACCCCCTGACAGAAGAAGAAGCCGGCCCGAGAACGTATCAACGACGATCGCGCTCCCCACGACGTGCACCTCGACATTGTCGAGAACCGCAGACGCAAGCACGGGGATGCCGAGGATCGAGGGTACAGCGCCCATCGTGGAGGGCGTTACGACAGCGACGAAGACCGACAGGCCCCGGAGCCACCGGGTCCCCGAGTCTTCAGCAGGAAGATCCGCTGCGCCCAGCTGCCCGACAAGTTTTGACCCCCCACGAGTGTCATCAAATACAACGGCGAAACCAATCCTGAGCTCTGGCTAGCTGACTTTCGGTTGGTTTGTCAGGCGGGTGGGGCGCGTGATGATCACGCCATCATACGTCACCTTCCCCTGTTCCTGTCCGACACCGCACGTAGGTGGCTCGAGGAGCTTCCCCCAGACCAGATTCGCGGCTAGATCGACCTTGTCCGGATCTTCGAGGGGAACTTCAAATGTACCTACGTACGTCCTAGGAATTCCTAGGAACTGCACAACTGCAAGAAGAAACCAGGGGAGTCTCTCTGCGACTTTGCTCAACGATTCTCCAAGCTCCGCACCGAACTACCCCACATCTCCGATCTCAACGTCGGTCTAGCATTTGTTGCGGGTACAACCTGCAAGGACCTAGTTTGCGAGTTAGGGCGTAACCGCCCCGACACCGTTGACGAACTCATGGATGTGGTCGCCAACTACGCGGCTGGCGAAGAGGCCGTCGGCGCCTTCTTCAGCGACGGGAAGGACAAGGGAAAAACGCCGGTAGCTGACAACACCGGAGGCTTGAGCAAAGGGCCGAAGAGAAATAACAAGAAGAAGAAACATCAGCAAGGCAAGCGTGAGGCTGCAGAAGATGATCTCGTCGCAGCAACCGAACGCAAAAGACCTCGAGGTCCCCCCGAGGGTGCCATCTTCGACAAAATACTCGAGGAGCCCTGTCCTTGTCACAAGGACGGGGCAAGGCACAAGCTTAAGGACTGCCGCATGCTTCGAAGGAACTTCGAGCAAGTGGGCGTGAAGAAAGGTGACGACAAAAAAGACCAAGGCGGCGGTGTGGGAGACAACGGGGAAGACGGAAAATTCCCCGAAGTCTATGACTGCTACATGATCTATGGGGGCCCCTCGACCCAGCTCACGCCCCGATAGCACAAGTGGGAGTGTCGAGAGGTCTTCTCTATCCGTGTCACGATGCCTCACTACCTTGACTGGTCTGACGCACCCATCACGTTCGACCGCGATGACCATCCGGATCGAGTCCCCAACCCCGGGGCCTATCCGCTCGTCGTCGACCCTGTCATCATCAACACCTGCCTCTCGAAGGTCCTCATGGACGGCGGCAGCAGCCTGAACGTCATCTACCTCGAGACCCTCGACCTCCTGGGAGTCAGGAGGTACCAACTCTGACCCAGCGCCGGGGGTTTCCCTGGCGTCATACCAGGGAAGAAGGCCTTCCCCGTCAGCCGTATCGACCTTCCTGTCTGTTTTGGCACCCCTGCCAACTTTAGGAAAGATACCCTCACCTTCGAGGTGGTCAGGTTTCACGGAACGTATCACGCCATCATCGGCCGACCGGGCTACGCGCAGTTCATGGCGATCCCGAACTACACCTACCTCAAGCTCAAGATGCCAGGACCCAAAGGCGTCATCACTGTCGCCTCCTCCTACGAGCACGCGTACGACTGCGATGTTGAATGCGTCGAGTATGGAGAGGCCGTCGAGCAAAATGCCATGATAGCAGCGACCCTCGAGCACCTCACCGATGAGGTGCCAGATCTTAAGCGACATGCCGGCAACTTCGAGCCAGCACAAGACACTAAGAAAGTCCCCCTCGACCCGAGCTGCCCCTGCGAGAAGGTGCTAACGATTAGTGCCGACCTTGAGGACAAATAGGAAGCCATGCTTGTCAACTTTCTCCGCGCGAACGCTGATATGTTTGCGTGGAGCCCTTCGGATATGCCAGGCATACCGAGGGAAGTCACCGAGCATGCCTTGGAAATCCAGGCCGGGTCCAGACCGGTGAAACAACGCCTGCGCCGCTTCGACGAGGAGAAGCACAGGATCATCGGCGAGGAGGTACACAAGCTTTTGGCGGCTGGATTCATCAAGGAGGTCCATCACCCCGAATGGTTAGCTAATCCTGTGTTAGTTAAGAAAAAGAGTGGAAAGATGCGGATATGTATTGACTATACAAGTTTAAACAAAGCATGTCCCAAAGTTCTGTTTCCTTTACCATGCATTGATCAAATTGTTGACTCTACCGCGGGATATGAAACCCTCTCGTTCCTCAATGCTTATTCCGGCTACCACCAAATCAAGATGAAGGAGTCCGACCAGCTCGCGACTTCCTTCATCACACCTTTTGGCATGTACTGCTACATCACCATGCCCTTCGGCCTTTGAAACGCCAGGGCAACATATCAGCGGTGCATGCTACACGTCTTCGGCGAACACATAGGCAACACGGTCGAGGCCTACGTCGATGACATCATGGTCAAGTCCAAAAGAGCGGACAACCTCATCCGAGACCTCAAAATCACGTTCGGGTGCCTTCGAGCAAAAAACATAAGACTCAACCCCGAGAAATGTGTCTTCGGAGTGCCTCGGGGCATGCTCCTCGGGTACATCGTCTCCCAGCGTGGGATCGAGGCCAACCCCGAGAAGGTGGCGGCCATCACACGAATGGGGCCGATTTGGGATCTCAAGGGCGTGCAGAGGGTCACGGGCTGCCTCGCGGCCCTCAGCCGCTTCATCTCACGTTTAGGGGAGAAGGCCATGCCTCTGTACCGCCTCTTGAAAAAATACGAGCGATTCACATGGACCGCGGAGGCCGAGGAGGCCCTCGATGAACTCAAAGCCAAGCTGACATCCACCCCAATTCTCGTCCCTCCTCGACCAGCAACGTCGACTGAACCGCCCGAGCCCCTCCTCCTCTATGTCGCCGCAACCACTCAGGTGGTCAGCGCGGCCATAGTGGTGGAGAGTGATGTGAACTAGGGTTCCCGATCTTCTGAAAGGTTCTGATAACTCTCGATTTGGTGGAATTGCGACATAATTCGATCCGGCTTCCGAACAACTCGGTTCTGAACCCCGCAATCGCAGCACCACGTCTCCTCTGGTTATCGACCATCGAAACACAGTCAACCTCGCCAAGAAGGCTGAGTCCTTTGCCTGCTAATCGAAGAACACAAGCAAGAACTCGAAAGAATGCAACTAATTGCAGATGAATGATTAATCTCACGAGTTGGGGTCTCACAAACCGACGGCGCAGCGAAACTGTTGTGAACAGAATAATCTAAGCAAAACCCAAAACCTAACGAGGGAGGCGGTGGCTGGTTATAAAGGTCTAAGGGTCGTCGCCACCCCTGGACGCGCCCCCTAATGGGCTCAACAACGATACACGGCCCAACGGACCAAAAACGGTGACACAGCACCAGAACAGATTCTGGACACTAACTTGTTTTGATGTTTCCCGATGACTCCGAAGGAATTTTGACCTCAAACCAATGCCATTGGTTTCCTTATGAAATTATCTTTCCATCCATAGGTGGATCATCAAAAATGGAGTCCGGATGCGTCCTGGGCGTCCACTTTACTCCACACTAGTCTTGGACTCTGAAACAGGCTCGAAGTCGACTCGGTTTGGGCCTCCACCTTGACTTGGGCGCCCTTGCTGGTCCTCCACGCCTCCAAGCCATCCCTTATGCATCCCTTGGTCCTCTCCATGATTCCTAAGTACAATATAATCATTAGGTAGCAATCTATTCTCAAAATCATAAAAAGACTTCCTTAAGAACGAGCTCAGCTGTAAATTTAATTGTCGTGCGCGAGCTCTTGTGATTGGACCTTGAATGTCTAGCGGAGGATCACCTTGTGCATTCAATGGAGTGATGTCCTCATCATCCTCCCCCTCTTGAATTGGAGTCGTCCTCGACTCAAGGTCATCTTCTTCTCCCAAATACGGCTTCAAATCTGAAATGTTGAAAGAAGGACTAACCCCGAACTCGGGTGGCAACTCAAGTTTGTATGCATTATCATTTATTTTCTCAATAATTTTATAAGGACCAGCAGCTCTTGGCATTAATTTTGACTTATGCAACTCTGGAAACCTATCTTTTCTCAAATGTAACCATACTAAATCACCTGGTTCAAGTTTAAGTTCTTTTCTACCTTCACTACCTGCAATTCTATACTTTTCATTCATCTTTTCAATATTTTCTTTAGTGGTTTCATGTAACTTACGAATAAATTCAGCACGTGCACTAGCATCACTATGCGTTCTTTCATTGGTAGGTAAAGGCAAAAGATCAATTGGAGCACGAGGGTTAAAACCATACACTACCTGAAAAGGACTTACCTTGGTGGTAGAATGTGTCGCCCGATTGTAAGCAAACTCCACATGAGGCAAACATTCTTCCCACATCTTTAAATTTTTCTTCAAAACAGCTCTCAGCATGGTACCCAAAGTGCGGTTCACTACCTTTGTTTGTCCATCTATTTGTGGGTGACAAGTGGTTGAAAACAATAATTTTGTGCCCAACTTATTCCATAGAGTTCGCCAGAAGTGACTCAAAAATTTGGCGTCGCGATCTGAAACAATAGTAGACGGCATACCATGCAAACGAACAATATCTTGAAAAAAAAGGTCAGCAATATGAGTTGCATCATCACTTTTATGACATGGTATAAAATGTGCCATCTTAGAAAATGGATCCACAACCACAAAAATACTATCCCTTCCCCTCTTGGTCCTAGGCAATCCTAAAACAAAGTCCATCGAAATATCTGTCCAAGGAATAGAAGGAACAGGAAGAGGCATATACAACCCATGTGGATTCAAGCGAGACTTAGCTTTTTGACATGTGGAGCAGCGTGCCACGAACCGCCCAACATCTCTCTTCATCTGTGGCCAAAAGAAATGTGTGGCCAAAACAGCTACCATCTTTTTAGCACCAAAATGGCCCATCAATCCTCCTCCATGCGCTTCCTGTAGCAACAAAAGTCGAACAGAACCAACTGGAATGCATAGACGGTTAGCTCTAAACACAAATCCATCATTTATCACATACTTGTTCGACGTACGGCCCTCTTTACAATTCAGCAACACATCTTTAAAATCAGGATCAAGCACATATTGTTCTTTTATTGTTTCAAGCCCAAAAATCTTACAATCAAGTTGGGACAACATAGTATATCGTCTAGACAAAGTATCAGCAATTATATTATCCTTTCCTTTCTTGTGTTTGATAACATAAGGAAAGGATTCAATAAATTCAACCCACTTAACATGTCGACGATTCAGATTATTTTGAGAACGAAGATACTTAAGCGATTCATGATCTGAATGTATAACAAATTCCTTAGGCCACAAATAATGATGCCACGTCTCTAAAGAACGTACAAGAGCATACAATTCCTTATTATACGTAGAGTAATTTAAAACAGGACCATGCAATTTTTCGCTAAAGTAAGCCACAGGTTTACCATCTTGCATCAAAACACCTCCAAGGCCAACTCCACTAGCATCACATTCTAACTCAAAAGTCTTACCAAAGTTTGGAAGTTGCAGCAATGGTGCGTGTGTAAGCTTATCTTTTAACATCGCAAATGACTCCTCTTGTGCCTTACCCCATTGGAACACCACGCCCTTCTTTGTCAACTCATGTAATGGGGCAGCAAAGGTGCTGAAATCCTTGACAAAGCGACGGTAGAAACCTGCAAGACCAAGAAAACTCCTCACCTGTGTGATGGATTGGGGTACTGGCCAGCTCCTAATGGCTTCAATTTTTGTCTCATCCACCTCAATTCCCTGTGGAGTAACAACATATCCAAGAAAAGAGACTCGATCCGTGCAAAAGAAGCACTTCTCAAGGTTACCAAATAAACGTGCATCGCGTAAAGCATTAAAAACAGCACGCAAGTGATCCATATGTTCATCCAAAGACTTGCTATAAATCAAGATATCATCAAAGTAAACTACCACAAATCGCCCAATAAAAGCCCTCAAAACTTCATTCATCAATCTCATAAAAGTACTAGGTGCATTAGTTAAACCAAAAGGCATTACTAACCACTCATATAAACCGAATTTAGTTTTGAAAACTGTTTTCCATTCATCTCCAAGTTTCATTCTAATCTGGTGGTAACCACTACGCAAGTCAATTTTAGTGAAAATTACAGAGCCACATAACTCATCAAGCATGTCATCAAGCCTAGGAATAGGATGACGATATCGAATAGTAATATTATTAATGGCTCTACAATCAACACACATGCGCCAAGAACCATCTTTCTTAGGAACCAAAATCACAGGAACGGCACAAGGACTAAGGCTTTCTCGTACATACCCATGGTCCAAAAGCTCTTGGACTTATCGCTGAATCCCCTTAGTCTCTTTAGGGTTGGTTCGATAAGCAGTACGGTTTGGCAATGTCGCTCCCGGAATCAAATCAGTTTGATGCTCTATTCCTCTCATAGGTGGCAGCCCCGGGGGTATCTCAGCTGGAAAAACGTCCTCATACTCCTGCAAAAGGTTAGTGACAGCAGGATGTCTCGAACTAACAACATCATCAAGAGAAAACAAAGCTCGTTTACAAACCAAAGTATAGCAAATATCATCATCAGAAATATCAGCAAGGTCACATTTTCTTGCAAGCATAACACCACCCTTCAGTTTAATTTCCTTGACCATAGAATTAGGTGTGAACTTATCCTTTTTAGGTGGGTAAACAGAATTTGCAACTTGCTGATTTTCAGATTTAACATCATGCAAACTAGCAGCTCGTTCTTTATCAGCTTGTACAATTTCAGCTGGGGTCATTGGCACCAAAGTAATTTTCTTTCCTTTATGAACTAAAGTGTATGTATTACTTCTACCATGATGAACAGCATCATTATCGAATTCCCAAGGGCGACCCAATAAAAGTGAACAAGCTTCCATAAGTACTACATCACAATCAACGGAATCAACATAGGTACCAATGGAAAAATAAACTCTGCAAGTTTTTGTTACCTTAGCCTTACCGAAATCATTCAACCACTGAATATGGTACGGATGGGGATGTGGGCGTGTAGACAAGTCAAGCTTCTTGACCAATTCTGAACTCACCAAATTATTGCAGCTACCCCCATCAATGATGACACGTGCTCGCCGGTTCTTGATGACAAAGAAAATTTAGAACAAATTGTGGCGTTGCAGCTTCTCAGGTTGTTGTACTTGTGCGCTAAGCACTCGCTGCACAATGACACTCATGTAGGTTGATGTGTCCTTGCTACCAAAAACCTCACCTTCTTCTTGAACATCTTGTTCTTCATCATCATCTTCCACGTCAGAGGTGCTGATGTACCCATCCTCTGTAGCAATGTATGCCCGCTGACTTGGACAGTCCTTTTACACATGTCCGTAACCGTGGCACCGATGACACTGAATGCTAGGAGTGCGTCCTGTTGAGGCAACAGAAGATGCACTCTTCGATGGTTCCTGCACTAAATTTTTACCTGAACCAGAAGGTTGCACAGAAGACGTCCTCTTGTTCGCTGGTAGAGGCGCGCGGAAGGAGGATGCCTTGGGAAACCCCGATGATGCTCCCGTGCGTGGTGTGTATGAGGTGCCAGCCTTGCTCTTGGCCTGCTTATCTCGCCCCTGCAATTCCTTCTCTGCAAGCATAGCAAATTGAAACAACTGGTTGACAGTGTTGAATTCCTTATAATCAACTATGTCCTGAATTTCCTCCCTCAAACCCGCACAAAAAATGAACAATAGAATCCTCAGTTCCCTCCACTATGCCACAACGCATCAAACCTTTCTGAAGTTCACCATAATAATCCTGCACAGATTTATGTCCCTGTTCTAAACGCATTAGTCTTTTACGTAGGTCTCTATGATACGATGGTGGCACAAATCTATCACGCATAGCAAACTTAAGTTCTTCCCATGTATGAGGTTGGCATTTATCTGCAACTAAACCAGTTCACCAAATGATAGCAAAATCTTTAAATTCACTAGTGGCTTGTCTAATGCGATGTTGCTCAGGTACAATATGGGCACAGAATTTTTGCTCTACTGTCATCTCCCAATCAAGGTATTCCTCAGCATCATAATGTCCTGAAAAGGAAGGTATGGTAAATTTAACCTTAGCATAAGGATCATCGGGAGCATGAGTACGATTACCTCGGTGGCGGTTGAAATGTTGAGCGCCACCCATACCTGTGGTATTTGTGCGAAGACGATGACGTAATATATTTTTCCTTGTCACTGCTCTATCAACATTACCATCAGCATCATATACCTCATCGCCAGCATTGCTGCCATCATTATTTTCTTCAGGTGGTGGCAGTTCTTCTAAAGCAGTTACCCTATCGGTCAGCGTGGACAATCGTCTATCCAATCTCTCAAGGGTGTTGCCAATCTTGAGATCAATGAGTGCAGCAGTTACAGCCTTGGTAACTGTCTCGTTCAAGTCCTTCTGAGCATTGTTTATAACAGATTGTAGCTGCTCTTGGCTGACACACTCTGAAAACTCTTTGGGTGATTTCTCTCCCTCATCACCTACCATTGTAGACACAAAACACAAGCAGCAAATGGTGAAAGTTATCCCTAATAATCCTCTACAAATGTGGAGTGGTGCCTCTCAAATTTAGAGCAAAAGGCAACACCTTAACAAGTTCCGACCGGTTCTTACCAGCAAGGCACGGATACCTGAAAGACGTAGCGCTGAGATTACGAGTGTCACAACTTTTGCTGTCCAGAAGTATATGTGGGGCTTAGGAAGGCTGGCCAAGAAATATGTGAGTGGTACACAATTCAAAGACAGAAAGTAATATTGAATTATAGTCCTAATTACTTGTTCTCATTGCTGGCCTAACGTGTTCCAAGTACCAAATATGTGTGAACAAGGACAAAGAAAGTACAAGTATGATGGAGAGACAAGTATGAATGAAGCACAAAGCACAATGTAGCACACGCAATCACAGAACAACCAAATAGCTCGGATTTTGTCTTTTTCTCAGATTTTTCCCACAAGCACTAGTAGGAATCAAACTTTTTTATTTTTTCACTATTTTTTTATATTTTTCCCTGAACAAGGATCACAAAAGATGTAACCACAAAAATTGGCACCGACAACTGAGGTGAGATGTGGTCTACAGAAAATCAGCACGTTCTCTGAAAAGCGTGCAAGAACCTTATCAATTTTTTTCTTTATTTTGCCGAATTTTTTTGACAATTCTGACTGGACCAAACAGGCTGAAGGCAAGTTTGGGTTGGCTCCAAACTGAGTCAAGAAGCTGCTGTAAAAATTTCAGATTTTTCTGATAAACGAGCAAAAAGTTATGCCTGTTTCACCGAAGGTATCTCAAGTTATGTTTCAGAAAGACACAACACGGCAGCGACAGTTAGGGCAAAGCGTCCCTAAACTCAAACACCAATCACAGCAGTAGGTATTCAGCTGATGATGCAAGGAGGGCTGCGATGCAAGCAACAAAGAGCGGTCGGTGACCTATCTAGGGTTTGCGCGGCGGCGAGAATTGACAAAAGGCGGCTAGCTGGGCAAGTCGAGTAATATAGTGGATTCGACTTGTTGTTTGGGACGGTGGGAAGGGACAGCGTTGAATGGAAACGATGGGAAAAAAACACACGACTGAACTCTAACACAACCTAACCAGCAACAAGACCCTGACCAGGACACAAATTCAACACTACGGAATCTGACAAGAACTATGCAAAGGCCAAACGTGGTTCTGGGATACGGGAAAAACCTAGACTAAACTGTTTTTGGCTTTTTTTTGGATTATAGGACGAAGGCGAAAACAAACTAAACTAGAGTAAGGGCGAACCTAACGGTTTACCTGAAGCTCTGATTACCACTTGATGTGAACTAGGGTTCCCGATCTTCTGAAAGGTTCTGATAACTCTCGATTTGGTGGAATCGCGACACAATTCGATCCAGCTTCCGAACAACTCGGTTCTGAACCCCGCAATCGCAGCACCACGTCTCCTCTGGTTATCGACCATCGAAACACAGTCGACCTCGCCAAGAAGGCTGAGTCCTTTGCCTGCTAATCGAAGAACACAAGCAAGAACTCAAAAGAATGCAACTAATTGCAGATGAATGATTAATCTCACGAGTTGGGGTCTCACAAACCGACGGCGCGGCGAAACTGTTGTGAACAGAATAATCTAAGCAAAACCCAAAACCTAACGAGGGAGGCGGCGGCTGGTTATAAAGGTCTAAGGGTCATCGCCACCCCTGGGCGCGCCCCCTAATGGGCTCAACAACGATACACGGCCCAACGGACCAAAAACGGTGACGCAGCACCAGAACAGATTCTGGACACTAACTTGTTTTGATGTTTCCCGATGACTCCGAAGGAATTTTGACCTCAAACCAATGCCATTGGCTTCCTTATGAAATTATCTTTCCATCCATAGGTGGATCATAAAAAATGGAGTCCGGATGCATCCTGGGCGTCCACTTTACTCCACACTAGTCTTGGACTCCGAAACAGGCTCGAAGTCGACTCGGTTTGGGCCTCCACCTTGACTTGGGCGCCCTTGCTGGTCCTCCACACCTCCAAGCCATCCCTTATGCATCCCATGGTCCTCTCCATGATTCCTAAGTACAATATAATCATTAGGTAGCAATCTATTCTCAAAATCATAAAAAGACTTCCTTAAGAACCAGCTCACCTGTAAATTTAATTGTCGTGCGCGAGCTCTTGTGATTGGACCTTGAATGTCTAGTGGAGGATCATCTTGTGCATTCAATGGAGTGATGTCCTCATCAGAGAGGCAAGAGGAAGGGCGCGCTTTGCCCGTCCAGCGGCCGGTTTACTTCGTCAGCGAAGTGCTTTCGGAAACGAAAATCCGCTACCCGCAGGTGCAGAAGCTGCTCTACGCCATCGTCCTTACATGTCGCAAGCTCCAGCACTACTTCCTCAGCCACCTGGTTACTGTGGTATCTTCTTCCCCTTGGGGGAGATCATCCATAACCGGGAGGCCGCTGGAAGGATCGCTAAGTGGTCGGTCGAGCTCATGGGCGAGGCCATCACCTACGCACCACGGAAGGCCATCAAGTCTCAAGTGCTAGCGGATTTCGTCGCTGAGTGGACCGACACGCAGTTGCCGCCAGTCCAAATCCAAGCTGAGCTGTGGACGATGTACTTCGACGGGTCGCTCATGAAGACAGGAGCTGGCACAGGCTTGCTCTTCATCTCACCCCTCAGAGTCCACATGCGTTACGTCATTCGCATCCACTTTGCCTCTTCTAATAACATCGCGGAGTACGAAGCACTTGTCACCGGATTACGAATCGCCCTCGAACTCGGGGTCCGACGCCTTGACGTTCGAGGCGACTCGCAACTGATTATCGTCCAAGTGATGAAGGCCTCGAGCAGCCATGACGCCAAGATGGAAGCCTACTGCAACGAAGTACGCAAGTTGGAGGACAAATTCCACGGCCTCGAGCTTATTCATGTTGCTCGATGATACAACTAAGCCACGGATGAGCTTGCAAAAATCGCATCGACTCGAGGTACAGTCCCTCCGGACGTATTCTCGAGGGACCTCTTCGAGCCCTCCATCGACTTGGGCTCGGGGGCTTGCACTACACCCTCGAAGCCCCAGCCCACGACCTCGACTGGGGCCCAGGTTATGGAGATCCAGGGGACCCCCCCTCCTTCGAACCTGCCACGGGATTGGCGAGCCCCTTTACTCGACTGTCTCATTAGGGGAGAGCTTCCGGAGGACCGGACCGAACCGGAGGGGCCAAGTCCTACGTCATCTACGGTGATGGCAAGGAACTCTACAGGCGAAGCCCCTCAGGCGTTCTTCAGCGCTGCATTACCATCGAGGAAGGCAGGAGGCTCCTCAAGGACATACACTCGGGGGCCTGCGGCCATCACGCAGCACCAAGGACCCTTGTAGGCAATGCCTTTCGACAGGGTTTCTACTGGCTGACCGCCGTTTTCGACGCCACAAACATTGTCCGCTCGTGCAAATGGTGTCAGTTTTACGCCAAGCAGACGCACCTCCCAGCTCACGCTCTACAAATGATCCCCATCACCTGGCCGTTCGCGGTCTGGGGGCTCGATCTTGTGGGGCCTCTC
This sequence comes from Bothriochloa decipiens, assembly GCA_023333625.1. NCBI lineage: Eukaryota > Viridiplantae > Streptophyta > Magnoliopsida > Poales > Poaceae > Bothriochloa > Bothriochloa decipiens. The sequence continues at coordinate 27,375,808 of CM041634.1, forward strand.
AAGAGGACAACCAAAGGGTACACACACCTGCTCATTGCCATCGACAAGTTTACCAAATGGATCGAGGCCTGGCCTATCGGCAACATCCGCTCCGAACGGGCGGTCGAGTTCTTCACTGATATCATCCATCGCTTCGGGGTCCCAAACGTCATCATCACTGACAACGGCACACAGTTCACCGGCAAGAAGTTCTTGGATTTCTGCAATCGCCATCACATCCGTGTGAATTGGTCCGCGGTTGCACATCCTCGAACTAACGACCAGGTCGAGCGCGCGAACGGCATGATTTTACAGGGCCTCAAGCCAAGGATCCTCAATCGCCTCAGCAAGCATGGAAAAAAAGGGCCGTGGAGCTGCCATCGGTCCTATGGAGCTTAAGGACAACACCTAGTCGAGCCACGGGCTTCACCAGATTCTTCTTGGTCTATGGGTCCGAGGCCGTCCTCCCCACTGACCTCGAGTATGGATCCCCTCGACTAAAGGCGTACAACGAGCAAAGCAACGAAGAAGCCCTCGCAAACGCCGTCGACCAGCTCGAGGAGCCTCGAGACATGGTGCTAATTCACTCCGTGAGGTATCAGCAAAAACTTCGACGCTACCACGACAAGCACGTGCGCCCGAGGGACTTCCAGGTTGGAGACCTCGTCCTACGTCGACAACAGAGCAACAAGGGACGTCACAAGCTGACCCTGCCATGGGAAGGCCCATACACCGTAGCTGAGGTGCTAAAGCCCGGGACGTACAAGCTCGCTAATGACAAAGGCGAAATCCTCACCAACGCATGGAACATCGAACAGCTACGTCGTTTCTACCCTTGGGGCACCAGTGCCCTTGTACATTCTCGCATGTTTTGTACATTTCCGCATGACAAATATAAGGAGTACTTTCAATTATAAGTTCAAACTTGTTATTGTACATGCAAGAGGTAGCCTCGACCCTGTCTCGCTAGAGTCGAGCCTCCCTCGGGGGCTAACGGGGGACCCCCCAAGTTCCTAAAAATACGAATGACTTTTTTTTCGCACGCCTCCCTTTCGCTTCCCAACTAAGTTGAAAAATGCCTCGAACTCCCTAGGGGTCGAGGGCTGTCGAGCCGAAGCTCTCCTACGCCTCCGGGCTACGGTACCTCCACTCGCTCTCCCCTCGAGGGATACGAGCTTGCTTCGAACGCTCAGTCGGAAAGCAAGAGTCAGGCGATCAGAACTCGATCGCCTCTTCTTTCTCACGCCTCGATACGCTTCGCGACTAAGTAGAAAATGCCTCGAACTCCCTAGAGGGCCGAGGGCTGTCGAGCTGGGAGCTCTCCTACACCTCCGGGCTACGGTACCTCCACTCGCTCCCCCCTCGAGGGATACGAGCATGCGTCGAAAACTTAGTCCAAAAAGCAAAGTCTAGGTGAAAAGAAAGCAGAAAAGGCTCGAAAGTAAAATGACTAATCGCATTACGATAGATGCATTAATGTTCAAAAAGGGCTTTCGAAGCCACATTGAATATAAGTTACAAAAAACTAATTCATTACATGGGCACCTTCGCCCAGCCTTGCCCTACAGGCCCGCTCCATCGTCGCCCTCCTCGACGAGGTACCCTTCAACCGCAGGGGGGAGGACTTCGTCCTCGAACAGCTTCGCCAGCGCTCCCCCGGCCTCTCGGTGTCATTAATGAGCCCTCGGCATCGCTCCTCATTCTCCGCGTCGGTCTTTGAGATATCAGGAACAAAGCCTTGGGCCACCACGTTCATGTCAAAGACGAAGCCAGAGGAGACCATTGCTAGCACCCGCTTCACGCCGGTATGAAGCACCTCCCGCACGCGATCGCAAAGGGTGGCGTCGAGGTAGTAGATCCGGTCGACGAGCGCGGCACCCGGGATGTCTTCTTCAGTACCCTCGATAGGCCCGACCTCCCAGGAGGCGCAGAGCCCGTCGAGGGCAACCCGGAGCCGGCCGAGAAGCGCCCCCTCCGCCGTGAGGCTCCCCTGCAGCGCCTTGGTGGCGGTTTGGGTAGCAAGCAGCTCGGATTCGAGGCCTAAAACACAAAGCAAGAATCAGACAAAACCATACGGGAAGAAAAAAGATCAAAAGCTCTTTAAGGAACTCACCAGCACAGCGAGTCTCGAGGGCGTTGCGATCCCCCAGCACGGCGTCGTGCTCCCCCCGAGCCTCATCCCGCTCCCGCTGGGCCTCCTTGAAGGCCCGGGTCACCTCCGTTTTCTCGCAGCGGAGGGTCTCGAGGGCGCCACCAGCCAGGATGATGGCCTGCTCCTTCTCTTGGAGGGTAGCCTTCATCGCCCCGAGCTGGGTTTCCAGGCTAGCGGCCCGGTTCTTCTCCTCCTGGGCCAAGGTGAAGAGGGTGTTGCGTGCCGTGGAGACTTCAGCGAAGCTGGCCTCGAGTGAGCGGATACGCTCCACGGATCTTTGAGCCTCCCCCACGAGTAGCTCGACGCGCTCCTGGGCTCGGATGCTCTCGCCCTTGGCCCTCCCCGCTTCGGCCTTGGCCGCGTCAGCCTCCTCCCTGGCACGCTTGAGCTCCTCCTTGAGGTGGGCGGCTTCCCCTCGAGCGGCCTCGGAGTCCTCCTTCGCTCGGGCGGCCTCCTCTTTGGCTTTGGCGGCCTCCTCCCTGGTCCGCTTTAGCTCCTCCTCGATCTCGGCCACCCTGCCCTGCGCAGAGCGGCCGGCTTCGAGTTGGCAAAGCACTTCCTCCCGGCTATTGTGCATTTCATGGAGGAAGTATGACTTGGAGTAGGAACGCCTACGCGCCTCCTGGGGACAAGAAGTCGAGGGTTGAGGCATTTCATACGAAAGAACTTAAAAAACTGCATATGGCCTACACAGCGACTCACCGCGAGGTTCTGGTTGAGGCCTTCAGTGAGCTCGACGCCTAGCTTCAGCAAGTGCCGCAGCCATGCCCAGGACCGCTCGGCCTCCTCCCAGCACTTGACCTCCGCCGGGTCGTTCATCTCGATCCCCGGAGCGCTGGAGTCGCCGAGTTCCCGGAGTACGATGCGCTCCTTGCCCCAATGCGGAAGGACCGTCTTGACCTTGGCTCACGCCAAGGACTCGATCTCCTCCACCACATCGCGCGGGATGCCGTAACTCACGGCCAACTCCGCCGGGGTGCGGAACTCCGACGCGGCGCGGGCATCCCTTAGCTCGGGGTCGGAAGTCGACCTCCTCAGCACGCCAGAAGCCGCCGTCTCCTCCGGCTGCTCCGTCGATGGTTGCGGCGGCTGACCCGATGCTACTTCTAGCGCCTTCGGAGGCAGCGGAGGTGTCGAGGCCGTCGCTTCCCCCAACACCATGACTTGTGGCACTGGTAGGACCACCATCGACGCGTCTTCCGCCGGGTTCGGTACCGAGGCCTCCTCCGGTTGCGCCCCCGGCAGCCGCGGGACCATCGACGCCTTCGACGCCATTTCTCCTTTGGCCAGCAGCTCGTCCAGGGTAATCACAGACACCCATTGCTTGGGCAGTCCGGAAGTCGCCTCCACCGCTGACGGCTCGGGCGGTTGCTACGCCGGCGGGACCAGCGGCACCGTGTCCCCCAGCGGCGTCTGCTGCGCCTGCTGATGCTGGGGCTGGCCCCCAGTTTCCTCCTCCTCCTGCCGCTCCGACGGCTCCTTCTCCCCCTCCTGCTGCGGCCGTGGCAGCTCCGCTTCTTGCAGGGCCCCCTGCTCCTGCTCCCTCCGGGCCTCGAGCTCGCGTAGCCCCACCGGCCAGGGCCTCCGCTCTCCCGTCGAGGGGGGAAGGGCCGTGGTCTCCTCACCCTCGAGGTCCACGACGACTACCTCCAATCCCGGCTCGTGGCCCTCGGGGGCTCCCACCTTGGGTGCGGGGATCGAAGCCTCCGGCCCGCCAGGAACAGAGGCTCCCGACGTCGGGGCACCGCCCCCTGGTGTCGGGCCAAGCTCGAGGGCCGCAGGCGACGACGTCAAGGAGGCACTCCCTCCCTCATGCGTCCTCCCCGGCTTGGAGTCGCCGCCCACCACAGACCTCGAGACGCTCGACCCTGCAGCAAGAGTGGAACCCGTTAGCCTATCGCGCGCCAGAGCACCGAGGGCTGAGGATAACCACTTGGCTTCCCACGGAGCCAAGGGCCTCGATGTCGCACCTGTGACCGGGGCCTCCATCTTCGCGGCTGCATCCATCTTGAGCCGCTTAGCCGATGCGAGAGACGCCTCCTCGATCTGGCGCTTGGGCCTGGATGGGAAGCAGAACGGCAAAAAGTTTATTAAATTGCGCAAGAAAGACGCAACGAAAAGAAAACGAACCAACGACACCTACCCGAAGGGGATAGAGGCCTTTTGGGTCCCCCTTGAACTGCCAGCAGATTTCGAGACCCCTCCCGAAGCCGAGCTCTTCCTGGGGCTGAGGCTGCTCGGGGCCGTCGGTGGGGTCGCCGCGCCTCCCTGCTTCGACGGGGCCTCCTGGGCACGGCTCTGCTTCGCCCGCGCCGACGACCGGGACCGGGTTTCTCGGATCGAAGTGGGTGGGGTCCCGCCTCGAGTACGACGCGAGGGGGGTGAACCTCCTCGAGGCGAGGCCTCGGCCCCCCTTTTTCCACGCTGGCGCTCCGAGGCCGACGCCACCGGCTGGGGGGCGCACTGCTCCGCCACCTCCTCCTGCACGAAGGGGCGGTCAGCATGGGAGGAACCCGACAAGATGCCGTCGAGGCACCCCTCCACCCCCTCGACGTCATCACTGTCATCATCATCATCTTCATCTTCCTCGGACGAGGGAGACTCCTCCTCCGGGAGCCCGTCACGCCTCTGCTCAGTGCGACGCTTTACAAGTCTTTCGTGCTCCCAGAGCTTCTTGGCTTTCTTCTTTTCCTCCTCATCCTTACCCCACTTCTCTTGCTGGGCGGTGAAGCGTCTTACCTGACGATCGGGAGCGTCCTCCCTCAGCAGGGGCCTCGATCTCCGATAGTCGATTCTCCCCTACACAAAGACATTTAGTCACAGGGACAAGAGAAAGGGAGGGGGGAAACGCGAAAGGCACGGGTCGAGGCACTCACCAGGTCGAGGCAACCCTCCTCCGGCCGCATGGGGAGGCGGCTGACGTCTTCCACCCTGAACGAGCCAGCCACCATCCCCTTTACCCGCGCGACGACTTCCGTAGCGGACGGCCTCTCGCCGGACATCCGGCACCTCTTGAGAACCTCGGGCGCCGCCGAGGGGAGCATCTCGTCCAACTGCAACGGGCGCTCCATCAGAGGGAGCACCCATCGACTGTGGAAGGCCGAGACCACCACACCCGTCGTCAGGCCCGCCTCTCGAAGGGTCCTCATCGCGATGACGAGGGGATGAAGTCGACGCTGAAGATCTCCCATGACACCGTGCGGCCAGTTGTATGGACGCTCGGCGATAAGCCGCCCGGTGTACGGCGGGAGGTAGCCGCCATCGTTGCGAAGGTAGAACCACTGCTCGTCCCACCGGGAGTGGTTGGACGTCAACCCGGTGGGGATGTACTCGCGTGGCTCCTCCGACCTCCCGGTCTTCAACACAAAGTTGAGGCACCCTGCTCTGACGATTCGCCTTACTCCTTGCGCCACCGGGGAGGCACCACTCCCCCTTGTAAAGGTGGAGCCATAGCTCCCAATGTGGCGCCATCTCGAGGTAGCCCTCGCAGACGGCCGCGAAGATGGTGGCGTTGGAGATGGCGTTGGAGGAGAAATGGTGAAGCTCGACGCTGTAGAAGTTCGTCAACCCCCGCATGAACTCGCTCGGGGGCACACTGAACCTATGCCGATGATACTTGAGGAAGCTCACCACGTAGCCCTCCGGCGGATTTGGGTCTTGGTGGTCCCTGGGCGGCGCAATCCACTCCGGCCGATTCGGATCGGTGATGGGGCAGAGAAGTCCTTTCCTTACCAGCTCGATCAGCCTTTGCCGCGTCACGGTCGACGGGCGCCAGGGCTCGGTGGGCTGGAGGACGGGGGCCATGGCGGCAGCGGCAGCACAGATCTGCTCGGTGGGCGCGGCGGCGGCAACAGCAGCACGAATCTCCTCAGTGGACGGATGACCAGGAAGGTTCCCAATCGTGACTTCTCGCTCTAAGTTTTTACCCTCACGCGTGCAGGATAGCAGGAGTTTGAAAGGATGGCAAAGGTGGGAACGAACACTTGTCCCCCTCCGTTTTTATACTTAGGAAGAGCAACGGGCGGAGTCCGGCGGCAGGAAAAAGGTAACTCCCCACAATTAATGCGTTTACTTGACCGTTCCCCCCTCGATCCTCGACCGGACGCACGCGTCACACCTCTGACAGAGAGCCGTTGCTCGGGCCCGCCACGATCGCACCGCTGAAGCCCTTCTCCTCAAAAGGCGCGTCCAACAATAAGAAAAGAGAACCGTTGCTCGCTAACGGAGTTTCCTACGAAAGGTAAAATGGGCTCTGGCCCCACCTCAAAGCCTCGAGGGAGCGAAGGACGGTCCTCGAGTGAGGGCTCAACGGCCGCCCTTGAGCGCCAAAAAAGGAACGGGCTCTGGCCCCACCTCAAAGCCTCGAGGGAGCGAAGGCCGGTCCTCGAGTGAGGGCTCAACGGCCGCCCTTGAGCGTCAAAAAAGGAACGGGCTCTGGCCCCACCTCAAAGCCTCGAGGGAGCGAAGGCCAGTCCTCGAGTGAGGGCTCAACGGCCGCCCTTGAGCACCAAAAAAGGACAGGCTCTGGCCCCACCTCAAAGCCTCGAGGGAGCGAAGGCCGGTCCTCGAGTGAGGGCTCAACGGCCGCCCTTGAGCACCAAAGAAATCGGGCTCCGGCCCCAAGCCCTTGACCATTGTGTTTTGCTTTAATGAGACCGCCTCCGGGCCTCCTGCCGACCTCCATCGAACGAGGAACGGGCTCTCGCTTGGATTTTCCCGTTATCAGCTCACTGAGAACTTCGCGGCTCGCCCTATCGGGGGTAGTCCAATGCTTCTCGCCTCACTTTCGAACGAAAGGACTCGTGAGATGAATGCCGAGGCCAGTAATGCCCCAGCCGCACGAGGCTCGGAGGCTCGACTGAGCCCGGCGCCCCTCGACGAAAGAGGGTCGAAAATCCCCCGGGGGCTCCCCTCGGTAAAGCGCTGCGACTCCAGTTCAGGCCTGTATCCGACTGGACAAGCACCCTTCAACCAAACACAAATAAAGCCCTCACAGGAGTCTTTCGACTCCTACGAGGCCTCGGGGGCTACCTCCGCGGGGGTCGCTCGCGCGCCCCCCACGAAAAAATTCAAATCACGTCCCATTTCCAATTCCTGACCCGCTGCCCGAGTGTCATCACTCGCGCAGGGGCTCGGGGGCTACTGTCGATACCCGAGAAATGGGTACCCCAAACCCCTGGTTTACCGAACTAAACCCTGCAAAATCAGCAACGCAAACCCTCCAGTGACCTCCCGCGCTAACGTACGAAGGCCCGCAGGCTGAGACGTATCGGACTGACCCACGAACGGACAACGACGACCCAAAGCCAAAGCCTGCTCGAGGGGCTACCGAACGGACCGGGACTGTACACTCGAGGGTATGATTCGGGCGACCCCTCGAGGACGGAACTTCATTCGGGCGAATAGGCGGCCCTCGAGGGGAGTACACCCCTTGGTTTACCAACTCTCTCGTACGAATCCGGGCGCATTCAATGCGATCTACCTACCCCCGCCTAACCGCATGGCCACAGTTACGGTAACAGTTGCTGGCGTGGCTGTCAAATCTGGCTTTTACCGCCCATGCCCCGAAATCATGCGGATCGTACTTCGCTGTTGCACCATGCCGACCACTGTGCCCCGTTCAGCACCACCTCGAGACGTATAAACCAGCACGTTTCCCGCATTTTCCGGGATTCGGCCTTATCCGGCGAGGCTCGACCTCCTCGGCACGACCCCCTCGACTCCAGCCAAGACCCTCGACCGTCGCCCCTCGACTTCATCGAACGAACCCTCGAGCGGAACTTCAACAACTCCCGACGCGACGGCTGCAGGGCCTCCCATACCGACGTACATCACTATAGCGGCACCGACGTGATCGGCCTCAACGTCGTAAATCATTAGCTATGCGGACTCGAAATACATGTACCCCTGTGCCCCTCCTTCATCTATAAAAGGAGGCGCCAGGACCTACCAAAAGGGGGATGGAGAGCATAGAAACGCTAAGTCTTTAGATCACAGAACGACACCGTGAGACAGCGTAAGGTTGAGAACTAGGCGTCCGAACGCCCAAGCTCCACCACGCGCTCCTCACACCTGCTTGTATTTTCCCCTGTACTAGCACTTCGGTGCAAGATAACACGAATCATCCTCCCCCCGCTGGACGTAGGGCTTTCTTTGCCCGAACTAGGATAAATCGTCGTGTCCTTCTTGCATCACCCACCGGATTAAGGGAGCACACAATTACGAATATTACTCGTTGGTATTAACCCCCCGAGGGTCAAAACACCGACACATAGGGTGGGAGCCGGTGGCCAGTACAAAATCATACTGAAACTTATTTGGCAGGTGAGCCCGACTACGCCTATGGCGATGAGGGGCTCAAGGATTAGATGGTCTCATGCCTACGCTCAAGATGGTACAAGATGTTGCTTCCGCGATATCCCTCTACTTCCGTAGCTGTTCTGAATGCAAGATACTCTGATGAATCCGCCATGTGGCAATGTAATAATTTATGTAAACCCCTCTATTGTATTCTTTTATTCGATGTATAACTTTGTAATCAACTGTTATCGGATAATTGATGATTTGACCTCCTGGGCTATCATTATATCCTTCATTCTGTGTATTTTTCCTTCGTGGAAAATTGTGGATGTTTCAACAACCGTACAGGCATTCTGTCGAACACCTCTGCGACGCATCCACCGAAATTAGGCCAACGCTTCTCCGCCCACCCCAGCGACTAGCTCCCACATGCAGCGGATCTGGATGCAGGATCGCCGGTGCAGCCGTCAGATGGCCGCCTGCGCCACTGGGGGCCCTTGCCGGGCCGCCGCGCCGAGGCCCGAACGCCGCCATGGCAAGTGCCACCCATGCCGGAGCGCCTCGCGCTGGGAGCATTAGCCGTGCCACCCGGGTCGGGTCCCTCGCTCCGCCGCGCTAGGCTGCCGTGGTCAGGACTTGAGCCTCCGTCGCCCGGGGCTGCAGTGCTCCCCCGTGGACGCGCGCTCGCGAGGCCAGCCCTTGCAGCCGCCGAGAGAGGAGATAGTGGGAGAGGCGACCCCAGGCGCACTCCAGCTAGGGTTTTGGGTTGCGCTGTTATATATTTGGCGTGCGCTGGGTGCACGGCGGCGACGCCAACCTCCTGATCTCGATCAGGCGTCCCATGGTAAAAAGGGTGACGTGATCACTACGAGGCCGCGTCGGTGCCACCTCTTCTAAAGAGAGGCGAGCACTAGGTGCATGGCGGCGATGCCGACCTCCTGATCGAGATCAGGCGTCCTATGGTAAAAAGGGTGACGTGGTCACTACGTGGTCGTGTCGGTGCCGCCCTTCTACAGAGAGTAAATTCTAGAGACGACAGCCGACAGATGGGCCATTGTTCTCCACATGGCCCACATGTCACCTGCAAACAGAACCTCGCATCCCTGCCCTGATACGTGTGGACCAGGTAATTCCCGATCTGATTAATTGCGTTTCTTCCCCCAAAAAATTGATATTGATCGGAAAAACCAAAGGCTAAAATAGGGGCCCAAGCGCTCCAGTTCGAGTTTCCTTTCTCTCCCCAATCCTCCTCTCCCTCCCTGCTCGCGTCGCCGCTTCTCCCCACCCGTCCCGGGGCCTGCGTCGTTCCAGAAAGAGCTGGAGGCAACCTAATCTGCGGCTAGTCGCGCCAATCCGCAGTCAGCAATGCTGCAGGAGTTCGTCGACAACGTCATCGCCGTCACCAAGGAGTAAACAGCCCCTCCTCGTACCCCCGCGGTGATTTCAGTATGTGTATATGCGGTTTTTCCAGGGAATGGGTCGTTCAGGGCGCGGGGAATCAGCGACTTGAGATGGTTGTGGTGTGGACCGTGTGGTTTCAGGGTTACGTTGATTGATGAAGGGATTCGGGCCACGAGCTGTTCGTTGCTAGCTTGGGATTAAGTTGGATTAAATATGTGCTGCTGTAGATTTCGTAGGACGTTGGACTCAGCACTGATTTCCTTAATACGCTTTTGTATTTAGGCACCACTAGTTATTTTCGTATGCCCAAATTATGAAGCTGATTGCTGCAGATCTGTTAACAAAGGATGCTTGAGGTTGAGGGGAGTGTGGGAATCATAGCAACCTTCTCACTTCCAGTGTTTCCTTTTTTCCCGTTCAAAGCCACAACATTGTCCAATCAAACTATAAATACAGGCCACTGGAGTCCAGGAAAATTGTTTTACTTTCTGACATTACAATAGCAGATTCATTACAGGTTGAATAGACCTGTTAGGAAAAACAAGCTCTATGTTATTGTTCCTCGAATAAATTCAATTTCAGATGGATGCAGAAACTATTACCTACTATGTATGGATTGTTAGTGATTTTGCGATTATAGCAGTGGCCATGCTTAGAAAGATTTAGTTTGATGAGCAAAAAGCATAGTTTGAAAGATTCTTGTAGCCTGAAATTTGATTCATCGCTGTCACCAAGGAGTAAGCAGCCTCCCCTCATACCCCCTCGGCCATTTCAGTATGTGTATACGCGGTTATTCCAGGGAATAGGTTGTCAGGGTGCAGGGAATCAGCGACTAGGAGATGGTTATGGTGTGGTTTCAGGGTAACCTTGATTGATAAAAGGATTTGGGCCACGAGCTGTTCGTTGCTAGCTTGGGAATTGGGATTATGTTGGGTTAATATGTGCTGCTGTAGATTTCTTAGGACGTTGGACTCAGCACTGGTTTCCTTAATACGCTTTTGTATTTATGCACGACTAGTAAGCATCCTCCCCTCATGCCCCCTTGGCCATTTCAGTATGTGTATAAGCGGTTAATCCAGGGAATGGGTTGTCAGGGTGCAGGGAATCAGCGACTAGGAGATGGTTATGGACTTATGGTGTGGTTTCAGGGTTACCTTGATTGATAAAAGGATTTGGGCCACGAGCTGTTCGTTGCTAGCTTGGGAATTGGGATTATTTTGGGTTAATATGTGCTGCTGTAGATTTCTTAGGACGTTGGACTGAGCACTGGTTTCCTTAATACGCTTTTGTATTTATGCACGACTAGTTATTTTCGTATACCTAAATTATGAAGCTGATTGCTCCAGATCTGTTAACAAAGGATGCTTGAGGTTGAGGGGAGTTCGGGAATCATGGCAAGCTTCTCGCTTCAAATGTTTCCTTTTTTCCCTTTCAAAGCCACAACATTGTCCAATCGAACTATAAATACAGGCCACTGGAGTCCAGGAACATTGTTTTACTTTCTGACATTACAATAGCAGATTCATTACAGGTTGAATAGACCTGTTAGGAAAAACAAGCTCTATGTTACTGTTCTTCGAAAAACAAGCTCTATGTTACTGTTCTTCGAATAAATTATATTTCAAATTGTTGCAGTAACTATTATCTGCTATGTATGGATTGCAATTATAGCAGTGGCCGTGCTCAGAAAGGTTTGGCTTTGAGAGCAAAAAGCATAGTTTGAAAGATTCTTGTAGCCTTTGAATTTGATCTGGACAAATATATTGTAAGAATTGCAGATTTTATAGAATATTTCACAAAACTAGGCGGACGATTTCTTATGGACTAATGCTTTGTTTGCTGCTTCATGAGTGCAAAAATTTATTTGGGCAAACAGTAGCAGTTCGTGAACTTATTGGGCATATACTAATGAATTCATTTGTGGTTCTGAAACATGTTAATGATACCTGCTAGCATAGAAACGATCCCATCTGATGTTGACCACTGGATTTGCAGTACTCAATTCTAGGGTGAATGATTGGACCTTTATACAAGATACCAGGCAGGTTATTGAATGATTAGCTTATTTGATAGTTGCAAAAGTGGATCCCTAATTACATTGGCTTAGAATATCCTTTTCAAAGCTGTTTATAAACTGTCAGATGGGATTATCTTTGGCATTTTATGGGCTTGTGGACTGTAACATCTGATTTTGACATACCAAATACTTATTTTACCTTCTGTGTACACAACAGTGCTTGTAACCCAGAATTTTGTTGTGGGATCGTGGAGGAACTTTTATTTCCATTCATTTGATGCATGTGTTTCATTGGAGCATGAGGCTTTTGAAATAATTGGTTCCATGTATAGTTCTGTACATTGCTGACAGCTCATCTTGTTTTAGCCCTGCAGCAGAGTTCTACTTTAAACCACTGATTTGCATTTAACACGTGCTCCATGGGAGACTGAAACATTAACTTTAGAAATTCTTGATTTTTTTATCTGTAATTGTTTTTCGACCAGAAACAGAAAAATACAAGTTAGTTGATCTTGTCTTAGACCTTCTGTAGATATTGCTAATTGACTTTTTGCACTTCTATTGACAGATCTGTGAAGACATTCACATATGAGTCACTGAACAACATTGCAAGGTTCATAAATGGAATGTCAGCGCTCCTATTGACACTGTTACCTGGAAAAGGCAAAATTTTAGAAGGCATAAGTGGCTGGGAACTTAGGCCAACATTCCGTGGGCCGCGTCTTCCTCGTTGGATGGAAAGGTAGTGTAACTTTATTCACATGACTTCCATTAAGGTAGAAATTTATGGATATGATGTGTTTGTAGCATTGAAGAACATTCAATACTTAAAACCAAGCAGATAAATAGCGAGTATTGATTCCCAGAGCATAATTTCTTTATAAGCATTGAATCCACATGATCTGTTTCTCTGTAGCATATTCTAATTCTATACGAGCTACTTCCTCCCATTGAGAACTATTGTTCGCTGATGCAGAAATTTGGATGGACTCCATGTCAATTTTGAGTACATGGTAAATGATATGGTCCAGTTTGTTTCCATTTGCACGTGAATTTACATGAAATATTTTATCCTGGTGAAATATCCCATCGCCCTGTATATTTATGTTTCCTTTTTTTATTATTTACTATTAATTATTACTATTTTTATTTAGTTCTAGATAACCTAACTAGTATATACTTTTTTTTCTTAGGTAAAATAGTTTTACTCTGTTCTGACAACTTCATTCCTTCTTTTGAATTTAGTGGGGTATCTTCGTTTAATGAGTTCATCCATGAACTTTCTGTTGATTCTGATGCTGAATCGGTTGCTGACTCTGTCACTGGGGATGATGAGCATGAAGAGTTTGTCTGCCTTCCATCTCCATTGTCCCAAAGTTCACGGTTATCGCATGCAAGCAGCTTTGGTAGACGTGATCGTCAACTGAGGAGACATATCAGATATGCAGTTTCTTGGATACTATGGCCATTGAGATTCTTTCTTTCTTTAATATTCATCTTGTTCAATGCCATTAAATTTCGGATGGTGAGGTCAACTGCTAAAGGTGCAGAATCTCCTCATCTCTCAAGAACTGGTCTTGCCAAGAAATCATTTCATATAAGGGACCAGTTTCTCCAACGCACAACTGATAGGAGGCGTGGAGTTTTTGAGGTAGCAATTGAGAATTGAGTTCCTTTCATCTGTTTATGTGCTTTCTGTGACAAGTTAGGATAATTTGAACCTTTCTTGTCCAAATTTTCATGCGCATATCTAGTATTCATCAACTTACTTCTTTTTGCATAGGATCTTCATCTAGCAATTGAAATTTTCATCGAATCAGTCTTTGACATCGTTCACAAAGCAGCACATTATATTCTTTCTCCTTCAGAAGTGTGGCAGAACCTGTTGTACTGGATTCATGGAAGTGGTCATGATACTAGTTCTGTCGTTGATGTACCGACAGCTAATGTTGGCAGTGATAATCCTGTTCCAACGGAGAGGAAGACCGTGTATCGTCATTCTCTGAACACAGATTCCCGGACATGTGAAGATGTTATTACTGAGCTTGGGTGAGAAGCTCTGTTCCTCTTATTTATGCTATGTTTATAGCCAAGGTTTGGGCTATCAAATAGCTTTAGTATCATAGACATGTATATGGCTTCTGATACTACTCTGGGTATTTTTGCTGTGAAATGCTTGTAGAAATAGATATATCAAGCTGATTATAAAGAACTCAAAAGTTTCTTTAGTTAGAAGGGCGGCCCCGGTGCAAGCGGTAGAGCTTTACCGCCTGTGACCAAAAGGTCCAGGGTTCAAGTCTCAGCCTCTGCACATTTGTGCAGGGATGGCTGCTGGCTATTTTCCCTTCCCCAGACCTCGCAGTGCGGGAACCTACGGCACTGGGTACGCCCTTTTAGAAGTTTCTTTAGTCAAACCTTATTTGTGATTGAGTATGTCGTTATTTTCATCACTTATTGATTTTTTCTGTGTGGTTCTTTCAGGTATCCTTTTGAGGCTATAAAGGTTGTTACTTCAGATGGATATGTTTTGTTACTGGAGAGAATTCCAAGGTGAAAATAGTGACTTTCTTGCATAATTTTTGACAGTATTAAGCTAGCTCTTGTATCTTACTTTTTTGCACTTTACCTTTATGCATTAGAGGTCCCTTGGCTCTCAAGTTGATCATGAGAAACCTTGGCATCCAAGTAGCCTAGAGCATCTTGCTTTATGCAAGAATATGCTGAGTAGTAGGTTGAGGCCCTGCTCTATATAAGCAACAGCCATCCCTTTGTAAGCTAAGTCTTTTGCAAACTTGTTCAATTCAATCAAGCGGCCCATAGGTCAAGCTGACCTCTGGGATTTCAGCCGAATTGCTTGATGTGCGGGCAACAATTTTATTTCCTGATATTTGTGGACTAAAACGTGATGCATTACCTTTTTATTAGGCGTGATTCACGGAAGGTTGTCTTGTTGCAACATGGAATATTGGACTCGTCTATGGGGTGAGTGATGACCAAATTACTCTATTGGCAATGTTATTGACATTCCACACAAGTTTACGACATTTTCCTCTGTTTTACGTATTTCTGATTTTTTGTGATATCCTTTGATAGCAGCTTTGTGACCTAAACGCAACTGTTTCAAAAAATAAAGTTGTCGTGAGTTGTTTTGACTGTATGGATAGTCAGACAATGCAGGACCTCTAACGAATGGCAAGATCGTCTATAATACTAAGCATAGCTATTATAGTTGTTTCTTTGTTTGTCGGTACTGATTAGTAAATAGCCAAATGCAGTGCAGCAGATATTTTTGTTGAAGTCAGCACATTGATTGATCAAGAGTGTTGTGTAATTGTCTACTTGTGTGTGACATTGTTGCCTTTGTCTAAAAATCTCTGGCCACTATCACTTGGTGAACTTCTGATCTGTGAGCAGGTGATGCTGGTTTCTTTGTGTAATTGTTGCTTTTAGACTTTTAGTCAATAGAGTTCTTTTTTTTCTGGTTTGGAATGCTGAGCAATTGTCCTTAACCAGTTATGCATTTAACTAACTGTTTCTTTACTCCGTTGATATGCATGTGTCTTTGGTTGACAAGAGCTCCTTGAAGTTAAACATGGACATTATGATTAGCATTCTAATTACTTCTGTTTGTAACTGTGCTTGCCTAGTGTTTTCACATGGATAATTAGAGCATTTAATGCTGAAAGCACTGTTTATATTTGATTTTTTTATGCTATATTGAAAATAGAGTCCAAGTACTGATGGGCTGCTGAAATGATAAAGTTAATACAGTTAATTTGGGGTCATTGGGGAAACTTTGAGTTAAAAATGGTTATGCTTGACTTTAGTTGAAAGCAGTTCATCTTATGTGTACTGCATATTTTTTGGTATAGTTTGGCCCTCATTTGTTATCTTGTTATATATCTTTTCAGCTGGGTATCTAATGGTGTTGTTGGCTCACCAGCATTTGCAGCTTATGATCAAGGTCAGTAACAGAAACCGGATGTAATGTACTTTTAGCGATGTGAATTAACTGCTCATAGTTCCTTTTTTTAATGTAGGTTATGATGTTTTTCTTGGAAATCTTCGTGGCTTGGTCTCAAGGGAACATATAGATAAAAGTATTTCCTCCTACAAGTAAGTTAAGCTCCTTTGTATGTTTGGTTTATCATGAGCAGGAAATGCATATAACATGTGAATCAAGTTACTTTGTTCACTGTAATTGCTTATATGTGTTCACCATTCCTTTGCCAGATACTGGAAATATTCTGTTAATGAGCATGGAACCAAAGATATGCCAGCAATTATTGAGGAAATTCACAAGATCAAAGCTTCAGAACTTGGCAAAAGTCACCTTCAATCAGGTGAGGGGACAGGAGATCAAAATGATAAGATAAAAAATTTGGAAGTACAGGCTTCACAGGAAGACAGTATAGAAGAGCAACCCTACAAGCTTTGTGCTGTATGTCACAGCCTGGGTGGTGCAGTTATGTTGATGTATGTGGTTAATTCAAGGATTGCACAAAAGCCCCACAGGTTGTCGAGACTGGTCTTGCTATCTCCTGCAGGTTTTCATGAGGATTCCAATGTGATATTCAGTATGGTAGAGAAGCTCATCTTGTTTGTTGGTCCAGTACTTGCACCACTAATTCCTGGACTTTACATACCAACTCGGTTCTTTAGGATGCTTCTAAACAAATTAGCTAGGGATTTCCACAATTATCCAGCTTTGGGTGGACTTGTCCAGACCCTTATGGGCTATGTTGTTGGCGGTGACAGCTCAAATTGGGTGGGAGTGCTTGGTTTGCCCCACTACAACATGGATGACATGCCTGGTGTTTCATTTCATGTTGCACTTCACCTTGCCCAGATAAAGAGGGCAAAGAAGTTCCAAATGTATGACTATGGCAGCCCTGCAGCAAATATTGAAGCGTATGGAACACCGGAACCATTGGACTTGGGAGCTCATTATTGTCTTATTGACATTCCTGTGGACTTAGTCGCTGGGCAGAGGGACAGAGTTATCTCACCATCCATGGTAAAGAAGCACTACAAGCTAATGAGGAAGTCTGGGGTCGAGGTTTCATATAATGAGTTTGAGTATGCTCATTTGGATTTCACATTCTCACATAGGGAGGAGCTTCTGTCCTATGTTATGTCCCATCTGCTTTCAGTTACCGATCCAGGTAAAGAGCGCATCAAGCAGACCTCCATGCGCCTCAGGAGGCAGAAGAAAGTTCAGTCAGAGATTGAGGAAAGCATGGAGTGCAGAGCCAAGGAGCAATCAGATGAACTAGCTGGACATTTGGAATGATGTGAATGTGGAGCCTGCAGGTTGATATTGTGTTGCAAATTTGTGAATAGGATATACATTTTACACCGTGTGGAAGATCTGGGTAGATTAGGTCTCTATTTTTAGTGTCATGGTCATGGGATTGCTTTTTTTTGTATCCCTGTAAGTAACAGTAGAGATAAGCATGCATAGACTCTGGAGCTTTAGGTGTCCTGCACTTTTATCGAGAAATGAATAGGAAGCGGATGTTTTGTACTTGACTAATGTCCCGTGTTCTTGCGACTTCTTTTGAAGAATGTATAATGTATGCTTGCAACCCGTCAGCCGTTCCAACTTCCAAGAATGTTGTTGTCAGGCATGCAATCTATGGACAACATATTTTGTTCGATTGGTTATGCCAATGTGTTTCAACGGAATCAAAGAATAAGACTAACAATTGAAGTTTGCACGCCATTAACATTTTTGGGTTGGAACCAATTGTTGCATGCGTGTTAATGAAGCATGAATAATTAGCATAAAAATTAACTCTAGTTTATTATCCAGAGTGTTTGTAATATCTTGTTGTATCTCGCTATCATATAATATAATTTTTCTTTTGTTGAAAAAAAATAAATTACATTACAATGAAGGCGGCCTTGGTGCAAGCGGTAGAGCTTTATCGTCTGTGACCAAGAGGTCCAGGTTTCAAGCCATAGTCTGCATATTTGTGCAGAGATGGCTGCTGGCTATTTTTTCTTTCCCAGACCCCGCAGTGCGGGATCCTACGACACTGGGTACGCCCTCTAGCTTCATTACAATTTGATCGTGGCGCTCCAAGCTGATGTAAAATTAGGATCCGTGATTGACCCTTCTTTTTATTTTCTCATGCCTAGCAAGTGCGCGTCTATCCTAATAGTGGATAAACAGGGTAAAGATTGCATCAAGGTAGTGAGCAACAAGTAAGATATACTATCATATAGATCCTATCACAGTTATATTACATAAATATAAAGCACTAGTAATTTTAAATATTAACAATGCGTAATTGTTGATGTAAAAAGGCGTTGGATCTGCAAACACACCGGGCTAATACCCTGGTTCGATATCAAAGCGTGCCAGTCGATTTGACCTGTTAATCGACAAGGATGATAAATTTGAATAAAACCCGAAAGAAACGACAGCGATACGCCCGGACGTCAAAGCTCAGATGATATTCGATAACTGTTGAACAGATCAGATGAGACGACAGCGATACGCCCGGACGTCAAAGCCTGAATCGTGCTCGGTAGACGCGGAACTTGCAAGGTCGCCGGAGATCAAGTTGATGCAGCCCGCCGATTCTTGAAAGAACTCGTTGAAAAGGAAAAGGTACTGGTGACGAAGTCGTCGAAAAGTAGATTGCTTGAAAAGTAGATAAAAATAATAGATTTGTTGTATTTGATTGTCTCTCGGTACATATTTATACCCTGGTACTATGAGTTCTAAACAGACACGACAAAGTATTACCTAAACAAGTCTTATAAAAAATAACGACTCGTACCAAGGTCGGACTCAAAAATAAACTATTAAAATAATGGCATAAATATTGCCAGTTTCCTTATCCATTGCTTTACGATGAAACCTCTATCGACACGCTCCTCACCTCTGTAGATTCCATCGGCAAAACCCATCGATAATGACTCAGATCTGCTTTCCACGTCCTTCAGCTCTGCTTTCCATCGGCAACCATGCCTCTCTCTCCATCGGCAACAGCCCTCTGGCTTCATCGGCAACAACCCTTTGGCTTCATCGGCAATGTACGAGATCAACATGTCCTTTATCGGCAATCATCCATCGGCAACTTAGAAGCAATGCTGGAGAATAACCACTCCCTTGCCGATCGGCACAGTTTTCGGCCCATATTGACACGTGTCAAAAAACGGTGTCAACACATGCCCCCAATTTCGGAGTATAGAATACTTTATGCACCGAAATTTCCTCCAGGTCATAATTGCCCAAACCGCTTGAACTTCTCCTTGAGAGTTACACGCATAGGCACCATACCGATCCCGGTCGCTTCAATTCACCTGCTGGTAATGAAAAACAAGTCTGAAGTACCCCTTTATTCCTGCATTTTACGCATCCATCCAAATACTGGGGTAATATTTCTTTAAATATTTTTCATTTAATGCTCTGGGAAATATAACTCCTTCGAGGGTTTCTAAGATGTATGCGTTACCAGGAGCATACTGATTTATCCGATAAGGACCTTCCCAATTAGGGGACCACTTGCCGAATTTTGAACTCTTAGTCCCAATCGGCAAAACCAATTTCCAGACTAAATCTCCATTCGTAAATTCTTTTATTTTCACCTTTTTATCATACCACCTGGCAACCCTCTTTTTATTTTCTTCGACGCTAATTAAAGCCTTTAACCGATGACCTGCTAAATCTTCTAATTCATCTTTCATAAGCGTATCATACTCATCGGCTGTCAACTGATCCTGAGAAAATACACGCCTAGAACCAGTCTTAATTTCCCAAGGCAAAACCGCATCATGCCCATATACCAACTGATATGGTGAAACCTTAGTGGCACCATGACACGCCATCCGATATGACCATAAGGCTTCATTTAAAAGAATATGCCATCTCCTAGGATTTTCCTCAATTTTCCGTTTAATAAGCTTGATTATTCCTTTATTAGATGCCTCAGCCTGACCGTTAGCTTGAGCATAATAAGGGAAAGAATTTAGAATTTTAATCCCCATACTGAAGGCAAAGTCATCAAATTCTCCTGATGTGAACATAGTTCCTTGATCGGTAGTAATAGTTTGAGGAATACCAAATCGGTAAACAATATACTCTTTCACAAAATCAATCATATTTGCCGATGACACTTTCTTTAAAGGAATCGCTTCAACCCACTTGGTGAAATAATCAGTAGCAACGAGTATGAATTTGTGTCCTTTACTCGACGGAGGGTAAATCTGACCGATGAGATCAATAGCCCATCCTCTAAACGGCCAAGGTTTGATTATAGGATTCATTACCAATGCGGGTGCTCTTTGAACATTACCAAATTTCTGACATGACTGGCACCCTTTGAAATATTTAAAACAATCCTCAAGAATTGTTGGCCAATAATACCCATTCCTCCTAATCATCCATTTCATTTTAAATGCCGATTGATGTGCCACACACACTCCTTCATGAATCTCACCCATTAGACTTTTCGATTCCTCTTCACTAAGGCATTTGAGTAACACCCCATCTAAAGTGCGGTAATATAATTCAGTATCAAGGAGCACATACTTGGTAGCTTGAAACCTTATACGTCTCTCCACTTTCTTAGACGGATCTTTTAAATAATCGGCAATATCCCTTCTCCAGTCATCGGCATCAATTACCAATGTCAGCACTTCTCGGATCAATTGATATCCCAAAGCATGCTGTGCTAGCCTATTAGCTTCTTCATTGTGCAATCTGGGAATGTGTTCAAGGCGAAAATCCTTAAACTCCTTTAATATTTGCAAGCACTTTTCATGATAAGTAATCAAAACTTCACTTCGGCATTCATATGTTCCGATCAATTGATTAATGACTAGCATAGAATCCCCAAAGACTTCAACTGTATCGGCACGTATTTCTCTGAGCAACTCTAACCCTTTCAGTAAAGCTTGATATTCAGCCTGATTGTTTGTTGAAGTGCCAGCAATCGGCAATGAAAATTCATATTTCTTTCCTCGAGGCGAGATTAACACAATACCGATTCTTGCTCCTTCGCAACAAGTAGATCCATCAAAGAAAAGTGTCCATGGAGCAATCTCAGCATAATCTACCATACTGCAATGTTGAGTAACAAAATCGGCCATTACTTGTCCTTTAACCGCTTTAGCCGATTCATGACGCAAATCAAATTCTGATAATGCTAAGATCCACTTGCCGATCCTTCCTTTCAAAATTGGCATCGACAACATATGCTTAACCACATCGTCTTTGCATATAACAGTGCATTCAGCCGATAACAAATAATGTCTTAACTTCGTGCAAGAGAAATATAAACACAAACATAATTTCTCAATGGCCGAATACCTGGTCTCAGCGTCTATCAGTCTTCTGCTCAAATAATATATCACACGTTCTTCCCCTTTAAACTCTTGAATTAATGCTGATCCGATAACATTATCATCGACAGACAAGTACAACTTGAAAGGTTTTCCGTGCTGAGGTGGAACCAATACTGGAGGGTTTACCAAATATTTTTTAATTTCTTCTAAGGCTAATTGCTGCTCTGTTCCCCATACAAATTCCTGATCGGCTTTTAATTTTAATAAAGGACTGAAGGCTTTGATTTTTCCTGATAGATTAGATATGAATCTCCGAATAAAATTAATCTTGCCGATCAAGGATTGCAACTCAGTCTTATCGGCAGGAGCAACAACCTTATTAATTGCATCAATAGATTTCCTGCTGATTTCAACACCTCTTTGATGTATCATGAAGCCTAAGAATTGACCTGCCGATACACCAAATGCACACTTAGTAGGATTCATCTTTAAACCATGCTTTTTGGTGCACTCTAAGATTTTTCACAGATCAGCAAGATGACTCTCAAAACCTTCAGATTTGACTACCACATCATCTATGTAGATTTCAACCAATGTGCCGATGTATTTATGAAAAATAAAATTCATAGCCCAGATAGGTAGCACCGGCATTTTTCAAGCCAAAGGTCATGACAATCCATTCGAATAAACCCACATGACCTGGACACCTAAAAGCAGTCTTGGAAATATCCTCTTCAGCCATGAAAATTTGGTTATAACCGGCATTACCATCCATGAAGCTGATGATCTGATGTCCAGCTACAGCATCAATCAATAAATCGGCAACAGGCATGGGATAGCCATCCATCGGCGTAGCCTTATTAAGATTTCTGAAATCAATACACACACGAAGTTTTCCATTTTTCTTATAAACAGGAACCACATTAGAAATCCATTCGGCATATCGACATTGCCGAATAAAGCCAGCTTCAATTAACTTTGTGATTTCGGCTTTAATGTCAGGTAACACTTTAGGATTACATCGGCGTGCGGGCTGCTGATGAGGCCGAAATCCTAGCTTAATAGGTAACCGATGTTCAACTATTGACCGATCTAGTCCAGGCATCTCTGTATAATCCCAAGCAAAACAGTCTTTATATTCCCTCAAAATATCAATCATTTGCTGTTTACATTGAGATTCTAACTTGGCACTAATAAAAGTTGGCTTCGACCTATCACTGTTACCAATATCTATTTCTACTAAGTCATCAACCGATGTGAATCCATGACCAAGTTTTCCACCATCGGCAAACCGATCCATTAAAACTCATCTTCAGAACCGACTGCTTGGATCGGTGTGAGTTCATAATCGGCAACCCTAAGAAATTCCGTATCCCATGCTTCTCCCGACATGCATTTGGTCCGTTCATAGGTCTCAGAATCAGCCGATGCGATTATATAAGAAGAATCACCAGGGATAACTTCAATCTTGTCTCCAATCCACTGTACAAGGCACTGATGCATCGTAGAAGGAACACAACAGTTGGCATGGATCCAATCCCTTCCTAGGAGCAAATTATAGTTACCTTTGCCGTTAACGATAAAGAAGGTGGTCGGCAAAGTCTTGCTGCCGATAGTCAACTCAACACATAATGCCCCTTTAGCCGGAGACACATTGCCTTCAAAATCTTTAAGCATCATATCCGTCTTGGTTAAATCCTGGTCTCCTTTTCCAAGTCTTCGGAACATGACATACGGCATAATATTAATTGCCGCTCCTCCATCTATGAGTATTTTTGACACCGGCTGTCCATCAACCCTGCCTTTAACAAACAAAGCTTTGAGGTGTTGCCTTTCATCATCGGCAGGCTTTTCAAACACAGCCATCATTGGATCCAGAGTTAGTTGAGCTGCTTCATCAGCAAAAATTACTTGTTCCTTGTCATCCGGTGCCAAGAACTCCATCGGCAACATGAAGACCATGTTGACATCTGCTGATGGACCTCCACCCTTGCGTTTTGGTTGCCATATTTGAGTTGTTACCTTTGGAATGCTTTCCTTCGGGCACTGTAAATCCTCTTGACGCATACGCTGTACCCTTCTTTTTTGAGTTTTCGTCAATCCTTCAGGGCATCATTGGGGAAGCTTTGTTTTCCAAACAGGCTGATAACGCTTTGTGTTTTGCTCATGGAAGCCTATGTTTGGATACCTGCAAGATATCCCTTCATCAGGAACCCTTTCGTTAGCCATCTCTTCAAGCTCTGTCTGACTCCTTGGAAAACAATCAATATGCCCGCCAAGCCTGCTATGCACACTAACTCTGCCCCCCAGCCGATCAAGTGCTGACACCTTTTCTTCGATCGGCTTATTGATGCGTACCCCTCGATCACTAGAGTGATGTTGTCTCTCTGCCCGATCATTTAAATAATAACCATTACATTCAGGGCAGGTATCGGCAGTAGACAATTTAATGCCTTTTTCCCAACAATGAACGAAAAATGGGCAATTCCAGTGATCTTTATGCCGACGTAACTCTTCCTGTTGCTGCCGATACTGATCCTCACGTTGTTGCCGATATCGAACACCATATGGAGGCCCTAGTGGTCTTCTGAAGCTACTACCTTCATTAACAATTCCTCTCCCTTTAGCGCCATCGGCAGATTCCTTTCCCTTCACGTCATCAACAGTTATTTGATTTTTAGGGTCTACCGATGCATTTCTTCTAGCAGCCTCCGACGTTAATACTTTGGTTTTGCCTTTAGCCTCCACCATGTTTGCAGGGAACAGATGTTGATCAATTTTCATCGGCTTCTGAGACCTTGAATTATCAAATGTGATCTTCCCGGATTCGATAGCCGACTGCGACTGTTGCCCAAACACCTTGCAATCATTGGTACTGTGCGAGGTAGCAATGTGCCCTTTGCAGTACCTAATCTTTTTCAACTCTTCTGCAATTTCATCAGTCCAGTATGCATCTTGATCTTGCCGAGGCGCAGGCTGAACTTTTGCCGGAGGTGCTGGCTGATAGGCTTCGATGTATCCTTGTGACAAATGAGCTAGAGCAATCGGCACATTTATTATTGCTGGTCCACTAATTTGCTGTACAGGGTTCATCGGCCATGGTGCCAATGTAGGATTCTGAATATCTGCTTGCATATATTGCTGTTGAACCCCTACCCTTTGATACTCAGGTTGAGCAAAGTGCTGTTGAGCTAGCAATGGACCTGTCCCACTTGGATTAGGCCTCATCGGCACATGACTCGCCGATGGTTGATAGACTGTAGCCACCTGTTGCTTTTGCATCCTTGGATGATAGACAGCATAATTCCCTTGATTTGCAGGAATTCCAGCTAGAGGAACCATTGATGCCGTCGGTTGGTTTGCAGTTGAGAACCCTTGTTGCATCGGTAGAGGGTTTGCCGATGGACTTGTGCATGATGCCTGATAAAGCGACATGTGGAGTCTTCCTGATGGCCACTGTGCGGTAGGTGGCATTGTAGTATAGTGCGTCACTTGAGCCATCAGCCGAACCGGAGTGGCCGACGTTATGGGGGTTTTACCCGCTGTATCATGCGTCTGATTTAATCCAGAGTTAAAAGCAGGTAGATCTGGAGACATCCCGTATCCCCATTGATCGGCAGGAACTCGTCGATTTTGAACTGAAGGACCTGACATTGCCGATGCCGATAGATCTGTGCTTAATTGAGTATTCTTTGCTGAACTTGACATCGGCGGTGGAGATTCAGCAGCAGGCAGATCTGTATGAGGAGCAGAAACCCCTGGAGCCACAATGGCTATAGTAGCTGATGGAGCTGTAGAAGATAACATCCCAAGCTGATGATATACTGGGCCAACATAAGCTGGTACTTGTACTTGTCCTTCTTTTAACGATTGAATAACAGCATTATAAACAGTATTGGACAGTACGCTAGAGTGATTAATCAATACATGACCTAATGCAGAGTTAACCATTGATTTTAATTTACCAGGATTGGAGTCAAAAGTAACCTGCCGAGGCAACGGCGGGTCTTGCTTCTGTACCACTTCTCCGCTCCTATTCTTGCTGTAGGATTTCAGGTAAAGCTGCCTGTAATCCTCCATAGCCTTCTCCATGGCTTGCTTCTGATCCTCCTTGAGATCTGATTCTGATATCTTAATGATTTTTTCTGGAGTGATATCAGTAGGATTCTTCATGATAAATCTGTTGATTTGGTCCCACCGGGCGTGCCAAAAGATATGTTGATGCAAAAAGGCGTTGGATCTGCAAACACACCGGGCTAATACCCTAGTTCGATATCAAGGCGTGCCAGTCGATTTGACCTGTTAATCGACAAGGATGATAAATTTGAATAAAACCCGAACGAGACGACAGCGATACGCCCGGACGTCAAAGCTCAGATGATATTCGATAACTGTTGAACAGATCAGACGAGACGACAGCGATACGCCCGGACGTCAAAGCCTGAATCGTGCTCGGTAGACGCGGAACTTGCAAGGTCGCCGGAGATCAAGTTGATGCAGCCCGCCGATTCTTGAAAGAACTCGTTGAAAAGGAAAAGGTACTGGTGACGAAGTCGTCGAAAAGTAGATTGCTTGAAAAGTAGATAAAAATTATAGATTTGTTGTATTTGATTGTCTCTCGGTACATATTTATACCCTGGTACTATGAGTCCTAAACAGACATGACAAAGTATCACCTAAACAAGTCTTATAAAAAATAACGACTCATACCAAGGTCGGACTCAAAAATAAACTATTAAAATAATAGCATAAATATTGCCAGTTTCCTTATCCATTGCTTTACGATGAAACCTCTATCGGCACGCTTCTCACCTCTTTAGATTTCATCGGCAAAACCCATCGATAATGACTCAGATCTGCTTTCCACGTCCTTCAGCTCTGCTTTCCATTGGCAACCATACCTCTCTCTCCATCGGCAACAGCCCTCTGGCTTCATCGGCAACAGCCCTCTGGCTTCATCGGCAACAGCCCTTTGGCTTCATCGGCAATGTACGAGATCAACATGTCCTTTATCGGCAATCATCCATCGGCAACTTAAAAGCAATGCTGAAGAATAACCACTCCCTTGCCGATCGGCACAGTTTTCGGCCTATATTGTCACGTGTCAAAAAACGGTGTCAACGGTAATAGAATCTCTAAAAGAAGGTACTGCCACGACTAGCCCTGGACGTTCGGACGTTTGGGTTACCCGAACTTTTCAAGTTAGGTAATTTGGGTAATACAAAGTTCAGGTAATAGAAAATGCTATCCGATTTTAACCTAGATATTTCACTACCCGCAATCTTAGGAACCCGCAAATTTGGGTTCAGGTTCGGCTAGTAGCCGATATACCCGACGCATGTTGTCTCTCTATCGTCCCCGATGTTAATGTGGCACAGTGGGCCCTGGAGTCGCGACCGGTGTGCATGGACGGGAGACGTGACGTTGGAGTCAGTAACCGCAAGGTAAGCTGGCGACTCCACATCCACATGCAACCATTCATTTCTCGCTGCCAGCGTCGCATGCAATTCCACGACCGCCGCATGCGATTCGAGTCGCGGTTCTGCCTCTCGCATGCGAGTCCGCACGATGCGCGCACATCGCCGAGCCTTTAGCAGTCGCACGCATGCGGAGGATAGATCGGGCACCGGGAAGTATTACCCAAATTGCAGATGAAATGAATTGATGTACGTACTATGTTTTAATTTGATTTTCCCACTTTGCTAGGGAGAAAGGCCAATCCGTTGCAGCTAATCCTTCAAGGTCTGTCAGAGTTCGTCAAGGTCGATACCATGCTCAAATATAATGCATTCTAGATGACAAAACCTATCTTTTCATTAAATACTTTTTATTTATCAATCATTGATCATTAATCATATTTATGATAGTGTCTGATTAGAAAATAAAATAAAGTTATATTTATCTTTTATGTTCTCTTTTAGTTTATCATATAAATTTTTTAGAATGCATTATATGATAGAATAGAGGGAGTATGTAATAAACAGTTAGAGGTACTCACAACCCAATCTGACTTGCAAGCAACTATTTAAAATTTCCCAAAATTAATGAGGTGGCTCAAACGTGCTAAGATCTGTTTGACATAAGGAGTAGCTTATAAGCTTTCTATATGGTTAAAATAAGCTGGAACTAATAGCCAAACAATATGGTTTTCTACAACTTATTTTGACCGCACTTATTCCAACCACTCCTGTTTGCACTTAAAAAGCAAAAGTTGGGTCAAATCTATTTATCCTATTTGCACTTAAAAAGCAGAAGTTGGGACAAATCTATTTATTTTGACCATGCTTATCCTTTGCAGGAGCTTTCTAGACAAGTTGTATCAAATAGGGCCTAGACATTGTAGGATTTTAGCATTAAACTAGGTGACTATGACTCAACTATAAAAAGAAGAGTAATAACGATAAAATAATATATTTATAGTTTTCGTTAAACAAGAAATTCTCTCCATAAATTTTTGTTCTTGACTAGCTCTCCTAGTCCTTCTATACCTCCACTCCCATGAGCATAAGGGTCTTGACCAATTTTACTAAGAGTAGTGTACTATATGATGAATTAGAGATAGGAGTCTTAAATAATTTGTTGTTTCGTTTGTGAAAATCATGACTCATGCTCATATAAAGGGCAATCCAATCATGAAACCATCTTGTAGATTGCATATAGCCTTCGCGTCAGCTAAAAACTACTCCTAGTGGAAACTAATTAAACAACACAACCCATATCCTTTAGTGGACTCTCAACAATGTCTAACTAGCTGTAGCATTCTCTTCATTTCTCTTTCCCGTCTTCTCTCCCTTTTATTCGCCTTCCCTTATCCCAAATCCATGACACTAGAGAGAGACAATGTTTAGCGAGCGCGCGTAGTGGTGTGCTGGTGGATAGCGAGTGACACACAAGTGCGTGGAGAGCGCACCACTCTGTGAGCATGCAATAGCGAAACATGAGTGCGGTGTTGAGCACAAGTGCACAACACTGATATGATGGGTGCAGCAAGCAATGCAGGCTCACTGGTGGCCGAGAGCGTGCTCATGGTAGATTCGACTAGTAGGCAACACATGAACAAGTGGTGCGGATGGGCTGGCCACAAAGGCGGCCAAGGACGCATATGGGATTGCCATGGTGAGGAAGAAGTCAAGAAGCCATGAGCCCAACAAATTAAAGCTCGTGGAAGAAATAACTCTTTGGTAGGATAGATAGAAGAAAGAAAAGCTAGATTTTGATAAGCTTGTTTATTTCACACATTTCAAGATTAGATAAGAATGTCATGTAGGTCTATGAGTTACTTCCTTCGTGTTTTTATTGGGCAGACGGTATTTTTTCATTTTTGACAATATGTCAAGTGTGGGGTACCTTCCGAGGAACCTGCCCGTGTACAAGCAACTCTAACAGTCTTGTATTTTCTGTTTGGCAAAACATTAAATTTTTCGACTCTTAAATTAATATGGGGAGTAAAAAAAAAAGATTATCTCCAATGGTTTGGCAAAATTGACTTGCCAAAATCTAAAAAAAAACCCGGTGGTGCGGGAGGGAAGCGCGCGCAGGAGTAGTACGCGAGACGGAATGCCAAGCCGATCGTGAGCTTACATATATGCCAATACATATTAGGATTTTGCCAAGTTAACAAAATGTAAAGCTCATTTACAAAAGTGTTGGATAGCAGTTTTATAGACTTTTTTGCAAAAATAAGAATGCAAAGCCTAATTGCAAAATTATTGGAGTTATTCTTAGAGCAACTCTAACGGTTTTGTATTTTTTGGGCAAAATTGGGAATTTGCCAAGTCTCAAATGAATATGGAAAAGGTAAAAAGAATCAATCTCCAACGGTTTTTCGTTATTCACTTGGCAAAACTAAAAATTATGTGCGCGAGGGGAAAATATCCCGCGGGAGTAGCATGCGAGGGCAATTGTCAAGCGAACATAGTTTGGCATATATGCCAAATATCACCCGGTGTTTGCCAAGTTAACAAAAATACCAAGCCCATTTGCCAAACCGTTGGATATGAGATTTTTAGACTTTTTTATAAAAGAAAGAATGTCAAGACCATTTACAAAACCTAGCGTAACAAATCTCATGCATGCGTGCATGCTAAGGGAAACCAAGGGCTTAGCACATGCTTCCTTAGTGTAGCCAATCGTGATGCATACATGCGGAGGAAAACTGATGGTATGTAAGTACGTCGATCCATGCAAACCAAATTAAAGAAGTAAACCAAATTAAAAGAGGCCAGCGATTCCTCTTGGTACATGAGATTCTACCTCTTGCGTCTAAAAAAGATAATAGCAGGAGTACTCCCTCTATACCTAAAAAACATGACATTTAGAACATAATTGCTGGTAACCAAGAAGTGATTAATTAATTAGAGGTTAATTTTCTATCTTTGCCCCTAATAAATAAGGTTGTAGTTGCTCTTTATGCGAGAAAGTAAACCAACTCAATTGGCTAGTGCACGGAGGCATGAGTGCTGCGTCCTAGGTTCGATACCTGACGGCCCGCCTCCACTGAGCCGGATCTCCCCAACGTCCACCCTCGGGTGGCAGGT
The DNA here is from genome assembly GCA_023333625.1 of Bothriochloa decipiens. NCBI lineage: Eukaryota > Viridiplantae > Streptophyta > Magnoliopsida > Poales > Poaceae > Bothriochloa > Bothriochloa decipiens. The sequence goes on from CM041634.1 coordinate 27,405,494, forward strand.
GTTGGGGTTTTTATTATTAACTTTCGGATACAGCCGGCACAGAAGATCTACATTCAGGCCAAGCGCGATACAACATCTGTGATCATGGCCGAGGCAGCCAGCCTGGCTCTTGCAACAGCAGTCGTCGATCAGCTCAATCTCTCGGTCATCAACTACCTTTTTGATTGTGAGCAGCTGGTTAAGTTCCTTAATATGGAGGATAATTCAAATCCTCCTAACTGGAGAATCAAGCATCTTACCCAATTCCACTCCAACCAAGCAAGTAGCAGGGCCTCGAAAATTTTCAAAATCCACAGAAGGCTCAACATGACTGCCAATGTTCTAGCTAGACAAGCAAGACACATGACTTCTACGCATTTTTCTTGCTCATATCGGCATGTACTAGGCCACTGTACTTTGCATCAGGCTCTACTTTCTGTAACTGGTGTAACCATCTTAGTAGCACATTGCTGCTAATAATAAAGTTGTTTGTTGTCAAATATATATATATATATATATATATATACCTGGCGGCCTTTCATTTTGCATGGGAGTTTTGCATTTTTGCCACCTGCATTTTCGTTTGACCTCCTGTACTACTCCACGCCACTAGCTTATTTATGCGGCAACTTGCTTTCTCCCAGGGGCCACATTTTTTTGGTATAGTGTTGGTCCTTTTTGCTGCCCTTCATTTTGCATGGAAGTTTTGCATTTTTGGCGCCTGCATTTTCGTTTGAGCTCCTGTACTCCACCCCACTAGCTTATTTATGCAGCAACTTGCTTTCTCCCAGGGGCCACATTTTTTTGGTATCGCGTTTTCGTTGTTTTTTGCGTTTGCTCGTGTGTTAGCGCTCTCGCATTGCCTTGCTTGCATCTACTAGTACTCTACTGTTGCCTTTCTTTCCCGTTATTTTCGTTAGCTTTTTCGTAAAAAAAAACATAAAGCGAATCGAAATCCTCCACATCTGTTGCAGGCCGCCTCGCCCAGCCGCTGCTGCCCGTGCGCCTGCCCGCTCACCTACACCATCCTACGATCGAGCTTCAGCCGAGACAGGAATCCATGGCGAACCCTAAACCCTGACAACAAGGTGGCGGCAAGCTCTCTGTGGAGAAGAAGTGGCTACAGGAGAGGAACGAGGGGAGGCGCGCGTGTTCTAGTTGATCAAGGGAGTCGCATGCATCGAGGCGAGCGTATGCTGTCACTACTACTACAGATTTGATATTTACTGCTGACATCATTAGCGCCGAATTCGAGAAAACCGGTAGTGATAGTGCCTCCAAGCACGTCACTGTTTGTGGCTTAAACCCACGGTGATAGCTGAACCAGTAGTGATATATGGGTCTTCATTGTCGGTTTGAGCCACGAATCAGTAGTGATGTCTATCTTCACATCACTACCGGTTAAGCCACGAGCCGGTAGTGATTTAGGGTCTTCACTGTCAGTTTGAGCCACTAACCACCACTGATAATTGTTGAAAAACTGTAATTTCTCTTTTTAATCTGCTGCTAAAACTTATAACTATTTTTCTCCTTCATACTTATTCTAAACACAATATTTTTTTCTAAAATTTTCTAAAATCATGTTGTATCATGTTATCATGTTCTTATTGCTATTATTTATTCATATTTTCTTGTGAAATTTTCAAATTTTGAATGTTAAAATAACAATTTCAAATAACATTTTGGAACCTCAAATGATTCGGCTGAAGAAGTCATAAACTATAAAGTTGTATAACTCATCAAGATGTACAATTCTGGTTTGGGTCATTTTTTCTTTTGACAAAGTAAAAATAATATTGTTCACAGAATCTACATATCTCTCTTATAGTTTATGGAACTATACTACAGATATGTAAAATTTATGAATAACGATACTATCACTTTGTTAGATGAAGAAATGATCTAAATAGTATTCGTAGATATTAAGAAGTTATGAAACTTTGTAGTTGGTAACTTTTTTAATTGAAAACCATCTTATCATGGAAAAAGTACGTCTGAATTTTATAAAATTTGATATTCGAATTTTTCAAATGACCTCGGATAAAAAACAACCAAAATAAGTGAAGTAGATCTCGAAAAGTTATGAAACTTTGTAGTTGATAATTTTTTTTTGAAACCATCTTGTCAACGAAAACTATGTTTGAATTTCTCAAATTTGAAATTCAAATTTTATAAACAAACTCGGATGGAGAAACTTTCTAAATAAAAATTGTAGATCTCAGGGGCATTCGCATCCAAATTTACGGTGGCGAACGTAGAACATCAGCTTTTTGTGAAAACAGGCCTAGGGCTCAGTACGTCAAGAATTTTGGGTAGAGAGAGTATGTGGTAACCAGCTTCAGCTACAGATATTGTTGTTTCTGCCATTCTACAGAGACGATTCAACACCTCTTCTTTGATTGTTTTTATGTAAAATTTTTGTAGAGCTCTATATATATACTTTTTGGGATTGTACCTCCGTTGAGTATAGATGATTTGTCCTAAAACTTGTCTAAATTGGAAAACAAAAAGTATAATACATTGTTATTAACAGCAACTGCTGCGCTTCTTTGGGCAATCTGGATATCAAGGAATGAGGTGGTTTTTGACAAATGTAGACCTAAATCTCTTTTGCAGGTCCGAGGAACGCATTGGCTACGTTAGTGGGCAAACTTGCAACAACATGAGGATCTTAAGGATCAAATGATCTCTGTGGTAACACACCTAGAGACGTCGGCTCTTAATTTCTTCGGTTTGAATGTTGGCTTTCACAGAGACACATTGGTTATGTTTAGTCAAAAACTATTTATCTTTTCCGTCTCCATGTGTGGGGTTGTAATTTTCTTTCAACCGAACTATTTACCTGTGTTGGAGTTTGTAATAATTGACCCGATTTTTTTCTGGATAGATGAAGCCGGATATTTGTTGTTTATAAGAAAAAACGCTCAGCTAGAGAGGTTGCGCTCATATTAATGCTCATATTAATCATGGGCACACAACTCACAGATGATAGATATCGAAAACCGAGCACAAAAAATAAATGAATCTTGACGCAAGTCGTACGAATCACTCACATGCGCTGTCCCATGGAGCTTGACCGGATCGGTGGGCGCGTTAGAACACCAAGTGAAACAGCCAATGAATCACTGTAATCGGAGGACGCCAATTAGGCAATTTGCCTGGCAGTACAGTACTGGTGCGCATGCTCCGATGATGGTCCAGACCCGTCTCACTGCATGCACATGCACGGCGCCTGTCAGTCTCACATCACCCGCCACCATCCATGCCCGACACGTGCACATGCACTCCCGCTAACCCCCAAGTATAATAAGTGGTTCGTTTGTTAACGTCCTGATCCAGTGCGCTTAATCCGTCGTTACCTCGCACAAGAACAGGGCCCGCTACTGCGCTCAGCGGAACCAGAAAATGACAGGGCAGTGGCGAGTCATTAGCAAGGTGTGGCATCCTGGACACACAGTGCCCCCTCTTTGCTCAGCTGTCCGTCAGGGTCGATGGAGACGAGCCTCGTCATGCCCCCAACCACAACCACAGTTTAATGATAATGACGACCGTCGACCGAAGATATTTGGTTATACTAGTATGTGTTACTTGAAATATAAAAGTTCTTTTGAAATGAAACAGATATGAAACTACTTGTTTGTTGAAGTTATGCAGATTCTGAAATGCTAGTTTTATCGTATCACCTCACCTGCCGGTTCTTTCTTCATAGAGGCTCTCTTGGCCTCCTGCCCTCCTGTCTTGATATTTGTTTTCTTTCTTTGGGTTGGCCTCGGCAGGGACGAAAGCTTAAACCCCGCCAAACGCCGAAAGAAAAGACTTGGTTTCGGGGTCTAATAGTACTACTAGCCATGACTCAGCAACCACCGTTCAAAGCTGAATGGAGCAACCCATGATGAGGACCCATGATGAGGAGAATTAATCGGGCGGCGCGCGCGCACGGGTGGTCGGTCGGTCAGTCAGACGAGCACGCACGCACGGGAGAGGACTACGGGTGGTGGACTGGTGGCTGCCAGCGACGCCGCACCCGCCCCGCACGAGCAGGAGGCAGGAGCACGGCACGGGAGGCCCCCCCGCCCCGGCCGCACGCACGCACGCCTGCCCTGGCCGGGTCCCCCGACACATTTTCCATAGACAGGCAGGCAAACAGTGGCCCGACACCGCTGGGCGCGCCGCGCACGACGGGCGAACCACCCCCGGCGCCACGGGCGTGGGCGTGCGGTCCCTCCAGGGGCAGGGGCAGGCGGGGGACAGGCGGAATCTCGCCGCGCTGGCCGTCTCACTGGCGCCCAACCGCGCCTGACTGCCGTTGCACGCCGCGTCTGGCCCGCTCGCACTCCCACCGCATTATTATTATTATTATCAATTGCATGCCTTGTCCTCTTCCTCTTCAGCTGCAGAGGTTCCTGCTTTGCTCTGCTACTGCTATATATACGGCGCCCATTGCAGTGCTGATACAAGTTCAACTACACCTGCTGCTTGAGTTAGAGCCAACAACACATAACTTTCTCCTCGCCATTGCCCACTTGGGAGAATCCACCAACCCACAGCACAATGAAGCTGCTCGTTGGAGGCCAGAGGAGGCAGAGGGGGTTCGGCAAGGCCCTCAAGGAGCAGAGGGCCAGGCTCTACATCATCCAGCGCTGCGTCGTCATGCTCCTGCGCTGGCACGACTGATCCATCCGCTACTCGGATCCATGCCAATGCCATGGGGAACAGGGGAAGCTTCATCCAAGATCAACTGGTGGATCCGCGGGGCGAGCTCGATCGACTTCGCCTGATGCCTTATCATTGGGTGCCGAAGTTTTGGGGGTGTCGTGCTGGTGCCACAATCCATGGTTGGCGGCTGCTGTACATAGAGAGGGCCAATATAGTGTAGTAGTACAATTAGAGGTGGTAGCTAGCAGTAGGATTCGCTCTGGTGTTCATCAGTGTCTGCTGTGTCATTGTGTAATCACATCAGTGTGTAATGCCAAATCAATGAAGAACAAGAGAACAACGACCAAATGGGTCGCTCACACACAATGCCTTCACGGGCGCCTCTTTGTCTTTGAGTAAACACATCGATCCTCGCAGTTTGAGGTTCTCACCTGATTGCTTTCCTCTTCTTCGCCAGGAAACCGAACATCTGAATCCACTGCTTCCACCGACGGAAAAGGGCTCTCTCTTTCATTGTCTTGCAGACTCAAAACTTCAGGTAACAGACTGAATGCTATTTTCGGATTCTGAAAGTCTTAACATGGACTCGACAGTTCCTGCATCAGGAGAGAAATGGAAAATCAAGTCTTCTAAAGGAACAGCACAAGTCCGTTGCGTCTTTGGGTCTTCCTCTCTTCCTTGCTGTTCCGCACAATTCCTTTGGTTCCATCTTATTGGTCTTCCATCAACTGCATCCTAGTGCCATTTGCCACGTCAGACATCTGATGACCGCAAGGATATACAATCATATGGGGAAAAAATTCCCCCTACAAATGAATATTTTTCCTTTTAATATTTTGATTCTATAAATCCAACATATAGCCCCTTGCACATTTTTCGTCCCTTGTTAATTTTACTTTTGCCCTTTTCTTTCAACTTAATCTACAACAAATATCATTCTTGTGGTCAATTTTTTGCCTCTAAGTTTTTTTTTGTTGACTTCATGTCAGAAAAGCCAAAAAGAAACCTTTTAGAGACACCTTCTTCATTGATTGCATTTTTTCGGAGTAAAGATTTTTTTGGGGTTCATCCAATAATGTGCCTTAGCATTTCAGGAAAATCCTACTCTCAAAAGAGCATGTCGGGGGTTGGTTTGACTAATTAATTTATTTCTCACCAGCATTTCCCATTTTTTGGAACCATTCATAAAAGACTGACGATGTATAATGAACTCCAACCAAAAGAAAAATCGAAAAAAAAACAATCAACTAATAAAAATGCAATGGAAATACTTATGTTTTTCTTGAACTCTGAATTATATTGCCAAGTCAATGCAATTTTAAAATTAGGTAACTACTAGTGCAGAGGGGCAATCAAGAAGAGATTACCTAACTGGAATGTTGGTCATTCTCTCTTTTTTTAGATAAAGGATATTTCATATCCGGCTTCTTCTATTGGTCATTCTCCCTTTTTCTTTAGAAAGAAACATATATGGCATGATCTATGCCTCTCCAAAGCTCACATTGCCATCACCAAGCAAACTTCAGCGCAACTTATCCCAACACTCCAGTAGTACTATTTTATCCCTGGGGACAGAGATATACATAGCTGTTAATCATGTTCTTAAGCAGAGTAGCAGACACCAAGGGCTAGCTAGATCCAGGTAAATCCTTGCTGTAGTCAGATCTCAGCACATGCGTTCCACGCAAATCCATCTCAGCGTGTGGAGGGTGAGACCAGTCAGGTTGTGGATCCGTGAGGTGTACTGGAGGGCCATCTTGGGCTGCCAGGCACGCCCCAATCTCCGCTCAGGGATCAACATTGATTTGCTAATAAACTGATACCTGAAAAAGGCCAACAAAGGGTTATTGTAAGATGAGATGAATCATACTCACATGATCAGATGCACATTGGGCTCTTAGATACAAGTACATGCTGTGTGGGTTGCAGTCTTGCCATGATGCAGGCGAGTGTATTATATGATTTTCTGTCTTTTATAACAACCATCTCCACCTGTGCCTGACCCGTCTTGCTATATAAATTTCTAGCATTGTGCCTACTGAGGACCAGCCGCAGCCACAGCCACACCTAGAGCAAAATCATACAGTATCAGTGTTCTTAGTCATTCAAATCAGCAGTACATACGCCTTGTAAGTTCTGTCCAAGGTGTGACAGTTCAGATTGTAAGGATGAAGCTTGGGAGCCGAAGGACAGGAGGATTCAGCAGAGCCCTCAAGGAGCAAAGATCAAGGCTTTACATCATCTCGCGGTCTCGCGGTGTGGTGTTATGCTGATCCGGTGGCATGTGACTTACGAAAAACAATTTTTTCTATTGATTTTTGTTTTCTATTCCCAGTTCTTGCTTGGTGTTTTCTGCTAATAAATAGATAGGGCAATTCTATATATATATAGATAGAGGCCGTCAACATGAATCAATATTCTGATAAGTTCCTTTCTTATTATTTGTCTCATTCGCTTGCACAATTTCTTTTGCACATGAACCTCAGTTTTACCAACAGCATCATGATGAAGCAGATCTAAATTTACATTTTGTGGATGTGTTTTTTTCTCAAATACACAAGCGAGCTGCGTGTCACTGCATTAAAAACTTAAAAAACAAACCATGCAAAAAGCCATTAAAAACTTAAAAAACAAACCATGAAAAAAGCCTCCCCCACTCTGGCTCGAGTAGTGGGTCAAAATGGCAACGGGTACCCGATACTCGAGTATCCGACGGGTTTTACCCGATAAGGAGGTGGGTATGAAAGTCATTTTATATTCATGGGTATGTTATTGGGTGAAATATTATATCCATCGGGTATGACGGATACAGGTGTAGAAGTATACTACCCATATCCGTATACCCGCGGATAAAAAATACCCGCACAAATATATAGTTAGCCCTATAATTTTAGCCCATCTAAATATATAGCCCATGAATTTAGTCCATATAAACCCATGATTTTTTTATATGAATGTTGAACTCGGATATATTGTCGGGTATGGAATACCCGTCGAGTAAAAATTACCCGTCGGGTACGGGTATGGAATGAATTCCTTACCCGTCTGCTTTCGCGGGTAACCCGACGGAATAAATTTTGACTTGACGGGTACGGGTATGGGTGGCCAATACCCGTTGGATACGTACCCGTTGCCATCTTGAGTAGTGGGGCAAAATGGTACCCGATTGGTACTGGCCACCCATACCCGTACCCGCCAGGTCAAAATCTTACCCGCCGGGTTACCCATGAAAACAGACGGACAGAGAATTCATTCCATACCTGCACCTGACAGGTTCTTACCCGACGGGTAACCCATACCCGACATCAGACCCGAGTTGAAGTAATCTTTTATCAATACCCGACATCAGACCCGAGTTAAAGTAATCTTTTATCAAGACGTCCAACCAAAGTGATCCGATAGGATAAACCTACAGCGTGGTGAAATTTGATGGAAGCAAAATATTGAATTCAATCTCCAACATCCAAACAGGAAGTAGATGCACAAACAAATTTCTTTTCAATGATAAAATAATCATATAGCAGGTGCTATTTATAGCACTTTGCTTTTGCAACGCCATGCGATGTGAATACTAGAAAGGATGAGCATGATTTTGGAACTGAAGGCAGCGCAAAACAACAACAAAAAAACAGTCGCTGGCTCAGGCTCCATAATCCAGATCGAGTATGCATAAAAGAGAAGAATCAGATTGAGTAGTCACGGGAGAAGAGCTGGGAGCGATTGAGCCGTGCGGTTCTCCACCATGGCTACGAGACGATGATGGGATCTGGGGGCTACGCCGTGCGCGTGGGGACTGGGGAGCTGGCGGCGGGAGGGCGAGCGTGAGTGAGACCATCTTGATGTGAGCTCGTGACTCGGCGACCGCGCCGCGTCTCTAGCGAGGCCGCGACCGCGACACCAACGACGCGTGACGCGTCTCAAGCTCTCTTAGCTGCGGCGGCTGGGAAGGGAAAGGGTGGAGGGAGAAACTATGGGAAAGCTAGGGTTCAAGAGTGTATATATACGAGCTGTATTTTGTTGAGCTTGGGCCAAGTTTCCAGGCTCTACGTGGGCTAAATTATGTACGATGGCTGAGTGTTCCTTACGGGTATTTCTTACCATGGGTATAAGTATACACCTATACCCTACCTGTCACACCTGATGGGTATAGAATTTTGCCCGATAACGTACCCGTGGGTAAAAAACTCGTTCCATACCTGTCTTTCTATCAGGTAAAACCCGTCGGGTACTCGGGTTTTAGGTACCCGTTGCCATCTTGAAGTGGAGGTGCTGAGTTACAATGGTAGCGAGATCACTAAAACACAAACATAGGGTAGGACGACATGACCCACGACACACAAATATTGACAACGGCTACATTGTCGCCACTTCCTAAGCTAAAGCACCAAGCTTCCGTGCTCTTATGAGGTACCAAAGATGGTGCTCATCAACAAAGGAGCGGGACAAATCATTCATGCTCGAGCGCCAAAGATGGTGCTCATCATCAAAGGAGCGGACCAAATCATTCATGCTCGGGCTGGCTCCTCTGAATACACAAACATTCCTATACAGCTAGAGCAGCCACGCACCTAGGATGATCAAATTGAAACTTTTCTTCTTTTCTTTTTTTTTCTCAAAAGGACGATGAAAGCTTCGCCTTTTTTTTATTTCTTTTTTCTTTAGACCCCTGTTGTCTGGCATGTACCTTTGGAAACTTACGGGTTCATCAGCCAGAAAGATTGATACATTCTGATTTAAAACCGTTGCAATCCTATTCTATTGATTACATCTCTTGGAAATAATTGTATTTGCTGATTTCATAGAAAAAAATTGGAACTTTTGCGACAGTATCTGATGAATAGTTGAAGCGATGAAGCCTACCTGCAAACATTCCAATAAATGTATGTAATTTCTATCCACAGAAGCATCATTTCACTTGACATCCAATTTTTTGGGTTTGATGTAATTTTAATGAGCTAAACTAGCTAAGCGACACTAAAAAAATGGTAATGATGTCCGCGCCAAAGCAACATTGTAATATTTCACTATTAAGTTTGGCTATATATCAGAGGAAAAAAATTCAATGCAAACCCTCTACTCATAAAATCGTGACCCTTTAGAAAAACATTAGGAGTTTCGAGAAAATGAAACTATGCACATCTACATTGCATTTATAGATGTGGATTGCAGAAAATAATAATACTCAAACCAAACAAATTCGGGTTAAATATGCACTAGAACACCAATACTCACTGTGCATATGCACCTAAATTTATTTTTCTTCATATGGTTGTTTTACAAAATGATTTTGAATCTCAAAAATTTCTACAATGTAGTTATACAGATACACTATGAATGTACATGACTTCAAATTTTGAAACTCCTACTAAGTTTTTCTAAAGAGTTTTCACGATTACACGGAGCAGAGGATTTACACAAAATCTTTTCCACATATCATTCAGAAACTCGAATCCTCATCATACTCAAAACTTAGCAGTTATCACAGTTTCTGTTGAGATGTTTTACAAAACTATGCGCTACTGTCTTGTCTAACCCGGAACAGAGATACAGAACACAGCTGTTGATGATCTGGGGCGAACACCGATGGCTAGATCAGAACACATGCAATCCACCCAAGCGTGTGAGCGAGATCGGTCAGGTTGTCCATCAGGCGCAATGGAGGGGCCATTCAGGGTTGTCGGGCACGCTTCAATTTCCTGAGGTCAAGACTGACTTTGCTATTAACTTTATGCCTGAAAGGCCAGAGTTCAGTGAGCGTGGAGCAGATTATTGTAAGATGAGGGACAGGACTGGTTCACATGATCAGATAGACAGTGGGATACTTATTTTTCACTCCCTTGTCTGATGGTCCAAGTACAGACAGTATGTGGGCTGCCATTGTTGACATGGTGCAAGTGGATGGCTGCTTATTTAGTCTCCTCTTGTTCATTATTTCCATTGCCATCTGCCTGTGCCCCTTATATAAACTCCTCGCATAGTGCAAACTGAGTCAGCCACACCCACATCCACACGAGGTTGAAGTGCCAAGATCACTGAGCTGTTGTCGTGTTTCTAGCCAGCCACGTTGAGATTTGTGTTCAAAGAGTGTGAGCATTTGTCAGGATGAAGCTTGGGAGCCAAACATGGAGAGAAGGCTTCAACAAAGCCCTCAAGGAGCAGAGATCAAGGCTTTATATTATCTCGAGATGCGTCGTTATGCTGATCCGGTGCCATGACTGATAGAGCACATGAGAAACACTTACAACCAAACAATTTGACGTATTGATCAAAATGGTCTTGGGCTTCTCTGAAACAAAACAATTCACTCTTATGAAAATTGATTTTTAAACCCGATACTTGCTCAAAAACACAAAGCAGTAGCTTCACATTTCGAGCTTTCTCAAGGTCATGATTCATAAAAAAAATTGTATCATCAGCATACTATAGAATTGATAAACCACCATCGATGAGGCGAGGCACTACTTCACTAATTTGCCCATCCGCCTTGGCCCACCTATCGCCTAGTGCAAGCCGATCTAAATTTAACTTTTTTTTCCTCCTCTTTAAACAAGGCTTTCGTGCACACAGGCGTCCGTCCATGCAGTACGCCAAGGAACAGCTGTGATCCAAGAGTGAACTGGAAACTCGCTCGGTGCCGCCCAGCGCAACGAAGTCAAGCAAAGCAATCACCACGAAGCTCTGACCTCTGAAATGGTGGTTCCCCGGGAAGTTCAGATCTCGACGCCGGTGGACCCGCCATGCGTGCACGCCGGCGCACGCACAAGTCCGCCGTTTCAGACCACGCCGCACGTAAGGCATGGCAGTGGCAGAGCGCACGCACGACTTCTGTATCTCAGGCCTTGTTTAGAAACATCCTCAAATTGACGCTGGAATTCCTGTAACATAATTCCTATAGTATTTTATTTGTATTTAATAAAAATTGTCTAAGTTTTAACTAATTAGGTTTAAAATATTCGTCTCACAAAGTACAATAAAATTATGCAATTAGTTTTTGATTTTATCTACATTTAGTACTCTATACATATACCGACATTTTAATGTGACGAGGAATAGTAATTCTTCATAGTAAATTTGGTGATTAAATTGATAGAACTAAACATGGCCTCAGGTTCAAAATCAATTTAAACTAGTAGTCCAAGGATGAAAGGACATAACACATTAATCAAACCTAGCAAAGCCAAAGAAAGGTGCACGTTAGCAGTCGCATGATCACGCCCATGGGGGACATCGAGCAAAGCCAGGCCACGTGGATCAAAGGAGGTGCCAGAGATTTTCAAGCCCGCTGTTCCCGGCTGAAGCCGCACCAAGTCCTGGATCACCAGTATTATACATTTTTTAGCATACCATTATGATACATTTATGTACTATTAGTACGCCAGTGAACTCGCTGCAGCAGCCGTGCTTGTGCACCATGATACTAGACTAGTGATAAGGGCACGCCCTTGGCACGCGCGGGTTGGCACCAAACAATACTACTACGTTTAATATTCACCATGTATAGAAAAAGGAAAATCAAATGCTACCAGATAAAATTGTGGAAGCAATTGGGACAAAAAACGAAACCTACAGGTATCTTAGTTCACCTTAACAGTGAGATGTGTCATAAGCGACATAGTTTCCCATCCGCAATGGTTAATTCGGCTATGCCTACAAGCACTACCGAGCACAATGGAATTCCGTTTACAGCTGATTCAAGACATTAGTACATGTGAGCATGTCAGAGTGATGCAAATAATCAATAAATATTGGCACAACAGATATTCTTTCCAAAACTATCCACCAGTGTACTTCTAAAATTTCACCTTCTCAAAAGCTATTTCACCAGAAAACTTCAAATAGCTGCCCCAATGTAAGATATAATCTGCTGTCATCCCAATCTTCTCTTCCTAATTTAGTCAAGGGGCAGGTAGAAGGTCAGCTCTGGCTGCCCATTTCCTGGACACTGCAGCAGCATAGCATTAGGCTAATGTAGGAGTAAGGTAGAGGTATACAAGCCCATACCCCGTAGGAGTAAGGTAGAGGTATATCAGCCCATACCCATGGCTGATCTCAGCTTGTACTAGAGTGGTGGGGTTGTATTCAGCCATACCATCTTGTACCATGTAGTTGGTAGCTAAGGTGTATAAATTAGAATGCAATGCAATGCAATGGAAAAGGCAGTTTCTTTGTCACCAGCATTCAGGGTTCAGGTTTCGTGTGCAGGGTGGGTGTGTGTGTGTGAGTGTAGAGAGCTCAAGCTCTTCTTGTACCTTGGGAAAGGGGAGAGGAAGAGGGAAGGTGCAGGGTTCGCTAACCATGGTGCTTGGTGCAGGTGCCAACATATGGTATTGGAGTCGTATAGTCGAGCTTAGCTGCCGGCGATGGCAAGGACAAACAGCTCGGGCCGGTGGTTTAGCCCTAGCTAGAGGTGCACACGGTGCGGTAGTTCTATGGCGTAAACTCTTGGCCGATGCTCACCCGCACCAACTACGGCGAGTGGGTTGTCCACATGAAGTGGAAGCTCCATGCATGGAAGTGGTGGGCGACCGTGGGAGTGGAGACGCCAGAGAGGATGCGGAGGTGGACGTCATAGTGGCGCTCATGGCATCCACACTATCTTAGTTCCATGAAGCCATTGGATCGAAGAACACGGCGAAGGAGGCGTGGGAGATGCTGGCATCCTTCTACATTGGCTTGTATCAGTCCAAGAAGGCGAAGGTGCAGCAGCTGCGCCGTGAGTTCGACGAACTTTGGTTTAAGTCCGGGGAGACCGTAGTGGATTTCACCTTCAGGCTGCAGTCGCTGGCGAGCCAGCTGGCCACCTACGGCAAGTCGATCGACGATGAGGACGTAGTGTCCAAGCTCCTACGCGTCATACCGGCTAAGTCGCCGATATTTCCCTGTCCATCGAGACGATGCTGGACTTGTCCATGCTCTCACCTGAGGACGTGAATGGGCAGCTGTGCGTGATGGAGGATCGTGTGATGGTGCCACATGAGAAGGTGAAGGGTGGGCTTCTCCTAACGGACGAGGAGTGGACGGTATGGATGAAAGAGAAGCGTAGGTCCGGGGAAGGCTCGTCCAGCCGGGGCAGTGGTGACCATGGCGGTGAAGGTAGCAAGCAGCGCGACAAAGTGCCGACGAACAAGAAAAAAGAAGAAGTACACTGACCCGGACGCATGCCGGCGTTGCGTGAAGGTGGGGCATTAGGCATGTGAGTGCCCAGAGAAGAAGCCGGAGAAGAAGGAGGAGGCGCACCTGGCTTGGGATGATAGTGGGATGATGAACATGCGTTGTTGATGGGTGAGTATTGCATGCTACAGGAAAGTGAAGCAAGGGAGGCCGAGGCGGTGCAGAGGATTACACCGCAGGTCATCAAACTTGATGAGCTGCGTGCACATGGTGGTACCTTTACTCCGGTGCGAGCAACCACATGACAGGTTGCCGAGCTGACTTCTCCGACCTCGATGAGGACAAGACCGGTTTGGTCAAGTTCTGCGATGGGCCGCGAGTCTTCATCCACGACCAAGGCACCGTCCTCTTCCGATGCTGGAACTAAGAGCATCACGCGCTAACGGATGTATACTTCATGCTGCAGCTATGCTCAAGCATCGTCAGCCTGGATCAACTTGACGAGGCGGTGCGGAGGTGTTGATCCGCGATGGTGTACTGTGGATCAGGAACCAGGAACGACGTCTTCTCGCCAATGTATCAGATTCCCATAACCGACTGCTTGACCAGAAGGTGAAGCAGCCGATGCGTTTGGCGATGTAGTGCACGGAAGAGCCATGGATATATGGCATGGCTGCCTTGGCCATCTCAGCTTCGACGCATTGGCGTGGTTGGGGAAGATGGCGACCGGGCTGCCGCAGATCAGCATGTCAGCGAGCTCTGCGGCAGCTGCCTAGCAGGGAAGCAGAGGCGGCTACCATTCCCCAAAGCTGTGAAGTACTGCACCACAGATCCGCTCGAGCTAGTCCATGGGGACATTTGTGGGCTAATCACGCTGGCAACGCATGGCGGGCGGAGGTACTTCCTCTTGCTCGTGGATGACTGCAACCAGTACATGTGATTGCAGCTCCTGACGAGCAAGAGGGACACGGCGGAAGCCATTAAGCAGTTTAAGGCATGCGTAGAGGTGCAGTCTGGGAAGAAGCTCAAGGTGCTCTGGATGAACCGTGGTGGCGAATTCATGGCGGTGGAGTTTGCTACCTACTGCGCGAACAAGGGCTAGGGCATCACATCATGGCGCCCTACTTGCCATAGCAGAACGACGTGTTGGAACACTGGAATTAGACGATTGTCGGCATGGCACAGTCCATGATGAAGGCCAAGGCCATGCCAGCTGTTGGCATTTCTTAGCATCACTACTAAAGATAGACTATAAGTCCATCCTTAATAATAATACTAGAAACATGTGTTGACATTCCTAACCACTATTACTTCAGAAAGATAACCCTTGGCCCTTAATGGCGCCGACCTAGGTAATACAGTCTGGTAATAATAGTTAGAAGTGTCTGATTGGCCTTCCTAACCATCATTACTTACGATATGCAGAACTGTGGCACAGCGCCGTGGGGTGCAACAAAAATTACAATCCTTAAGTAACGATACTTTGGTACGCCAATCGATAGCTCAATAAGAAATAAGAATTATGCTGCAAGTGCACAGAACTATCATTGTAGCATTTCAACCCGTGAGTATTCAGGGGTGTCGTATTTATAATTTTCCGTAGGAGGGCAATATGCATCAAGCGTGGTCAATATGCATCAAGCGTGGTGTAAACATGATCACCTATTAAGTGCAATGGTAGGCATAGAGTAAACAGGAATAAGACATGATTTCAAGATAATGGACACACATCTAGGTCAACCTCAAGGATAAAAGAGAAATAAAGAAAGAATATAACTAAACAGAGTAGGCATTGGTCATATATAACTATGCAAAGAACTGTTAGCAAAACATCTAACTAGCATGTCTAGCATCAGGACTAAGTCTGGGGTGATAGGGAGATCCCCGCAGTTGGCCTTCTAGCCGATAGAGACTTTACGAACTTCTACTCAATATCCAAATGTGGGGGAATGCTTGGGATGGACAGGGCTGTCACCACCTGCCCACCTACCCCTCTGCCCGTGGGATACCAACATATCCATCGATCTCTGCATACCCGAGCACCATGCTCGTGTACTTGGAAACACTCCTAACCCCCATGGACCCCAACCCTTCGGATTGACAAGCTAGGTTAAGAGCAACCAAGAAGGCATGATGAACCATCCCCTCATTTCTAGTTCTTCTTCTATTCATACTAATTCGATGAACGATGAACAAAGATGAACAAGTCAAGAACATAATACATAAACTATATACTAGCTCATATATTATGCTCATAACTATACTCTAGTTCATATGCATGATCATATAAGCATGATAAGAACTTGCTTATGAAAGAAAACCGAATTGTATTCATATTGAGATGATCCTTTTCTTCCAAGGAGACAAGCTCTCCTTGATAGCTTTTGCCTTGCTCGCAAACTACTAGTACTACTCTAAAGATACAAGTGAGAGGTGTGAGGTGAATGACTCTAAAATGATGTGTGTATTGAAAATGAAGGAGCTCCTTCTCTTTTATAGCTAAACTAGGATGGTTCAGCCTTAAAAAATGTGGAAGGAGGTGAAACCGCCTTGAGGGAACCGCCTTGAGCACCGCCTGAAAAGACTGGGCCTAGGAGGGCCCACTGGGGGAACGGCCGCCCCCGGGGTCGACCGCCCCCTGGTGGGGCCATCTGGCCACCGCCTTTGGGTGGTCAGTTCCTCCCTGGGCCTGGACCTCTCCTGTGGTTACGATCAGGCCCAGGTATGCACCGAAGGTGGGCCTCTTCATTATTCTTGTTTGCGCATTTGCTGAATTCGTGTTTTGCTTTTGCGCTTTCTCCATGATGTTGCGTATTTCCACTTGTTACACCATAAAACCTGCAAAACATGAATACTAGGGGTACAAGTGAAACTTATTAGTAATAAATGCATATGTGCAAGAATATGATTGTCTTTCTTCTTTTTAGTCTAAGTTGGCGGTATAGAAATGATCCATAAGGACCTTCAACAAGAACCCCAAGCTTAACCTTTGCTCATCCCGAGCAAATAGCTAAGTATGATTGTTGATCAGGAGTTGCTACAATGCTGATATAATTCATAAGTGCCATGCCTATAACAAAGCATTCATTCACAATTTAAATAAGTTGGCATTCTATCCACTTTTTACCTTGATTGCTCATGGGGCTTGTAGCTTCTCCAAGTTCTTGGGTGGTTGCAAGACAGAACGGTTATAACAGACTCACCAATCATTCATTCTTTGATAGACCTTCTATCCGAAGGTTTTATGAATTTTTTCAAAATAAAATAAGTTCCTCAAATGATTCTCTCGATCGCTCAATGTGTATGATTACCTCACTAAAGGCATTGTAGTATTGCCTTTTATATCCTACCACTAAAGCTGAGAGTGGAGTTTTGGGCAGGTATAAAGGACATCACCTGTATTGCTGGGTCAAAGACCAGACCACAAGGAGATACAAGTCATACACCTTGATTGAGATGTGCAAGTGTGTGGAATATGAAAATGGTGGGAACCTATCTCTAATTTTTAGCACTCCATGCATCATGACTCTCTTTTATTGGATGGACAAAACCTCTTAGAAAGATATGGGCTATAAAACATCATCACACACATTTTTTTAACGGGTATCTTGATTTTTCTTTTCTGTTTGTTTTCTCATGCCCCTTGGCTTTCTCTTTCTTTTATTTTTTTAGCATAGCCCATATCTTTTTATTGACATATGAAAGCTTCTTGATGGAGAGATGTCATGATGGCGAATGCAAGGAGTGAAATTTTGTATAAGGAATGTGCGGCTCTCAGGGTGAGGGTCGGCATTTTTATTTGGTGGAAAACTGGGGCGCAACTCTTAGGGTAATTGGCATATTTTTGGTGAATGGAATGGTGCATGTTGTGCGCAACTCTCATGGTGAGAGTCGGATTTATTTGGTGGGTGCAAGTGAATCTCAAATCATAGGCATATGACCATAATCTCACTAGGTCTCAGCATTTTGACTCAACTCAAAGTTCTGCAAGTAGAATATGACTAAAGGTTTATAAAAGTAGAGCATGTCATATGGCCTTGGTAGGTATTTCATAATCATTAAGGAACTTTTGATTTTTAAATTTTTGAAAAGAAAACTCCGGATGTCAAGCTTCTCTTGGAACAAAGTCATAGCAAAGTCGATTGTACCATCTCATATCTCGCAACGACTTAGAAAAGGATCATGCAATTGCAACCCACAAAATTTCAAGTTCTCAAAGTGAGACATTTTTAGCCAACAAACTTAAATCTTGAGGAATACTAAGTTATAACTTAGGTACAAACGAATTATAGACAGAGCAACTATTCATCATTTCAACAGAAGAGAAACTAACACATTTTAGCACATATGGGAGTGGCATAAATTTTTTTATGATCCTAGTAAAATAAAATTATGGAATTAAAATACGAGAAATAAAGTGCAAGAATTTAAAGATACATGTTACCTCTGTGGGGTCTCCTCCCCCAAGCTAGCTCAAGGCCTAGGTCCAGGGAACTATCCCATGGAGCGAAGGTAGGCCATCTGTGCCTAGTGCCATCTACAGTTCGCATCCTCGAGGTCCACGAAGTGCTGCTGGTACTGCTCGTGCCACGGAGTGGAGGTCTGGATGTGAGCGTTGAGCGTACCTTGGATTTGCCTGTTCTGCAGCTCTAGTCCTCCCATGCGTGTGTTGAGGACCTCTAGTGTGACTGGCTATGGGTGAACTAAAGGTGGCATGCGTTCTGAATATGAGGAATGTGCACGCTCGTGCCGCCTTGATCCTCTTGCCTCGTGTGAGTGCTGTTACCCTGATCCTCCAGCCTCGTGTGACTGCTGCCACCCTGATCCTCCAGCCTCATGAGGGTAAGGAACGTGTCCCATACTATATCCATACCCAGGGGTGAACCCGGGTGTATACATGACAGGGGACCATTCCATCCCTAGTGTCATGGTGGGCATAGCTGGAGGTGGAGTATGTTGTGCAGGCTGTGCAGGATCCTCCTCCTGTACTCCTCTCCTCCATGATCTCCTCTGGGAAACAGAACTCCTGCGTGCTTCTTCCCTCTCAACGAGGTCAAAGGTGAGAGATGGAGAATTATATAAAGCAAGATCCGGGTAAGGTAACGGAATCTCGTTTATATATCCCAAAAAATAAAACACCAGTTTCTTTTCCGATTCATCACGTTTCAGAATATGGGCTTGCCCCAATAAAACTCATTTATCATAATGCGAGGAGTAGAGAGATAAACAATGGTATTGGCACCATGAGGATCAATGCTAGCGGCAAGACGAGTGATGAGTGAAGTGCACATGATAGGTGTGGAAGTTTTGAAAGAATTAAGCCAATGCTTAACAAGGTCATAAACCGGAGCAACTTTAATCTTTTTAAGCACGGCATAAAGAAACTTCAACTCAATATCATAAGCATGATGCATATCCTCTCTAGGGAAGAAAGAATTAGCAATCCATTTATGCATAAGCTTCAGGGTAGGATGATGGAAGTTATTGACATTGGGTTAGAATTTCTCAACAACATTTTATCCAGTCATCAAATACCAAAAAGTATGACGATGATAACCCAAGAAAGAAAAACCCAGAAGATCGGAGTACGTTGTTGTGAAGGTCCTGCCGCTGGAACAGTTGCATGGGTGCAAGGGTCCTAGACGTCTTGTCCTTCGATTCTTGCAGGCTGATATCGCTTTAATTTTGTTCAACCAAAAAACACCTTTGTGTGCCTCCTCTTAAAATACTTGGTTTGATCCTTGCCCTCCCATCCGATGCGGATGCACAGGAGGAGGAGGCTAAAAAATGGAGAATAAAATGCTAAAAAGATTGTCAAGGGAAAAAAAGAATGTCATCAAATAAAAAAGACCCAGTAGTGAATGGAACTTTCACGAGGAATATTGTATGTCAAGAGGTTCTAACGCCATAGACGAGGTAGTAGAAAATTACTAACATATACAATTTTTTTCATTCAATTTATATTGTATAAATATTATTTCACTAACACCATGTTGTTGTGTCCTTAGGTATTTTTAAATGGCTCTTCAGACGGACATGTTATATACACGCCACAGTGCCAACTGAAAAATCATTTCAGTAACAATGTTGTGTAACACGTTTAAGTTTGTATATACGGTCACTTGTGTATGGTATGAGATTAGTAAACTGATAAATTATGTGCGACATTGTGAGATTATTAAGTTAATGAACTATTTATGATGACATAATCAAAATTGAACATGTGTTTTGTACTTAATATAAATAAAATGACAATTTGAGTGTTTTGTTCATAATACTTCATTCCGTAACCATTCATAACTACTAAATGTTGTATATGTTCCCAAAACCATGAGTCCGTCGACTTCCTCCATTTTCTCATGCGGCAATCACGAGCATTAATGCTAAACAATGCCTTACCAGTGTTGATCTACTGTACCTGTTTCCGCCACTCTGTTTTCGTTTCAAAATTTCACCCCTTTCAGTTCCGTCAGAGTTTAGCTTTGTTTCAGTTTCATAGGTTAAGGTTGTAGTCATCCTAAGCAAGTCCGAGTCCGCGGGGGGGGTGGGGGGGGGGGGGTGCGGCGGGCTCTTGCATGGTCGTGGGATGGCGCGATCGTAGTGGCGTTGGTGACGCACATTCATGTTATTTATCTCTACAACTAAAACAACAATAACAAAATCGTTGATCGGCGTGTTACGTCTCATGGAGAGCAACCGTCGTGATGGCATCCCGGTCGTGGTTGTCGTTGCACAGCGCTCCAGCGGCGGCCTAGCATCACCCTTACATTGCTCGCGTCGTGGCCATGGTCGTTGAGCGCCTCAGCGGCCTTCCCACCATTGCCCTTCATGGCTCGCGTTCTACGAAATGATGAGTGAGTTTATGAACCTGCAACACTATGATCTATATGACCATGTTAATTCCACAAACCGTTAAGATTAAATGTAATAATGTTATTTAATTTCATAATATTATTATCTTATCGTGCAATTCATGTATTTTTATACAAAAGTTTATCAACCTGTAGCAACACACAGGCACCATGCTAGTTTATACAATATATTAATTTTAGTAGAAGTTGAGACTTCCGTATAGTCTCACAACTTAGGGCTCCTTTGGTTTGAAGGAAAAACGGAGGATTCTAGATTGCATAGGAAAGCGCACTGTTCATCCCTTTGAATTGCAGGATTCGTCCATAGGAAAAGCAAAGGAAAGTTTCCTATGGTGCTGATTTTGCAGGAAAACCACAGGAAAGAAACATCCAGTCCGAGCTCATTGTTTTAGGGCCCGATCATAGGAACAGAAGCACACACGAATTGAAGAAACTTAGGAACATGATAGGAATGCATATAGAAAACTGAGGATTTTAAACCATAGAAATTTTGCATGAACTAGCCTTTGGATGACCATAGAAGAAGTATAGGAAAATTAGTACATCCGTCCTCATTAGTGCCTTGTACGGCTTGATAAGCATGAGCCTATCCAAATCCCTTCACTGTTCTCACTAGTGCCAGGCTGTACCCTCTCTCCTCATACCCTGCTCGTCCTGCTTCCGCAGCAGCATGCTTCGATTTGCCTCGATCCTATGCGACGAGTTGTAGTGTTCTTATGACAATAGTAACTAGCTGCAACACCTCAAATCCTAGTGTTATGCTTGGTGCTGGTCTTGTAGCTAAGAAAGCCTTTGAGTTGGGTCGTGAGGTTTGTTCTCTTGTAATGTAATCATTCGCTTTTTTATGCTGAGTGCCTTTTTGTGCTTTGTGCTTATGTTAGATAGCATTTGTTTTCAGGTTAAGCCATGGGTGATTTCATTTGTCTTCAGCTTAAAGCTAGGAATGGTGAAGGCTTTTAACACACAATGATAGATGGAACTTCAACAATAAATCTGTAGTTCATAACGCCACAATAAGCAACTATGTTCTGAAGTAAGAAATGTCTTGAGGGACATGTTGTTATCTGCAGGATCAACTTACTGCTGAATTTTTCAAGTGTTGTGTTGCATATACTATACAAGAAAGCTGTTTATAGTGTCCATTTCTTTATTGCACATTCGTAAGTAGTAAATTGCACCATTTAAACTCTGCAATTATAGTGCCGAACATGTGCAATATCATAAGATTTGTGAGATCAAAGTTTGGTTCGGAGTTCCCACTTGCATTTATGTAAGGTACCTGCAGTAGATGATGTAATGATTTAGTATTGTGAAATTTAGGGGGATTCTCCCTTTATTTGTAGAAGTCAGTGTGCTAATTTCTCATTAAGTAGATTTACAAAAGTTACAACACCAGATCTAGTCTACCTAGGCCTTCTTTCTTCTTTTGTAAATTTAGAACTACAAAAACAGAATCCGTGTGCTACTTTCTCCTAAAACACGGTTTTCTCCTGATGGAATTTGTGTGTCATTCCAGGAAGCCAACAACCATGTGCTAGTCAAGGAAAAACACACATGATTTTTGTTCTATGTTGGAGTTCATGTGTTATCTAGGCTGCCAAAATTCGTGTGCCGCCTTGGCAAAAAACACACAGTTTTCTTGGGTCATGGAATTCGTGTGTTTTGCAGCCAAAAAACACGTGTACTACTTTCTCCTAAAATACACAAGTTTTAACTAGATAGGCCCATTTTTTATAGAGTTCATCAAGGGGTACACTAGTTTTTGAAGTTTTGTACTTCCACAAGGAGTCATAGGATAATTACCCATGTTGGCATAGGATAATTACCCATGTTGCCATTCATTAATCTTCCGTGGTGTAGCAGTAACTTACGTAACAATGAAATCCCAACAATCAGCACACCAAAAACGCTTATATATACTAACTGTAGGAACCGTAGGATAAAAGGAAAAGGCATGATGTAAACGTCAATTAGCAAACAATAAGCACAAAAAATTTAAATGGCAAGAGGGGTGAGAACTATGCAACAATATCATTGCAAATGAAGAGATTACTTGGTTGTTTTCAGGGGATAATATATCTTTCTATTTTAGTTGAGGTGTAATGAGCATGGCCAAAGTATCTTGAAAATAACAAAAAGATCAATGCTGAACTTAAATTTGATGCCTAAATTATGTGAAGGAAACATGATGACGGTTTGACCCCTTTTTTTTTGAGAAAGGAAATTATGTCGCTAATAATACTAGGAACAACTACTAATGATGTAAGAAAATAGGGAAAGAAGACAAACCCCCTAGAACTGCAAACTGGTAGTGACATGTACATACATGAAGGTAAGGCCATGGACAGTATTCGTGAAAGAAAGTAATACTTGAGTGATATGTTGTCCACTGGTGTTTGTAAATACCACAATGCAATGGTCCAAATGCAACAATCTATGACAATGTGAGAAAAGGTTTGACTACTGAAGAAAAAGCGGTTGCTAACCAAATTGGCAGGCAAGGGTTGTCATGGCAATGTTTTCAGCACAAAAAAAATGTACAGCGCAGTCAGGCTTGGTACAACTGTGAAATCGGCCTACTAATGCCCTTCTTCAGAATGATAAATTTACTTATCACTCTGAACCTTTAATATGGAAAACAAATGATTAGGTGTGTAGAATTAAGCAAAGCACAAAGGCTAAATATAAGCACTGCAAATTTAGTAGGTACTTTTTTTATATTCCAATTGGACAGCCATGGATTGCTTGGATCAAATAGTGTCTATAGCTATTTACAATGAACTTAAACTCAAGAATGATCTGGAATGGTTGTTCACCTGCAACCTCTGCATGGTTACTGAATCGAACAGTAAGATCTTGGCACATACAAAATTCAATTTCATGCAGAACAAAACATCAGTAGGAGGTTAAGCTAATATATTTTCCTGCAGATCAGAGCATGGTCAGTAAGTGAAATAATCCAAGTCGGAGGATAGTTCAATATTACATTTATTGATATATCAATGTGTCACAAACCCTTACCTTTCTGAGTGGATCCATTGGATCATACTGTATCTGCAGCTATGAGGAAATTGAAAGATTGTGAAGGAGCAAATTTCTTCCAAGATCCATAATAGAAAAAGATAACAGGAAGGCCTGCACAACACATGCAGTAAATAACCTTGAAGAGCGCACCCAAGGCTGGAATCTGGAGGATGGTAGTTACTATATTGAATCAGAAATGGAAAAAGTCTAATTAACCCCCCAACCTATCAAGGTTGGTGTACTTCACTCTCCAAACTATAAAACCGTCTATTTTACCCTCTAGACTTTGCAAAACCGGTCAAATTACCCCTGAGCGGTTTTTAGTGGTGGTTTTGCCATTTTTAAATTTCTGCTGTATTTTTGAAAAATCATAGTAAATTATAGAAAAATCATAAAATAAAAAATTCAAGTTAGACTCCACAGGAATAGGTGTACACAATGAGCATATAATATGGTATGCTTTAGTACAACTTTTTTCTATAAAAAAATAGATTTGTTGATAGGAGTCCAACAAAATTGGATTTTCTATTTTATGATTTTTTTGATTTACTATGATTTTCTAAAGATTTGGCGAAAATAATAAAAAAGAGAAACCACTGTTACTGTAGCAAACCACCGTTCAAAACCACGAGAGGGTAATTTGATAGGTTTGAAAAAGTTCAGGGGGTAAAGTAGACAGTTTCATAGCTTGGAGTGTAAAGTAGACCACCCTTGATAGAAACTACAGTTACCATCTGAGTTGGGTTAAGTAGACGGTTAAGTAGACTTTTTCCAATCGGAAATTAAAAACTACAATTACCATCTGAGTTGAAGCCGGGCAGGGCAAGTTGAAGCAGCGGCGCAAAGCAGCACGAGCACGCCATGCCAGGAGGCTGCCGCCGTGCCGCATCGCAACACCCCGCCTCGCCCGTATCACGGAATGCCAGGAGGCGGCCGCCGCCGGGGCGCGCCCAGGCTGGCACACTAGGTCTGGCCGCGCCGCCCTGTCAGTCCAGGGGCCACCCGGTCATCGCGGAGAGTGAGCATCGGCGAGAGAGGGAGGGCGACATGAGGAGGGGAGGGGAGGGAGGGCGCCATGGGGAGGAAGTGAGGGAAACATGAGCGGAGGTGGGGAAGGTGAGGAGGTTCTTTTGGTTTTTCTGGCCGATGGAACGGAGAAGAAGGATCGGGAGGATGCGACAGACTGCGAACAATTGGATGACCTTCGTTGGGAGAGCAGGGATCATTTGGTGCTGGAGGGTGGACTGTTGTTAGAACAGGACTATGAATTTTTTTTGAAACTAGGACTATGAATCTTGGCACAGTTGTTCTAAAGTGTTATGTGAGAGGCGGGATGGTATTACACCAACCATATAACAACTTGAAAGGTAAGTGCAGATTGGTCCAATAACTTATAGAATGCTCAATTTAGCACGACAACTTGGTAAGTGTGTGCATATTAGTCCAACAACTTATAAAATGCCTAATTTAGTACAATAACTTATCCAATTGGTGCATCTATAGTCCCAATGTTACGACGATATTGTTTTTGGTCACATCATATTGCAAAGAGATGGTATATTCAGCTTGGAGCAAATAATTTATAATTATGTACTCATTGATATTCACAATCGCAGTGGTGATATTGTTGTCTAAGACAAGAATCTTTATTTCAAAATGCGGAATAATAATTCACTCCAAAAATGAGAGATATTTTGTGTCTACATCCAAAATTAATTTAATCTAATTTTGATATAACAAAAAATAATGTCAATGAAACATTGTGATTTTGATGTAATAACAAACATTGTGAATTTAAGTATGCATAAAATCAATATTTTTTCTTTAATTTAAAATTTCTAGCTAGTATTTTACTTTTTAATAACAAGTTAAAGACGTCAACTAATTCATTAGGCATGTTTACATGATATGTTAATATTTTGTTATAAATAGAACATTCCCTCAAAAAGTTATTTAGGTATTAAGAGAAGAATTGTAAAATGACATAATAGAAGCCAAATACATCATAGTTGTAATGTTTGGACCGTCGATGCTCCAATTTGCCAAGTTTTTGACTGAATCGAGCATTTTACAACTTGTTGGACAGATTTGAACCAACACGCAAAGTTGTTGTAGTAAATCAAGTATTTTATAAGTTGTTGGACTAATTTGCACCTAGTGGCTAAGTTGTTGTATAGTGCATGCAATTTACTCTTAAGAATTTATCGTAGATTTATAGAGATAACAGTAGAAATATTAAAATTGAAGAGCAATACATAATAAGGTTCATGCCCTGTGTTTTCTACATTATTTGACCCGACCATTTCCGTATTTTTTGGAAAAATATAGAACTAGGAAGGTCTTGGGATAAAAGGTCTTGGAATCCAGACCGAAGTAGAAATGAAGTTTTTCTGTTTGTATTTTCGGAATCCTATACTTTGTCGGAATTTTTCAGTATTTTTTCCAAAATTTACCCAGATTCTAGGCAGGCCAAATATTTGTCCCAGGTCAGTACATGTACATCATGCACTATTGCTACCGAGAAAATAGGAAAATAAAGTAAAATTAAAGTGCCTATAAAAGGAAAGCTCGGTAGTAAATGAACTGCTGAGACAATAGGAAAACCAAGCTCTACTGATAAAATAGGAAAATAAAAATTGAAGTGCAAAACAACCTCCATGTTAGTTGCTCTAAGCTTTTTTTTAGACAAAGGAATATATTAATATCTTAGTTTCTGCATTATATGGTATAGATTCTACTCGTAATAAGGCTCAATCATAGCCACCACATTGTGCCACGCTTGCAAGTTAACCCCCCACTAGAGACCTCCTGAAAGCTACATTTAATGGTGTTGCAAGATAACACATCTTACAAATGCATTTTTTCTCACAATATATTATATAGTGCAGAAAAAAGCAATTTTAGTTGGTGTGGTCTTATCCACGAATCCTCCCAAAATCCCACTTGTGACCCATCAACTAGATCAAACTTGCCCAACGAGAGGATCCTAGTGCTCGGAGCGGGGTGGGCTAGCAGCATGGTGGCACTGCTTGAAAATTTGAAAGTGAAGAGAGCGGGAAGAGACGGGTGCGGCTGGGGCCTGCAAGAATGGGAGATGGGGGCGGGGAATGCCTGTCCTTGCGCTTTTATGTTGCCACCACAATACCACAAATGCTCTTGTCTTAGGTGAATATATTTTCCACGCGGAAGGGCAAGAGAGACATCTACGTCTTGGCGGGCGCAGGCGAAAATTCAAACCTACGGGCGGGGAGACCGCCACATATTCCGTGTTTTTTAATAAGAGGAATTAGATTCGGCCCGAGAGACCACCCCAGTCTGCTCTCAGCTGAGGTCGCCACATATTACTCTACGTTTTTCTCAAAAAAGAAAAAAACATATATTACTTTACTACTACATGTTGGTTAATAGTAAATGTTCACGGCTGAATGGTTCCTAAGGCCTAATTTGGGAGGAAGGGGCTAGCTGTAACACCCTAAAATTTGCTCTTTTAAAAAAATAGAGCTAATGTGATTTAATTTTGAATTTCGTGCTCATACAAACCTAGAAAAAATAATATTTTTTATTATATTAAAATTTATCCTTGGCTTAGAACCATGGTTGAGCATACATGCTGCTGCATATCTATTTTTTTTTGGTGATGTGTGGTTTTTACCAAAAGTTCAAAATGATTTCAAAATCATTTGAAAACCCTATTTGAAAAGCTGTTTAAATAAAAAGAGAAAAGCTTTTCTTCTCTTGCTTCCCTCTCTTCTTCTTTTGTTGGCCGAGTGGCAAACTCTCAGGCCTAGCTCATCGTTGCAGCCCAGCACCTGATCTCCCTCTAGCTGTCCCTGTCTTGAAAGCCCGTGACGACTCTGAACTGCACGAGGCAATGACTCCGTCCTTTGTTGCACGTCATGATCGTCCTGAACTCTCTCGATGGAAATAGCCGTCAACAGGCGTCCCCTACCTTCCGTCGATGTCGAGCAGGACTCTGCTTCGAGTCGGTTTCCACCGCCGCGCCGACTTCTTAGCCTGTGCGTGCCGCCACGCCTGACCGCCCATAAATAGCGGCCCCTGCACCTCGCCCCGGCATCCCCGAACCCTAGCTATCCTGTGCACCACCGCTTTAGCCCTAGCTCGCTCTGCGCCGCCGTTTTTGCATCTCGCCGAGAAGCATCGAACGAAGTTGCCACCGCGGAGAACACCGTATGCTGCTTGCCGTCGCTCGTGATGCACCATCGTTCCGTTTCAAGGATGGTTCATAGTCTGTTTCTCGGAGCTCTACGCCCGCCGTTGTTGTGGCCGATGTAGAGAGCCTTTCCGCCGTTCGAGACATGTTGCCGTGCCTCACCCAAGGTTACGAAGCTTCTGTGTCGTCTCGCTTGCTGCTTTGAGCTTTCTTCTCATTGTTTACTGCCGCCGATGTCTGCAGGCAGCCCGAGCCATGCCGTCAAGCACTAGGACGTCTCAGCTTGCTCAGAGCCGACTCGAGCAGCCTTGGTGAGCTTCCGTCATCTCCTCTGTCTTTCTGTACTTTTCCCGAGTCAAACCAAGGCGTGCTAGCTAGTTCCATCGCCGGCCATGGCTCTCTGCGTGCTCCAGTTGCTAGCATTGCTGACATAATTCCTTGCCGATCAGATTGCTAGCTTTGATGACAACATATCTAGCTTTGATGACATCATGCATATGTTTTCTTGCCGTTTCCTTTAGAAAGATAAATCTGCAAATACTATGGAAATACGAATCATCCTGAGCCGTCAGTTTCTAGGTCAACGCTCCAGATTAGAAGGTACCCCTTCAATGGCTCTTTTGTTAAAGAGGCCCTGACTTTCTTGTTATTTGTCACAGCAGTCCTCGGTCAGATTTCAAATCTGATTTTCATTTGTTTTATTTGAGAAATCCAGTTTTAGTCATTTACAAAACTGCCACTGATTTTGTTTTAGCCATAAAATCTCCGTTTCAACTTCATTTTGATTCGTTCAACTTGCGTTAGGTTCGTAATCGTGAGATTTACATGTTCATGCTACTACAAAACCTGTTTTCAACTTTGAAATTCGAGTTTATATTTAGTTTATTATTTTATTAAAGAAAATCTTGTTTAATTCATAACTTCTTCGTCCTAGATCCGTTTTCGATGATTCTTATGTCTGTGTGACCGTAGTGACGTGTAGATTGGTTTTACAAAACTTTTTCAATCTGTTTTATTATGGTTGGTGTACTGTTCTTATATAAGTTCTTTTGTTTTCTTCATGTATGATTGCATAGATTTCTTGTGTGGTGTTCTATGATCGTGTCCAGTCGGTGAGCTTTGCGTTGGTGATCAAAGAAGAAGTTGAAGATCAAGAAACAGTTCTACAAATGTTTGGATTTGGAGA
Source organism: Bothriochloa decipiens (assembly GCA_023333625.1). Taxonomy (NCBI): domain Eukaryota; kingdom Viridiplantae; phylum Streptophyta; class Magnoliopsida; order Poales; family Poaceae; genus Bothriochloa; species Bothriochloa decipiens. Next base: position 27,434,493 of record CM041634.1, read on the forward strand.
AAGAACTAAGATTAAGGCAAGTGTATTTGGGACCATCCTTGTTACCTATTCACTATACACACTAAAATCATATGCATGTGTCTCTTTGCTACCGTGTTAAGGTTTCCTAGCTTTGATTACCTGTTTACCTTGATAACTAGGGATATTGCATATGGGTAGTTTTATGCTAGTGTTTTATAACCATGATCTTGTAACTTGATTAATGACTATGCAACTAATGTTTAAAGATGGTTTTCAATAAGGTCCAAACGGTAAGTGATCATTCGGGACATAACGTACAGCTGCAGGGGCTACATGGCTCTGGCTCTAGTTGTTCATAGGACCTTTTCTAGTGAGTTAGAGGATCTGTGAGTTGGGTATAGAACGGCCTTTTCCGTTTGTGTATAACCGGGTAGGCCATGTGCCATATTGGAATGGGGGATTTCCTACATTCGATGACCCTGCGGCCCTAACTTGTTAGACGAACCTTTGGGCGGCTTTATATGTTTTTGGTGTTTTGGGAGTCATGACCCTGGACATTCGGAAATCATGACCTGTAGTGAAAGTTACACCTCTGCGCAGAGTTTAAATCAATATATCATCCGTGCCCACGGACAGGGCGGCCTTGGAGACTTTTATGGAATTGATCATCAACTTAAAGTGTGCTCATGTTAATGTTATTTTTTTATCATATTCTTAATCATGTTTACCTGATCATGTGGTTATGGGAATTGCTACTACCTTGTTGCTAATTGCTAAAACTTGACATACACTAAAAAGCTAAATGCAGTTTAACCCGTGTCAGCCTTTGAGCTTCATAAACCTCTAGTGTACTTGCTGAGTTCGACATGGACTCACCCTTGCTATTTCCCCCACCATCTTAGGAGAAGTTTAAGCTTGTGATCAACCAGTCAGTTGGATCCAGTGGAGTGGAGTCTACATCTAAGGATTAGAGTGTCTTTCCATTGGTTGCTACCGCGGGGTATATCTCTTTTATACTAAGTACGTTATATATTAAGCATTGCTTACTGATACTACCCTTACTTATAGCTATCTGTGAGATTTGTCTTTAGAGACTCACATATGGTGTATATCTAGTTTTATTCTTAAAACCAGGTATTACAAGTGGTATCAGCTCAATGCTGAATGTAGGATGCAAGCCTAGGTATAAAAAGGCCGTTTTAAGGTTATCAATTGCTATAACAGCCTTGATCTCTATAAACCTTGATATTTTCTTCTCTGTTATATCCCTATCCTTGATATTTGTCTTCTCCTTGATGCTTATTTTAAATCCCTTGTTCTTATCTAGTCCTTGGTTTAAAATGCTTTTAGAATCTTCTCTTACCACCTTCTCGCATAACCTAAGGATAAGCTTTAGGATCTTTGCCTTTATTATGAAGAAAACGATAGTATCGCAAGTTCGGTCAATGTTTGCTTTGTGTACATTTAATGCATTATTGTGTTGTCATATGCTTATGCTTGGTTTAGTTCTTTGTAATGAGTGCAATGATCTTGTGGGTTACTCCATAATTTTATTTAGTTCATAGGCTTAAGGCATAAGGAGTAATGATGTAAATAGTTGGGTTTTGGTTTCCTCTTGTTCTTCCTATCATATCCTCTCAGAGTAGTCTATTCTCTTCTGTTTGTATATCTGTCCTTGTGCTACCAAAATTCATAGAAAAATTCTAGACAAAAGTAGACTCCAGCATCTTTCTCTTAGTACAAGAATCATCATCAAAGCAATTTTGGTTTGGGATTTATGAAAATCACAAGACGATGTATCTGTGCCATCAGAAATATGGAGTCATTTCTATTGTGGACTGTTTTTGACCAACTTATTTACAGAATCTGGAAAAGAGTTATATAAGGGAGTTGTAGATAATTTTATAATCTTTCCAATGGTGTATGCTAATACTTCATTGGATTAACAGAACTAGAAATATGGATGTTTTACTGTGCTGCTATTTTTGTACTCATGAGGAACAACAAGTTACTAGTTCTTGTCAGTGCACATGAGCCTCTTTGGGATGATAGGAAGACATGATGATGATCAACTCACTTAGAAGATGATGCAAAAATATCCTTTGGTGCCCCTAGAGATATTTTCTTAAGGGGGGTAGCCACGATGAAGAATTTGCAAGGATGATAGGAAGACATGATGACGATCAACTCACTTAGAAGATGATGCAAAGATATCCTTTGGTGCCCCTAGAGATATTTTCTTAAGGGGGTAGCCACAATGAAGAATTTGCAAGACGAAGGTTTCATGCATTCAAGCATTTCACTTGGAAGATCAATGATTACTTTCTTCGGTAGAGAAGTCACTATCAAGTGTAAATATCTTTGCTTAAGGTTGATAACTTGTTGGAACATCTACAAGGAGCTTTTGTGTTCACCAAGATTGGGTTTTGCTTTGAGCTGCTTCAAACTACCATCCAATAGGAGTCCAATTTTCAACTCAAGACAAGTTGGCATTGATGACATAGAAGAGTGATGTTGGATTTATCTACAGTTCAAGATAACTCAGAAGACGACCTCACTCTTATGCCGAGCATGTCAAATAGGTTTGATTAAAGGAAGTTCTTTTCAAGGTTATGATGTATCCAATGGTGCAATTATATGAAGAAGAATTTAAGGGAGATGTGTGTTAAGTTCTTGTCCATGAATGTGAGAGTGATCCAGATATCTTTAGCACACTAGATTCTATCAAAGGTTCATTGGAAGCATTATGATATTGTAGGGTTTGGCATGCAATCGCGGTAGTGTTCCCATCGAACCAATCTATTATGCAATCACGGTGGAATGCTTGGCTGCAGCATGGCGTAAGCACATCAAGACCAGCTGCATCACTAGATCTGAAATCCCCCAGGCAGTTGCTGCATTCCCAATGCCCTGGTAGTGCCGCTTCCTTGCAGAGCATCAAGAGCACCGAGGATGCGATGAACTCCATTACTTGGTTGACCGCAAGCCCAATCTTCGCTTAGGAGAAGCAGCCATCCTTGCAGGCCTCGCGCGACAAGGTAGTGAGCAGAGGAACCACCGACTTTGGAAGGATTCTAGCCCACTATCGATCACTAAGGGTCAAATCCTACAATGGCAGGACTGACCTCAACAACGCACGAAGGACCTCACAGACACCATCCTCATTGACAGGGATGGCCAAGGCTTGATTCGCGGTGAAAGTCCTATTGGCATCGGGTCCTGGGTATGACACCTTCACCAACTTCCAGCGACCACTGGCTTTGAGGATCCTGGGGACCTCACATTCCAGGGTCACAGACAAAGCTGCTTCACTAGCACCATACATAGTCAAGGATTTTGTCCACATCGTGTTCGACCAGACGAAGTGATAGAAAGTGGAAAACTGGGACGGTGGATTAGTGATGGAGCTCATGGTGATGGCAACTCTATGGAGCTGGTGGCATAGTCTGTAGCTATGATTTTGGATTGGAGCGTGTTGGGTACCTGAATAAGGGTTACCCTTAACCCTCGGCTAAGAAAATCAAGCCCTGCATTAACAAACCCAAAACCACCATTATTATCCCCAAGCCCAAAAGTACATAAGATATCCATCCAAGTATCAAACTGTGCTGGGATGGCCCACGAACGGGTTTTGATGAACCAGGCTACTATTCACTCAACAGGACCCTCTCGACTCGAGGCTGTCTATTCGGGGGAAGGATCACCCTCGAGTGATGGAACTCCCCCGGGCGAACGATCACCCGTTGAATACCGCGCACCCCCTCGACCCGCCTACTTCCCTATGATTCCCCAGGCATTTAATGCATTTACCTGCTTCCGCCTAACCTCATGGCTACAGCCGTGGTAATAGTGGACAGTACACCGGTCAAATCCTCCTTTTGCTGCCCATACCGAGAAAACCAGCGGATCATACCGCACTATGTCACCATACCGCGGACTGTGCCCCATTCGGCACCCCCTCGAGAATTATTTGTCAACATAAATCCCGCATTTCTCGTGGCCGTTCCTATCCATTCCAGCCTCGACCCCCTCGGGCACCCCTCAACTGAGCCCTTAGCCGGTTCTGATCAGCGCTACGACGACACCACTGCATCATCTATAGCAAGTCGTACGCTCCCAATAGGATAACACCTCTTTCGCCACGCCGCTGAGGCATGGTAGCGTGATCATTAAGACCGGTCAGCCACCGACTTCATCGAGACATCGTGGGATGGCAAGGCATGCTATTTACAGAGCTCAACCTCGCTTCAATGCTTGTCGCTACAGTCTCCCGGACATGATCGGCATCCACTTTCGATGTCACCGCCTATGCCATCCCTACAAGCACCATTTCTAGGGTTACACTGTACACCCGTGCCCCTCCTTGGCCTATAAAAGGAGGCACGGGCTAGCATAGAGGGGGGCTGACCCATAGACAGAGGATGGCTAGAGCCCGCAATGCTCAAGTTTGAGCCAACTTCACTTGCTCGCTTGTATTCACCCCTGTACAAGCACTTCAGTGCAAGATAATACAAACTCTCCCCCCGCTGGACGTAGGGCCTTCTATTGCTTGAACCAAAATAAACCTCGTGTGTTCTTCTTACGTCTCCATCTCGATTAGGGAGCATGCAATACAAATTCACTCATTGGTGCTCGGCCCCCGGGGTCGAAACACCGACAGTTGGCGCGCTAGGTAGGGGTCCTACGTGTCACCAATGACTTCCTGCCATTTCTTTGGATGGTAGACTCAGCTTCACCACTTTCATGAGCCACGATGATCTGGTTCGAGAGCCTGGAGTTCATGTCACAGTGAGCCCCCACGCTCAGACATGATCCTGCTCTCGGTCAGAGATTCGAGCGGAGGCCGCAGCGAGCCCCCACGCTCAGGAGGGGCCGCACATAGGTCTCGTCACCATGCATCCATGCCCAGGAGGAGGCGTGACCGGCGCCATTGTCCTCATCAACCCACATCCAAGTCGACGTCTTCCGTGTTTCCTCCGTCCTTGGTGGGCAGCGCAGGGCCCCTGGTCGGGGACCTGTCTGACCCACGCTTGGGAACCGAAAACGAGTCGACAGGGCTCTATGGAGACCCTGACTTCACCTTCATGATGTGTTTGTTAAGGGAGCTCGGTGAGGTTCCCCTGATGGGCACAGCTCTATCACCCCCCAATCTGCTGTCGCACAGACTGTTTGGAGCTCGCCGCTAGTTTCCATTCGGTCCGGACAACGCCGCCAAGATGTACTCCGCCACGATGCGCTCTAGTATGAGTGCGCGTGAGGACCGCCTGGGGGTACTCTTGCATGCTACCATGGACCTGGCAATGGTCTGGCCAGCCTCTGAGGACCTTAGCTTCTCGTGAGCACCTGGCCCAAGGCAGTACACCCTTGGCACAATGCGACGTGGGCTAGAGGAGGAGCAGCGCGGTCAGTTCCCCATCTTCTACTCCAGCAACCCCAACTCTGACTCTGACCACTACAACCCCACCCGCGAGTGTTTCCACGTCGAGGGCGAAGTCACGTTGAGCGACGACACCGTTGACCCAACGGCCACGGCAGCAGCCGTGGCCATAGCAGGAGGGGCCCATGTCGTGGTAGACCCGGAGGAGCAACCGCCGGCTGCGCCCCAAGACGAACACCCACACTTGGATGACCAAGATGCTCAGCTCATGTAGGTCCGAGAGATGTGAGCCAAGCTCGACGAGGATCGGGAGCACCTACACCAGCTCGAGCGGACCCTCGAGTAGGAGCGCCGACCTTCACCCGGCGGGAGGGCCCGAGCTAGAGCCGAAGAGGTCAACTGATAGATCATTGAAGGCGGGGGACCTGAGCACCTTGTCGTCAATCATTTTCCTTGAGCCAGTCAGAACATCATCGCGGCTGCCTTGCTTCTTCATAACATGCCCGCGCCGTTGAACCCTCAAGCTCGACCGATACGCGATGAGGTCGAGGGCCTCCTCAAAGTCGCGGCTGCATAGCAGGCCGAGAGCTCGGCCTTGAGGTGTCGAGGGGTGGCCTCGGAGCAACTTGTCGAGCCCCCCACAATAGAGGGATGTCTCAGTTCACCAGGAAGCGGCCCCCCGAGCAAAGAAAGCGACCCCATCCGAGACCGCATCGTCGGCAACCGCGAGCCCCATGACGCGGGCTATGACATCATCAAGAACCGACGGTGCCAGAGTGGGGACACTGAATATCGAGGATACAATGCTCATTGAGGGGGATGCTATGACAACGATGAGGACCACTGGGCCTCAAAACCACCAGACCCTCGAGTCTTCAGCAGGGTGATCCACAACACACCACTGCCGAACCCCTTTTGACCCCCCACGAGTGTCATCAAGTACAACGGCGAGACCAAGCTTAAGCTCTGGTTGGCTGATTTCCGATTAGCCTGCTAGCTGGGCGGGGCACGCGATGACCACGCCATCATCTGCTAACTCCCCCTATTCCTCTCTGACACCGCTCGAAGATGACTCGAGGAACTCCCCCCGGTCAGATTCATAACTGGACCGACCTAGTGTGGGTCTTCGAGGGAAACTTCAAGGGGACCTACGTACACCCTGGCAACTCTTGGGACCTCCACAACTGCAAGCAGCAGCCCAAGGAGTCCATTCGTGACTTCGCCCGACGCTTTTCCAAGCAACACACCGAGCTCCCGCACATCCCCAACCACGACATCATCCTGGCGTTCGTCTCGGGTACCACTTGCAAGGATTTGGTACGGGAGCTAGGACGTAATTGCCCCAGGACCGTTGATGAGCTGATGGACATCGTTGCCAACTACGTAGCCGACGAGGAAGCGGTCGGAGCCCTTTTCGGCAACGAGAAGGACAAGGGGAAGATGAAGGGTTACCCTACACTCGAAACCACAGCAAGAATGTCATGACAAGCCAAAAAATAGGGGAGAAACTCAAGGATGTGAGATTGAGGGACTTACCAAGATGATGCTACGAGGATCTGGCAGCATCGGGACATGATCCACGTCCCCTGGCCCGAAGTCACCGGCGACCGAGCTCCCAACCCATTTCGTGGCGTCCTCGGGAGGCAGGTCCGCGGGCAACATCCGGCACCCCTCGAGCTGCTCGGGAAGCGCCTCAGGCCCCACTGATCTAAGCGCAACGGGCGCGCCATTAGAGGAATGATTCTTCGGCTGTGGAAGCCCACGACGATGTACGTGGCATGCACACCCTACTCGGACAAGGTGCGCAGTGCATCGAGGAGGGGATTTAGCCTTTGCTGGAAGGGCTAGACCACGCCCCAGAGCCAGTGCCCTGATGCACCCCGATGACTCACCCAGGGTAGGCGGGCAGTAGGCCATCATCGTTGCGGATGTAGAACCACCTGAATTACCAATGGCCGTGGTTGGTGGACAAGCACGTCCTGATATAGAGCTCAGACTTCTTCTGCGCCCGGCTACAGCTGCCCATGCAGACGATCCTCCTCTTCCCCTCTGAGATCCACTTGGTGTAGTGCTCACCCTTGAAAAGATGGAGCCATAGTTCCCAATGTGGTTCCATACCCATGTACCCCTCACAGAGCGCGGCGGATATCGTCGCGTTGGAGATGGCGTTGGGGGTGAGGTGTTGGAGCTCGACCTCGTAAAAGTGGAGCAGTGCATGCATGAAGTGGCTCAGAGGCGAACCAAATCCCAATTGGTGGAACTTGACAAAGCTCACCACGTAGCCCTCCGGTGGTTGCGGTTCCCGATGCTCCCTCGGCTGCACGATCCACTCTGGCCACTCAGCCGAAGCGGTGGGGCGGAGGAGTCCCTCATCCACCAGCTTCTCCACCTCCCACTGCGACACATTGGAATGAGGCCAGGCCTCTAGAGGGAGGAACATGGGCACCATGGATGCAGCACAAATCTACTCGGCGGACGGACGACCGGGAAGATTCCCAATCCTGATTTATCTCTCACCGGATCTTCTCTAGCGTAGACAGACGAAGGCTCGATTGCTCTGGCGGCGGGGGCAGCAGAGACAAGATGGCAAGATGGGAAATGGAGAAACACTACCCCTCGTACTTATAAGCAATGGGGCCAAGGAACAATAAGCAGATCCGGCATCGGCACGGTAATTACCCACATTTAATGCGCTCACCTAACCGCCCCTCGATTCCCAGAACAGGCACACGCGTTGCCTGGAAGATCTCTAGCCATTACTTGGGTCCACCACGACCGCACCGCTTCAGCTCTTGCCTAAAAAGAGACTCCCAAGAGATGAGAGAAGTTATCCATGGTGTTTCCTTCTACGGGGAGTAAAACAGACTCCGGTTCCACACCAAAATCCTCGAGGGAGTGGAGGCTGACCCTTGATCAGGGTTTGACAGCCACCCTTGAGTACCCGAGTCAGGGATGCCCAAGGGGAGCCAACATGAAGCTCAGCTCAAGGATGAATGCTCGAGATCCCTTCGAACATATCCAAGGCAAAACGAAAGGATTACCATGGAATCCCCACGAAAGGAGGCATCGAGCCACCGAGTCCTATCGAATGGAACCGGTATCCATGTATCTACACATTTGCATCAATGAGAATGCCCCAGGGCCACCAGTCCACCCCAACGAATGGGGCATGAGCTCTCACTTGGATCTCCCGTTATCAGCTCATAGAGAACATCGAGACTCGCCCAATCGAGGGTAGTACGGCACTTCTCACCTCACATCCGATCGAAAGGACTCGTGAGATGGACACCCGAGGCTAGCAATACCCTAGCCGCACGAGGCTCGGGGGCTCAACTATGCCAAGCACCCCTCGATGAAAGAGGGTCGAATGCACCCGGGGGCTTGACGACTCGAGACACCCCTCGACTAAGCGCTACGACTCCAGTTCATGTTATCCTAACCTTTTAGGAAAGCCTGCTACACCCAACTGGACGAAAGCACCTTTCAACAAAAGACAAGTAAAGCCGTCAGAGGAGTCTCCCCACTCCGAGGCCTCGGGGGGTACCCCCGAAGGGTACGCTCGCGCGCACCCTCCGAAAAATTATGGTTGACACCTCGGTCTCAATTCAAGACCTCGCGCATGACTCCCAGCACTCACGCGAGAGCTCAGGGGCTACTGTCGGGTACTTGAATAAGGAGTACCCTTAACCTTTGGCTAAGCAAATCAACCCTTGCATTAACAAACCCAAAACCACCATTATTATCCCCCAGCCCAAAAGTACATAAATATCCGATCCAAGTATTAAACTGCGCTGGGCCGGCCCACGAACGGGTTTTGACAAACCATGATACTGTTGACTCGACGGGACCCTCACGACTCGAGGCTGTCTATTCAGGGGAACAATCATCCTCGAGTGATGGAACTCCCCTGGGGCGAACGATCACCTGTCGAATACCATGCACCCGCTCGACCTGCCTACTTCCTGTATGATTCCCCAGGCATTTAATGCATTTCACCTGCTCCCGCCTAACCTCATGGCTACAGCCACGATAATAGTGGATAGTACACTAGTTAAATCCTCCTTTTGCTGCCCATACCTAAGAAACCAACGGATCATACCGCACTGTGTCACCATACCGCGGACTGTGCCCCATTCGGCACCCCCTCGAGAAGCATTTGTCAACATAAATCCCGCATTTCCCGGGGCTGTTCCTATCCATTCTGGCCTCGACCCCTCTCGGGCACCCCTCGATTGAGCCCTTACTGGTTCTAGTCAGCGCCACGATGACACCACTACGTCATCTATAGCAAGCCGTACGCTCCAAACAGAAGAACACGTCTTTCGCCACACCGCTGAGGCACGGTAGCGTCATCATCAAGATCGGTCAGCCACTGACTTCGCCGAGACACCGTGGGATGGCAAGGCATGCTGTTTGCAGAGCTCAACCTCGCTTCAATGCACGTCGCTATAGTCTCCTAGACATAATTGGCATCCACTTTCGATGTCACTGCCTACGCTAGCCCTACAAGCACCATTTCTAGGGTTACACTGTACAGCGTGCCCCTCCTTGGCCTATAAAAGGAGGCACCGGGCTAGCATAGAGGGTGGCTGACCCATAGACAGAGGATAGGCAGAGCCCGTAATGCTCAAGTTCTAGCCAACTTCACTCGCTCACGTGTATTCACCCCTGTACAAGCACTTCTGTGCAAGATAATACAAACTCTCCCCCCACTAGACGTAGGGCCTTCTATTGCCCGAACCAAGATAAACCTCGTGTGTTCTTCTAGCATCACCATCCAGATTAGGGAGCACGCAATACAAATTCACTCATTGGTGCTTGGCCCGCGGGGTCAAAAAACTGATAGAGCGATTAGAGGTAGACGACGCTTCGAAGGGAACCTGGTGTTAGATATCTACTGGATGAACAAGGGGGTAGCAATGCATTTGTATTATTAGTGGTAGTTGTAGTAGCAGCGGTAGTAGGAGTAGTAATTGTCAGGAGCAGAGCCAGTCAGCTAGCTGGAGTTGTCTATACAAGGTAAGGCCAGCCTTTTTGCACATCATAGTGACAGCAGGGCTGGAACAGTCTATTGACGTGACCACACGATGTTCATCATTGTCCAAGTAGTGAAATTATTAGACGGTCGGACCTTCTCGGTGGAGTAAACAGTGCACCCCAGCGCCAGCAGTCCCGTGCTCATAGCAGTCGAGAGGAAGCATAGCTAAAGATGGCTACTAATAAATAGAGTATGCAGTGCAATCAAACCTCAGATCCTATTGTCATTTGTAATTTGATTGCAAGTATGATGGTTAGAATTGATTTAGTTCAAATAGTAACAGAGGATCCACATAGCTATTCAAAATTATTGTGCAGGTAAGAAAGTCCGAGGATCATGATTTGGACCGGGCCGGACACAAATCGCCATTACTTTTGTTGAATCACTAATGGATACAGATTTTAACGAAGACACGAGTCATGAACAGAGATCAAAGGCACTCATGAATGTCTAGCATATTATCGATTAGAGCAAAGACAACCTGAAAGAGATCTATAGCGAGAAGCAAACCACAGGGGCTACAAACCAGGTACAAAATGATGTGAGCCACCGCGCTCAACTGAGTTTAATGCACCTATTACAAAGTGCAGCACAAGTTCACAAAGACACGCATGCAAATAAGAGTTCACATATCAAGGGTGCTCCGCTGATCAAACTTAATCATGGAAACTAATAATACTAATATGTCCCACAAATCAAGGGCCGAGATGGGCAATTGGCGGCCGGCTCGAATTTGTCCAATTCAACCTTCAGTAAGATGGCATTGGCGGCCGGCTCGAATTTGACCATCAGATATCGATGTCATCGTCCTTGGAACTTGGCGAAAAACTGCTCCACCACTCCGAGGTTCGCCACCGTGCCAATCTAAAGCTGGGCAGCAGCCAGCGCAGCGGCTGCACCTTGACGAATGGCTTCAGACACCATGACTCAAAGACGGCGGGCAAGCAGGGTAGGGAGGCGCTCATCTGGGGACGGCGCCGCCATGGAGGAAGCGCTGCACAATGCAAGCCAAGTTCAAGCCCATAGAGCAGGAGAGCCATCTGATTGAGAAGGGAAATGACTTTTACCAAACTGACCAGCACAGCATGGCATGGAGTCACAGGTGGCTGCCTCCATCGGGGGATGCCTCGCAGGATCGCTTTCCAAGTGCAACCGTGGATGGAGAATCTGGCTCCATTGGCAATGGTCCTTGGGATGCAATCACGTCCACGTCCACATCCACCTATTGAGAGTAGGCAAGATCCAAATACTAGTGTGAGCATAGGATTGTCGTGAGAGGAAAACTCTGGTGAAATGAAGAAACATGTACAAGCGGTACGTTGGTGATACACCTTCAAAAGGAGATCTGGCGGGTCAGAGACCACGCCGACTAGACTTCCCTCCGTAGGCATAGGATTGCCGACTTGGACGGCCTCTGGGGCCTCCCCATCGACAGTCAAGCTCATTGGCTCAGCCATTGTCTTGGTCAAAGGCACAGTAGGGTGGAAGGAAAAAGCTTTGGGATGGAATGAGGAGCTCTGGAGAGAGAAGGCAGCAAGTATAACCTTCCTTGCGCCCCCTGTTTATGCTCTTATATCTTGGAGGCCATCGATTAGGTTTTTTCTTTTTCTTTTTTTACAAGAGAGGCCATCGAGTAGTTGACCACCCACGACCGAGACGTTTGCGTGGGACGTGTCTCCTCCTTGTGCCACCACTGTCCATAATCTAACTAATTGTTTGTGTTTTTACTTTTTCATAAAACACCTCACATGCTGATTTGAAAAATATGACATAACTAGAGTGAAATAAACCAGCGCGAGAAATTGCAGGAGGACGTCTTCTGGGTAACTAAGATTTGAAACTGCTGGACCTTCTGTGATCCAGTAAAGTCTAAATTTCTAAATAAAGTAATCCTTGATTTGAGTTCTTGCGAGTACATAAAAATAAGAATAGTTGGGTTACAAACAGATCAAAGCCACTCATCACTACTACTGATACAAATGTTGTGACCGACTCGAAAATAAGAAGAGTTTTGTACTATTAATTGTTCGACGAAGCAAATGTGCCCAATGTCGGACTTTCTTACGAGCCTAGTAATATATGCGTTAGGAAATCTGGACACATGAGGTGGTTCGAGAAAAGGAGATTTGGCACGCGAGACATGAATGCCTGTTGTGGTAGTGATAGGTCGTTTCATGAGATATCACATGAATCCAAGCAGTCACGCCAGTCAAGGGGAAGACTAAAGGCGATTCCAGCTCAGTTGGATTTACTATGATCGGACTAACTTAGCACAATAGTTACACATCCGACCGGTCAAATTTACCATCACGAACGTTGGACTATAGTATGCGGCAAGCCATGGTAGCCCCTTTCATATTAGACCTTGTGCGTTTGGTGAGATTGAAGTGAATGCAGCAGGAAATTGGGGCAGAAGAGGAATCATGAAAAAAGAGCTTTTGACCAACATGACACGCTTCAAACTTGATTGACTGATGCAGTTGGGAGGTCTATAGTATATTTCACCCCAATCCAAGCAACAACAATAGTCGACAGGCAGACGTACTGATTGCCACGACACTGAAAGATGACAACGTGTAGGACCATCCGGACAAGACCATCCAGACAAGATCAGGGACATAGCAGCCAGACATTCTAGAGTTCCCAGTCAAATGCAATTTGATACTTATACTTCCTCCGACTGGAAAAGAATGCATTTTAGCATAGTAACACCTTTTAGTACCTTTAGTATGTCTAGTTATATTATAAAAAATACCATTATTTGGTCAAACTTTAAAAGTTTGACTCCTCGGGAAATGAAACGGGCATTATTGTGGGGCGGTAGGCATGTTCAAGTGGACTAGTAGACGTACTGTGAACTCAGTAAAATCTGCCCACTGTACCTATTCGTTTGGTCTTATCAGCGCATATAGATTCAGCAGTGCTTTCCTCTCATGATAAATCAGCATCAGGCAGAATCAGCCAGCTAGAAACGACCAAACGAATAGTTTGTTTGACTTTTTTACATGAAGTTGGAATGCTCATACTATAAAAAATATTAGTAACATAGTCAAATTTAGGTCATTCTTGAAGATCTTTTGTTAATAAAGCAAGTCACAACAAAATAAATGATATTTTGAACAAATTTTGAATATATTAGACGAGAGGACAATTCTTATGCCTGGAGGTTATGCATTATCTATGAACGGAGATTAGGATCAGCTTTGTGTATGTCTTCTTGAAGTTGTCAACATGGATGCCCATTTAATCTGGCTTGGTAACCAAATAGATGTAATAATAGTTATGTTTGTTGTTAGGACATGTCTTCTTGATGTTGTTAGGACATGTCTTTTTATATTTTTTTTGTAAACCATTAGCAGAGAGGAGTTCATCTCAAGAGGTGGACGCAATAAAGTCCGACCGCTGCATATTTGATCTCGTAGGATAAAATGTGATGGGTTGTCTGTTTTGAATGTCGTAGCAATCAATCTACAGCCGAAAACATGGAGACAAAGAAGCCCTCATTGAAGCTGCAGTGCGGGTGGGTAGAATTTCTAACAGTCTGGGCTTATCGCTCAACTTTAGTGTCCTGCTTTTAAAAATTTGTTCATGGCGGGCTCTAATTTGAGGGGAAAGAACACCAGATATATATGGTGCATGAGCAAAAAAAATATAACTAATACATTCATGATAACAGTCATGCGAGATGGAGGAACAAGAACATAGTATGATGGAGGAACATAAGATGGAGAAACAAGAACGATGCATCACTAAGTACAATTCGTGAATGGCAACACAACTAGAGTTGGAGCGACCCGCGAATGCGCTGCGTCTGGGCCCGTTGTCCACTGGTGCCTACACCGCTGGAGCCACCACTTGGAGATGAAGCAAACGGTCCAAATCTCGACCGCATCCAGTTCTCGTCGAAGTGCAGTCCCGCCATAGGCAACAGGTGCATGTGGCAGCAGTCAATAGGAATGGCGAGGGCTACAACCACCAGCCTTTTCGCTGCCATCAATCCCACCACTTTGCCCGCATGGTTTGAACCAGTCCCTGATTCCACTAGCCACGCCGTGAAGAACGGCGGTGTGGCCGCCATGTGAGGAATGAGAACCGTCCCAGACAACAATATCAACTTGTGGTGACCAAACTCCACGCCCACGATGCTGCCTGCGCTGGCGCGTGTGGGGAGGACACCGCCCCTTGCCGTGGCGGTACAGTAGCACTGTTCACCCAGCCGCTCCTGGCGGGAACCGAGATGCACACGTACTTGCGTTGCGCAAACTCGTTGATCGTCGCGAGCACTTTGGAACATGCAGCATGACCAACTGCACCGGTGACGGAGCCACCAACAATGACGGTGCTGCCAAAGGTTCTGTAGGGCCTTCCGAGGGTTGCTGATAGTCCATCGTAGGAAGTGATAAACAAGGAACTGTTGGCCTAGAGATAGATCGAGCCATCGGTTGCTGGAGTTTATATATACTCCCTCCGTCTCATAATCACAAAGACCGTCGTTGATGCTTTTCTTATTATACAAATAAATAACATTAATTTTTTGAATAAGACGAATGGTCAAACATGATGTCCAAAAGTCAAAAAGGGTGGCCTGTTCCTTGTATTCTCACTCTCGGGCTCTCAACCCGATGCAACAGAACCTTGCCAGAAGGGTGGACTAAACGGATTGTTTGCCATGCTGGGTGGGTGGACTGTTTCATTTATGCCGTGCTGGGTGGACTGAAGGGATCATTTGCCAGAAGCAGTTGTACATACAGCATGCGTAAGAATGTCCATACGAAGGCGGACAAACCTCACACGTTATACAAACCTCACGAAGGAGTAGTACATAGGCAAGAAAGTCTGACCATGGCATATTTCACCAGGCCGGACACATATCAAGTTTACAAGATGGAAGCGATTGGAGGTTCTTAATTATAAATTATAAATTATAAACTGTGTCTCACTTACCTCATTGCGGGTAGTCTCCGATGCCAGCCACACTGAAAAGACAGGCACTGTGCCCGCCATGCCCAGGCATGAGAACCATCTAGCATAGAGAATTAATAAGTGTTGTGACTCCTTGCATCCTATCTGGGTTGGCTAGTCTTCTCGATCCGTCGCCTCCCTCCTCTGTCTGCACGGCAGTTCCTACTAGCATCTCAGCACACCGATTCATTGGCATTCACACATCCTGGCGGTTCCTTCGTATCTTGTATATTAACCTCTGCCTCTGTCCCCAGTCTTTGTCATGTACGCACATTTCATGCTATACAAGTGTCATTCCATCCGAACAAGTTCATCCTTCTCACGCTCCATGGACAATTCATCTTGCTACCACTTCCGTTCCCGCTCGCCCGAATGTTCTAGATCGTCCATCGACAACAGTGGATCCGCTGGCTTCCATTACCACTTCTCGGATGAAGAAATGACCATCATGGTCAGGGATAATGAGGTCCTGGTTTCGGTCACATCAAAGCCCCAGACGGTCGAGTGCTTTCTTTGAGATGTCCGCCACGACAAGCCGCTCATTGTTGGTTTAGATGAGGAATGACTTGAGAAGGAGAATAGGATGGCCCTCTTATAAATATGCATCGACAAGAAGTGCCTTCTCTTCTAGGTGGCCATCGCCGGTACCATCGCCGACGACCTCAAGACGTTCCTTGCGGGCAAGTAGCACATTTTTGTCAGTGTAGGTATCACCGGCGACATGGATCGGCTGAGGCTCCACCACAACATCGAACTCTTTAAGGCAGTGGAACTACAGGCCATGGCGCCCTTCGTAATCATAGGTAAGCGAAGCAAAGTGGGAAGCGTCAAGATTTTTGGCCGAGACTTGCTTGGTGTGGACATGGAAAAATGTAGTATTTCTCTTTGTACCAAAGACTAGGGCTGGCCCAGACTATCGAATGAGAAAATCAAGTATGCATGCACGGATGCCTTCGTATCGTATAAGATTGGTGAAATCCTACAAAAGGAGCATGGATTTGATCTCCACCTCACTCAGTCTCCTATTTGGGCTGGTGGAGGAGGCTTACTCTTCATCGACAAAAATAGTAAGAGGATCTGCCAATGACCGGGCTGCCAACCAAGCTGTAAAGCGAAGAACTAGATGTGGAGCAATGCCATATATCATGTTGTGCGTCTATATTCAGCTGATGATGATGAGATAAGAAAAATCCATAAGCAACTGCTGCTCTACCATGGATTTTAAGTTAATGAAGAGATTTTAAGTTAATGAAGAGAGTGATGACACCGATTCCGATGATGGAGAAGCATGAACAAGTGCAATGAAACCCTGACTCATGCATGCAACTTTCTTTTCCTGGTAATATATGTAACGAGTTTCAACCATATATATCGATGTGTCGCGGTGATTTGTTACCTTAGCTTGTTGCTCTATCTAACAATTATTGTTAGTATGTTTCCTGATAAAGAATGTTTCTATATTATCCAAATGTAGCTTTTCTTTTGTTACTCCGTTGAATATATCACATCGTCTATATGTTTGCAATCTAAATACGGATGGAGCAGAGCGTTTACTTATTTCTGCCGGTCATAGTTGATGATGTCTGCACATTTCTTCCTCTTAACATTTTTGTGCATACGTCAGAACATCCGACCAGTGTAAATATGACCAACCCGGACACACCGCACGGGTTATTTGAGCATCAAGGATGAGACGTGCCTCCTGAGTTTTACTGCGAACGCAATTAAGTGAAGGGTAGTTTGCTTTGAGTGTCGTAGCCATCAGTCTACTAGCAAACCAATAGCATCGCATCAATCTCCTACCTGCTGGCTATTTTCCCCACATCCTAATGTAAAGCAGAGGAGCAAGTTGATACTGAAAAACTATTGCACATGTGAGAAAGTCCGGCCACTGAGCATTTGAACGCGTCTAACACTAGCCTCCATAGTTGATTAGGACAAAATTGTTCGCGGATGCCACGACAGTTTGGCTAGCCAAGCTTTGACTTGGCCGAACCGCAAGTGATCTGTCCGGCGGGCACTAAATTCTAGAACAAATTCTAAAATAGCAAAATACAGTGGTGGCTCACTAGTTTTGCTAAAATAATGACAACATCCATCTAAGAGGAAATTTACATACCCATAGAACAAGCAAATAACATCTGCTAATGACTCTGAGAACAAGGGCGGTAGGAGTTGTGACACCGTTGTAAATTACTTTGTATACCGAATAAATAATTCGATTTGAAAACAGAACAAAGATGGCACGCTAGTTTAGCGGAAATAAGTACAACTTCCATCCTTCAGAAAATTAGCATGTCCATGAACAACAAAACAACATTTGGTCATATTTGTTTTACAATAACATAGTACAATGCAGAGATACATTAATTTGAGCTTTATTTTACTTCAAACAAGCAAACAACATCGGTCCATTTAAAATGTTGTGACTGTGGGATTCAAAAAGGGCAACTTTATTTAGTGCTCTGCTAATGTCCGAGAAGAAGGGTACATAAGCATAAATTGGGCTTTATTTTACTTCTCTCAATGAATCCAAGAACAAGGGAACATAAGGAAGATATGATGGTCTAAAGATGAACACATCTTTAACGATACTTGTACAATACTCAAATTCACAGGCAGGGATGACATGGACTTCTCTGCGGTCAATGTCATATGCTAGCTTTGCTCTATCACCCAGTACTCCTCATTACCCCATACATAGTCCCCAAATCCAATATCAATGCTTAAGAACAGCTCCAAGATGCTGAGAGTATGCTTCAATATCCAATTATCAGTATCATAATCTTCAAGGAACCAGATTGAAAGCAATGAATCACTGGGACCATCAAGAGTACTTACACACAAGTGACCCTGAGTTAGATGCATGGACTGCTCTTTCCCACAAGGCCAATTGATTTTCCTCCATGTTTTTCCTGCCATATCCATAGCAAATATCTTACAGCCTTCCTCATTACAGTACCCCATAATGTGGTGACAACCATTAATAAACACACTTGGTGACCTATACCAATACAAAATCCCATCTGTACCTTCAGGAAATTCAGATTCCTTATAGGTCCATGATGCAGTTTCAGATGAGTAGATCTCCAAACCTGCGAACTCACTGTCTTCACCACACACATTTTCAATCACATGGAAGTGCGAGGAAGCTGTCGGATTGAAACACAAGTGAGCCTCACCCAATGCATGGCCAACAACATAGGTGATAGGTGGCAGTATATCATACCCCTCAGTCACTAGGTTGCAGATGCAATATCAATATCCATGACCCCCAAGGCACCAACAAAGGATGAGCCCGTTGTAGCAATCAGATACAGCTACTAATTCCTCTATGAAAGGCAAGAATTTGAAGGAGGGGGGCGTCCATCGGTGATGCTGATGAAGTCTCGTTTGCCGGCCGCACCAGCAAAGAAGAAGCCGGCCACAATCTTGGGCAGTTTCTCCTGGTTCTTAGAGTCCGAGATGAGGTGAAGCCAAGTTTTATAGACCAATTTGCAGCGAATCAAGGAGCGGGTGGGGAGGCGGTGGATGATCTCAAAAACAAGATCCTCGCTAAGCCAGTCCACTGCGTCCATGTTCTTGCGGGGCCTCCTCCAGTTTGAAGAGACTGCGATGGTCAAAGTGTGTAGTATGATCAGAGATTCCATAATAATGGGATCCTTACAGCGACAAAAATCCAACAAAGATCCACTAGTGCAATGAGAGAAAGGAGACCTATGGATCGAATCTGTCGCCTGTGTCGCGGTACACAACCGACGTAGACGCAATGCCATCGCTCTCCACCGGGAAAGCCCCGTCGCCTACCTCCAAATGGACGCTGGAGCCACCATAGCACACCGGGGATCCTTTGTTGCCACTAGTGTCACAAATCCACCAGGGATCCTTCACCGCCGCTAGTGCCGCCGCCAGTACCGCAAGTCCAAACATGTTCCACACTAGGAGGATGACTCAGTTATCACACGGCCCAGTTATCACATGGCCCATTAGGACTGTCCCATGGTACACAAAAGAGACATGGCCAGACTTTCCCATGGCACATGAAAGAGAGATGACCGGACCATCTTGTGAGTACCAAGTCTTGTCTCATCGCAGTTCATGTCTACGAATGCAAGAACATCTGACCGCTACATAATTGTACTGGTGGGACAAAACATAATAGGTTTGTTAGTTTTTCTTGTAGTATCCCGAGGCTGGTGAGTCTATTCCATTGTTTGATGGTGACCTTGCTAGTCTCCTTTTGTTTTAAGGACACAACACTTTGCTGTGGATTTTGTGGTTCATGGCCGGCGAACTCAGATCTAGGAGCTGGTGAGATTGGGGGCACGAGCTCGGTCGATGGAGTTTCGCCGTTAGCTTCTTTCTACTACGACTGCAAGCAAAGCTTGTACGCGATGCGGTCCTCTCCGTCGCACCTACTGTGACTACAACCAAAGCTTGTACACAATGGGCAGACATTTTCCCATTTTCAGGGGATATATATTATAGGTCAACATGTTCCACACTAGGAGGACCCTTAGGAGCGGGGACGGCCCAATTATCACATGTGGTATTTTATTGAATTTAATATCTGGTTGTGTCTATTTTGTATCCCCCGTTGGTTGTTGTAAACCCTAAACCACAAATTTTTGTTGTAAACCTTATGAAGCGAGGAGTCCATCTCAACAAGTCTCGCCTTGATCTATGGGAAAGTCCGACTGCTGCATACTTGATCTGAAATGCTGTTGGGCCATAAGAAAGTCCAACCGCTGCATATTTGAGCATGTATGATAGTATCCTCCATAGTGACGGGCCTGACACGCCTGGTGCGATTGTGATAGGCATTTTTGGTGTACTTATTTCAAAGGGCAAGTTCAGCAAGTCTTATCAAAGGAAACAGTTCATTTCACCTGTTTGTTGCGAACTGTTGGCAGCCAGGAGTTATCTGAACAAGTTTCGCCTTGATCTAGAGCATCATGTTTGAGACGTGGCTACGGATGCAAGAATGTCCAGCCATTGAATATTTGATCTCGTAAGAAAAATTATGAAGGGTGGTCTGCATTGAATGTAGATTGAGTGCATCAATGATGGAATGTAGCTGTTGAGTTTTATTGTGAATGATAATCATGCTATTGTGCATAAGAAAGTCAGACCCCTATAAAGTCGACCGCGTCTGAAAGTATTCTCCATAGTTTATCTTCTTTTTCTTGTGATGCTTGTTACTATGTCATTTAGTAGTTTGCGTGACTAACTCTATAGGAAAGAATAATGACATCTACAACATAAAATGCAATGGACCACACCAAAGCAAGATTTGAAACTATGGTTATGTCCAAATGCACTCCCTCCTGCCATGTATGCTTCGCCCCTTCAAAAGAACATTCCCAAAATAATAAAAAGCACATAAACATAGTTCGAATGACATTATATTGATTTCCAATATTTTTTTGGGTACATGAGGCCATTTCAAAATATACCTAAAGTCCACTTCAATTGTACCCACAGTTGCACTTCTATTGCTAAAGACCCAACTGCACCTACCAGTCGAACTTGTTGATGAGGCATTCCCAGTCTCGACAGACCAATTTGCAGTGAAACAGGAAGGGGTGAGGGAGGCGATGGAGGATCTCGAGAACAACATCATCTGGGAGGCAGTCAAATGAGACCGTCCTCTTGTTGGGGGCCTGCTCCTTCTCATCAATGTGCAATAGGCATTGTCTCCCTATGTAATGAGATCATTGAATGAAGAAGAAAATAATCCAACAAAGATCCATTAGTGAAGTCCATAACTTATACTGAAATGCATCTTTAACAGCCATTAACAATTTCCATGTTACGAGCTCATCCAAATTTAGAGTAGCAGCACATAGACATAGACAACTCAAACTAGAATAGCAATTACTGTGGCTATAACCATATTAGTCCAATACAATTTTGGCTAAGTCAAGTCTAACCATCACACTTACAATAACATTACAAATTCAGCTAAATCAAGTCTAATGATTGATTATACAATCATTACTCAAGCTCAGCTTCATAGGATTTGAAGGCAGCAAGTGCAGCTTCCCAGGAGGTGTACTTTTTATAAGAAGCACCAGGGAACCCATGAACTTGCTCCTGGCATTCAGCCCAGCTATGGAAAACCCCTCGCCTACGGGCGCGGAACACAACATAGCATGGATTCACCTTGAATCTGCAGAACCCGAACAGGTTGCCTCAGTTTTACAAGTACAAACCATCATTCACTATGTGGTTTTCACCCTTTAACCATTAAACACTTTGGCAACACCACTCATTTGGGTGCAATAGGGGGTTCCTATGACACCCAAACACTGAATTGGTAGTAATTGGTGTATATATTGCTACACTTTAATTATGTTGCGATATTGTTTGTTTTGGTTGCAACATGTTCATGATAATGCACCCATTTTATGGATTTATATTGCAATTTGTTCATTGTACGGCTACACAAATTTTGAGTTGCATTAGCATTTCGTTGTGGCAATAGCTAGATGACTATTGCATCCTTTCTTGCTGCGAGATGCAATATTATATACGTATTGCCACTATTTTTGTGTGGTAGTAATACTAGCCATAGTCGTGGCGACTGTTATACGTCTATTGCAATGAAGTCTTACTGGGTTGCACTTTAATTTCTATTCCTCTATAGGTAGGTCAACAGTCCCAATCCGCACGCCACATTTTCCTTCTCCAATCCGCCTGCCGCCGCCGCCACCGTCCCCCCTGCTCGCTTGTCGTTCGACGTTATGGATCTAGGTATGGTGGCGCACAGGGAAGGTCACTCATCCAGTGGGAGTAGGGTAGCGAGGAGGGAGGAACAACGAGCCATCAGTTCATGTCGCGCGCTAGCACCATATCCGGTAGGTCAAGAAATTGGGCTGCCTCTAGTTAAGTGTCTAGATTACAACCTCGCTCGTGTGATCGAGCTTCGCGTCATGTCGGAGACTCGAAACAAGGGCAGGAGCTTTATCAAGTGTTCGAGGAATGGGGTCAATGAAGCTTTCTTGTAACTGTTGTCAACCATTGTTTGCATAATCTTTGTGTTAACTATTGTAGTTCCAACTTTTTGTAGAATCCCAAATTATGTGGCTACTATAAGTTTCAGAAGGAGTACTTAGATGACTTGATTGATAAGAAGGTGGTTGTCATCATGCGTGAGGAGCTTGAGGATCTGGAAGAAGGGATAGAGGGAAGTGAACCTACAATAATAGATGATGAGGGGATGAAGGACCTGGAGAAAAAATTGGACCACCTAATGTGGAAAATGAATCTGGTCTTTGTTTGTGTTGGAATTGTTTTACTTAGTGTTGTAGTGAAGTACCTGATCTAATGATGTTGGGTAATGTTTATCGATCAATAGCTTGTATGTGTTTTAAAGGGATCTTTTATCTGTTTAATTTTCACAAATTGTGGTTCAAAAAACCCTTGATTTTGACATATAATATGTGAATTCTATACATGTTCAAATGTTTTTTTGGTATGATTACATAACCTGAACAAATTTTTTTTGACTCGCCAAACAAAAATTAACAGAAAACAACTGGTGCAACTACTGCGATTATTAACAGATGAACTAGGATACATCCAATACCATGGAAATAAATTGTTTATTCACACCCAAACAAAATCGTATAAGTAATCAAATAAAAAAGTCATCATCTCGGAATTCTACCCCAGAAAAATTTGGTGCAACAACTCCATCCTCAATGTACGTGTCATCTTCCTCATCTTCATCGTCATATAACAAGGCCACATGGTCTGGTTCATCAACTGCTTCGCCCTGCACCTGAGCAATAATAGAGACATCCCCGGTTGTTCCTTCCTTGTCCGATCTTGTCCAATTTGTCAAATCCTCTTGTCCACCGAGTAAATCATTAATGCCTTGGATACCCACATCAATTGAGTCCTCCAGTTCTAATTTAGGCATGGCAAACAAGTCCCTTGGTTTCATCGCAATAACACTTCTCCAACCAGGTTTGTTTACCAGATCCACATAAAACACCTGTTCTGCCTATGTCACTAGAATATAGGGTTCATTCTCATACCTGTTCCGAGTAGTATCGATATCAATAACCCCAAACTGATCCTTATTGTATCCTCTGCCTCTACAAGTACTGGCAGCAGGCACATCATACCAGTCACACTCAAATAAAATAACTTCTTTTTGTCCAGCGAATTCTAGTGATATCATTCTTTTAATCACCCCATACCAGCACATGTTTCCAGTACTAGGGTCGCCCTTGACAAGCACACCACTATTTTGTGTTACGAGGCTTTTCTCAATGTAAACTGTTCAAAATAGCCAATTATTGATATGGCATCTATGCAATGTACGAGCTTGGTTGTCCGTCCAATCAGCAAGTGCAAACATCTTGGCACTTACTTCCCCTTTGGCATATTGCTCTCTAACCTTGCCCTCGAACCATCTTACAAATTGTTCCTCGTGTCACTTTTAAGATTTCTTGAACCACCACGTTTCTACAGTTCTGCCATATGCGCACTACATAGAAAAGTATATTAATAATGTTAGTTTGAAATATAAAATTTAAAAATAATGTTGTTTAATAATATGTAACTTACTCGATCCATGGTTTAGCTTCATCATAATTAGAAATTATGTAGTGCTTCATCTTTCACATCTCATCTCTTTCAAGGATCTGGACAGTCTGTCCTCTCCTCTTGTAATCCATTGCAGCAAATATGCTCAAACCAGATGGTGGCTCATTCATGGCAATACATTCATGATGATCAACACGATTCAGTTTGGTGTCCATGTCCAAGAATCTAGAGCAAAATGTAAGGCACTCCTCGAGTATGTATCCCTCGGCTATTGATCCTACAGGGTGCGCCTTGTTCCTCACATATCCTTTCATAGTACATAGGTACCGCTCCACTGGGTACATCCATCTATAACAAACAGGCCCTCCAAGTTTAGCCTCTTCAGCTAGATGAATAGGCAAATGCATCATGATATCAAAAAATAAAGGTGGGAATAACATCTCAAGTCGGCATAGAGTATCAACAATTGTAGTACTAAGTTTGTCCAAGTCTGCTTCCACTAGCTCCTTGGAACATAGTGCATCGAAGAAATTACTAAGCTGGATCAATGCGACGATAACTTGTTGTGGCAAAATCCTTCGCACCACTAAGGGTAACAGTTTCTATAGAATTAGATGGTAATCATGAGATTTCAAGCCATACACCTTACATGCTTTTAGGTAAACACATCTTCTTATATTGGAGGAGACCCCATCAGGCATTTTCACTCCATATAGAAATTTGCATAAATTTTCCTTCTCATCCTTATCTAACTTGTACAAGGCTGCTGGCAAGGTATACTTATCTTTCTTAATCACAGGATGCTGATCTGGTCTTATCCCTAGTTGCTGCATGTCAAGCCGGGCCTTCTCCCCATCCTTACATTTACCTTCCAATTCTAGCAGAGTGCCTAATATGGACTCACATATATTTTTCTCAATGTGCATGACGTCCAAATTATGCCTGATGAGCAAAGAAGACTAGTATGGGAGCTCAAAAAAATACTCATTTTCCTCTAGTTGTGCCATCTTTGATCATCATCGTGCTTCTTTTTTTTCAACGTCTTTCCAAAACTCACTTGTTCAAAACTTTCATACTGCTCAAGTACCTGTGCACCAGTCAGTGGTACTGGTGCCTCCCTGGTTTCGACCATGTTGTTGAAGCTGACCATGTTCTAGCGCCATGCATGGTCCAAGGGTAAGAAACTGTTGACATCGTTTTTTGACACGTGTCAATATAGGCCGAAAACTGTGCCGATCGGCAAGGGAGTGGTTGTGCTTTTAAAGCTTACTTTGCTTTGAAGTATGGCTAACAGATGGTTGCCGATGAAGGTTAATATGATCTTGCCAAAGAGAGCAGAAGGCTATTGCCGATGAAGAGAGAGGCATGGTTGCCGATGGAAAACAGAGCTGAAGAACGTGGAAAGCAGAGCTGAATCATTATCGATGGGTTTTGCCGATGGAATCTACAGAGATGAGGAGCGTGCCGATAGAGGTTTCATCGTAAGCAATGGATAAGGAAACTGGCAATATTTATGCTAATATTTTAATAACTTTACTTTTGAGTCCGACCTTGGTACGAGTCATTATTTTTTATTCCTTAGAGATAAGACTTGTTTAGGTAATACTTTGTCGTGTCTGTTTAGGACTCATAGTAACAGGGTATAATTATGTACCAAGAGGCAATGTAGAAAAAAATCAATCAAATACAACAAATCTATTACCTTTATTTACTTTTCAAGCAATCTACTTTTCGACGACTTCGTCACCAGTACCTTTTCCTTTTCAACGAGTTCTTTCAAGAATCGACGGGCTGCATCAACTTGATCTCCGGTGACCTTGCAGGTTCCACGTCTACCGAGCACGATTCAGGCTTTGACGTCCGGGCGTATCGCTGTCGTCTCGTCTGATCTGTTCAACAGTTATCGAATACCTTCTGAGCTTTGACGTCCGGGCGTATCGCTGTCGTCTCGTTTGGGTTTTATTCAAATTTATCATCCTTGTCGATTAACAGGTCAAATCGACTGGCACGCCTTGATATCGAACTTGGGTATTAGCCCGGTGTGTTTGCAGATCCAACGCCTTTTTGCATCAACACATCTTTTGGCACGCCCGGTGGGACCAAGTCAACAGATTTATCATGAAGAATACTACTGATATCACTCCAGAAAACATCATCGAGATATCAGAATCAGATCTCAAGGAGGATCAGAGGCAAGCCATGGAGAAAGCTATGGAGGATTACAGGTAGCTTTGCTTGAAGTCTTTCAGCATGAATAGAGGAGGAGAAGTCATCCAGAAGCAAGATCTGCCGTTGCCTCGGCAGGTAACTTTTGACTCCAACCCTGGTAAATTACAGGAGATGGTTAATTCTACATTAAATCAAGCTTTGATCAACCACTCCACCGTGCTGTCCAATACTGTTTACAATGCTATTGTACAAACATTAAGAGAAGGACAAGCACCAGGGTATGTCGGGCCGGCATATCATCAGCCGGGATTGGCATCTGTCAGTACTCCATCGGCAACTCCAGCCGTTGAGAGTATGGAAGCGCCTACTCCAGCTATATCAGGACCATCCATCATTGAAGCCACGCCGATAGGATCAGATCTAACATCTCAGGAGAGGCCTAGTACTCAGTTGAGCACAGATCTATCGGCATCGGCATTGTCAGGTCCTTTAGGTCAACATAGTCAAACTGCTGCTAATTGGTGGGGATACGGTATGCCTCCAGGTCCATCTACTGCCAACTCTGGACTGCCTCAAGTGCATGATGTAGCA
Organism: Bothriochloa decipiens; assembly: GCA_023333625.1. Taxonomy (NCBI): domain Eukaryota; kingdom Viridiplantae; phylum Streptophyta; class Magnoliopsida; order Poales; family Poaceae; genus Bothriochloa; species Bothriochloa decipiens. The sequence goes on from CM041634.1 coordinate 27,461,150, forward strand.
GGGAAGGGTCCAATGACATCGGCTACTCTAATTCGGCCGGTGGCTCAAGCGTCGCATTATTCTACTGTACCTCCTGCTATACAGCCATTGTCAATGGGATTCTACGCACCTCCGCAACAGATATCTTATGCGAATCCATTGACTAATCCTCCACCAGTTCAACTGAGAGCTTCCACTGCAGAGCAGCCCGTAGTACCATTCATATCTCAGTCTGGATTACCTGCAATTCAGGGAAATTATGCTAGCTATCATCCATCTATATAAGAGCATCAATTGTCTGCAAGCTATCAGCCATCGGCAAGCCAGGTGCTGATGAGTTACAATCTCAATTGGTCAGGGCAAGCGCCAATTCAGCAATCTGCTATTCAGCCAAGCTACCAAGCAATGGGGACTCAACGGTATAGTCCACAGACAACTTTCCAAGAACAAGCATCGGCAAAACAGCCGTTGAATTTTACTCCGCAGATTGGTGCCGTGAATATGCTGATTTATCCAAGCCAAGTGCCACAGGGGTATGTAGAAGCATATTAGCCAACGCCTCCAGTAGAGATCCAGCCAGAACATCGGCAAGATCAGGATGCACTCTTGACCGATAAGATTGCAGAAGTGATGAAAGAACAATTTGGGATTCAGCCCAAGATCGATACTTACTCTTATCGGACTCCATACCCTTCATCTTATGATTCAATTCCTTTCCCGAATCAGTACAAGGTGCCAGATTTCACTAAGTTTTCTGGGCAAGATGATACGTCAACAATGGAGCACATCAACCGATTCATTATCCAGTGCGGGGAAGCAGCGAACAGGGATGAGCTGAGGATCCGTTTATTCTCGTCCTCTTTGTCTGGATCAGCATTCGCATGGTTTATATCATTGCCACTAAACTCTATTCTTACTTGGACCAATCTAGAAAGACAATTTCATAAGTACTTCTTTGCTGGTGTCCATGAAAAGAAGCTTACCGATTTAATGAAATTAAGACAGCGAAGCGACGAATCGGTAGAGAGTTTTATGCAAAGGGTACAAGACATGTAGAACAAGTGCTACAGCCTAGTGCTTGATGACCGCCAGTTAGCTGGTTTGGCTTTACAGGGTTTGTTGCCACATCTCAGGGACAAATACGATGCTCAGGAGTTTGAAAGCTTAAGTCATATTGTGCAGAGGATCTCTGATCAAAGTGCTCAAGCTCCAGAACATAGAAAGAGCTGGAACAAGAAGGTGTCCTTTGTAGAGGCAGAGGAATCAGATTCAGATGAAGAACCAACTATCGACCTTGCTGAGTGGGTAAAAGGTAAAAAACCTTTATCTTGTCCTTTTGGTTAGAAAGAGCCAGAGAAATTCACGTTTGACGTCACAAAGGCCAATAGAATATTTGATCTGCTACTTCAAGAGGGCCAAATCAAGCTATCACCCAATCATGTGATTCCATCGGCAGATGAGCTGAAGAAGATAAGGTACTATAAATTTCATAATGCAACTTCGCACAGTACCAATGACTGCAAGGTTTTCAGACAGCAGTTGCAATCGGCAATTGAATCTGGGAGGATCAAGTTTGACAACTCTAAAGCTCAGAGGCCGATGAAGATTGATCAACATCCTTTCCCAGCAAAAATAGTGGAGGCCGTAAACAAGACCAAAGTGTTGACATCGATAAGCGCTAAGAGGAGAGCATCGGTGGATCCTAGAAATCAAGCAACTACCGATGACTTGAAGGGGAAAGAGATAGTTGAAGAAAGCAGTAGTTCAAGAAGGCCTCCTAGACCAGCTCCGTACAGAATTCCAAGTAACCGCTATCGGCATCGGCAAGAGGAGTTGCGTTGGGAAGCGTGGCATCGGCACAAACACCATTGGAGATGCCCCTTCTTCTTCTATTGTTGGGAAGAAGGCATTAAATTGCCTACTGTTGATAGTTGCCCCGAGTGCAATGGTTATGATCGAACCGATCAGGCAGAAAGAAGGCCGCGCTATGGTGATCGGAGCAAATACATCAGTAAGCCGATCAGAGAAGGGGCATCGGTACATGATCGGCTAGGGGGCAGAACCAGTGTGCATGAAAGATTGGGTAGGCATGCTGACTGTTTGCTGATGAATCAAGAGGAGCTCGAGGAGATGACCAATGCAGGAGTCCCTGATGAAACAGTACTCTGATGGGATCCCAATACAAATTGCCTAGGTTCAAGTGCAAAAATTTATCAACCCGTCTAGAAGACGAAGCTTCCTCAATGGTGCCCTAAAGGTCTAACGAGGACTCAAAAGAGGAAGATGCAACATGAGCACAAAGAGGAAAGTTCCCGTGGAGCAAAAACTCAAGTATGACGGCTGAAGCGCAAAAGTGAAGGTCCATCGGCAGACATCAACATGGTTTTCCTATTGCCGATGAGATTCTTAGCACTTGCCAATAAAAAAATATATATAGATAAAGTGCTTGTTCAAAAAGAATGTATCGGCACTACGTTAATGTGAAGTTTTGCGAATTACCGATACATCACATTGCCGATGAAAAAGGAGATTTACAAGTTCAACAATGAATGGATAGTTGATATCGCACGCAGGCAAATTTGGTCAGCTTCCTCCAGTATCTTTGCATCTTCATCAGCATTGCCTTCAACTGGCTTGATCTTCTTCTTGAGCGCCAGCGTCTTGAGGACTTGGTTGTCCCTTTCTTGCTGAAGAGTCTTGACAGCTTCGGGCATTTGGGCCTTCTCATGATTTGCTGCGTCCAAGGCTCCTTCAATCTGTCTCAGCTCCGCTAGCAGGGCTTCTCTTCTTGCCGATAGCTGAGCAATCTTGTCCTCCAGATCTGCACAAGAGGCTTCTAGCTTACCGATGTCTTTGTGCTTCTCATCGGCAAGTTGCTTATGCTTCATCATGTCCTCCTGGAGTTTTGCCTGAGTGGCTCTATCGGCAATCCGCTGGGCAGCCCTCTGATACTACAACTGCCGACTCTCCAGATGTGCAGCTTGGAAGAGTGCTTCCTCAACATCGGCAGGAATATGACCTCGAATTCCTTTAAAAGTTGCTCTTGCAGAATCAGAATCCTGGATCAGTAAAGAGGTCTCCTGTTGCAGCAAGAATAATAGCGTCTCCAGCTTTGACTTGGTTTCAGGTGATAGAACTCCAAGGGCTGGAGCAGAGCTTTCTTCAGAATCTTCATCATCGGGAACAATCCCACTGATAGAGAAGGAAAACAGACTATCGGGGAATCTTGCTCCTAAAAAGGAAAAGGTGATGTCAGCAGAAGAACCCAAAGTGTTAAAGGTTATCTAACTGAGTTAACTTACTTGTTTCAAGGCAATCTCTCGCCTTTGGCTCGAAGAAGCAACCTCAGGTACAATTGCCGATGACGTTACTTGTGTTGGTACCTCGATTGGTTGCTGCTGCAACACCAGTGCCGATGAAGATCCTTGTATGGGTACAATGGCCGATGGAAGAGCAGTTGCCGATGGAAAAGTCTGCACAGATACGTCAGGCGATGTTGGGCGAGGTGAGGACGCCGATGGAGATGGTGTAAGTCTTGCCCGCTTGGATTGTGATTCTTCACCCGATGAAGCCTTACGCTTGTGCTATAAGATATCAGCATCGGATGGCTGGGGCATCGGCAATGGATGGCCGAGGAATCGGTACACTTGGGACGCTTGCCGATGCAATTACTTGGTGCTGCAAGAGAGACAGATGAGTAAAAATGCTGATCCAATAATTACGGTTTGAATAAAGAATACCTCTGGAGAATCATCAAGGACAACAAGGTGGGGTGACGAAAGTGCTGCAAGTGGAGACGAAGGGCGAATTACCGATGAAGATTCTAGTGGTGTAGAGCTCGCGCCCTGAAATGTGAAGTCGATAAATCACAGCAATCGGCATCTGCAAAAGAAAGTGAGGTGGTTACCTGAGATGTCTGTGCCAAAAATGTGACTGATTTGGTGCTCTTCTTAGTACGACCATGGCCCACTGGAGCATCTAGCGAGGGAGCTTTATGGCCGATGATGGATACCGGGGCGATCGGTTGCAACCGTATGACTTTGCCGCTCTTACTTAATGTTGGAACTGGGTCATCAACCTGTTAAAAAGGGGTTAGTTGCCGATGAATCAAAGGGAAGTTAAAAGAAGTGCAGAGAGTCCCTTACCGCATTGGCAGGGATGGCGTGATCGGGATCAATGAGGTTCCAGTAAAAATGAGGAGATGCAAAGAATAGCTGCTCTTTCCATTCTTGCCACCATAATTTGAAAGATTCGGTGACGAAGGAAGCCGGTACCCAATTGGTCAGATCAACATCAGATGTATCGGCATCGGGAAGGAGAGTAACAATCTTGTGCCAATCCACACGGTTCGCAATAGTCTCTCTCGGTTTAATCACATCGGCAAAACAGAGGTTGATGGGCAGTTGTCCAAAAGCTAGTTGTCTTGCTGCTACCGATGGATAATAGAACTCGTATGTGGGATTAATGTTCTTTCCGCTTCCAAATATGTTGACCAGGATGGCACGAGGGGTGATTGTTGCACTAAGAATGTCAGCATCCTGGTTCAAAGCCTCATCGGTAAGGTTAAAGGAAAGAGGGAATCTTGCTGCTTCATCAACATACGGGACCTAGGCCCGAAGCTCAGAAGGGATGCCGATGTAGAATCTATGGAAGAGATTGCCGATCTGGACTCTGTTTGCCTCTGCCCCTGGTAATACTGCCAGTGCTTCTCCAAAGTTGATAGGGGGCGCATTGCCGATTCTTCTTCCCCGAGTTGATAATCTTCAGGAAGACTTCGAGGGAATTGCTGGGCGAACAGATCAATGTGGAAATACTTGTGCATATGGGCGTTCAACCACATATTGATGAACCACCAAGGGCCCCCCCCAGATTGCTGATGGATTTGCCTTACAGCAGCCTTTGTGACACTTGATGAAGGAAATGGTAGACTGAGCCAAGAAGGTATCGGCCCAGTGGGAGTCTGACGCCACTAGCCAACAGCTCTGATGCAGGAAGGTGTATGTTGGTCGGTCCAACTGTTCTGCCACAGAAAATAAATTTCTCAAGCCACATATTCAAAAAAGCTGAATGCTCCCTGTGACTGACTGAACCGGATTTCTTATACACGCCGATATAACCAGTCCAGCCACCAATGTTCCTGGTAGTCAGCCGATGCTCAGGTTTTTGCTGGAACAGTGAGTTGTCATCGGCAGATGAGATGTCCAAGCCAGTGAGCATGTACAGATCGGCAAGGGTTGGAGAAGCTGGCCCATGTTTGAAGATGAAGGCATTCAGGGTATCAGACCAGAAATAGGAGGCGGTAATTAACAATGACTCATTCCTCTCCATATCGGCAATAGATATTCTGATGCACTGTTCTAATTTGCGTTCTGCCCAATATAGCTCCATTGGTCTGGCAACCCTCAAATATCAATATTTCCATCCCTTGGTGGTTTTTGGCTAGGATCGGAAGGTATCAGTCCAGAATCCCAAGTCAAAATTCTGAGCTCTAAAGGGGATTCGATTGGTTTCTGCGTTTATGATGTCGGTTGGGTCTGGATTTCCCATTGGGCCTAGGCAGATAAAGTGATTCTGATGCGTTGGAATGAGAAGATTATTGCAAAGTTCCTAAGATTAAAGATTGGGAATAAGGAAGAGTCATGAACTGCGTGGAGAAGGAGAAACAAAATGTCAGAGGACGGGTAAAAGAAGAAGACTAACCTTGGGGATGTCGAAGCGAATAGCCATAGCCGCAACGAAGATGGAGAAAACAAAGAATGCTAATGGAGGCTAAGAATCACCGTCAAGAGTGCTGCCGATCAGGATCGTTAAAGGATCGCCTGTTGATGTCGCCACTGGAGAGAGAAAAACTAGGGTTTGAATCGCAGATGAAAAATGGGCCGCAGTGGAGAAAGCATTATATGGGCCTGTTGGTACAGGATTTCCACTATCGCGCGCGCAACTCTCAAGGAGAAGTTCAAGCGGTTTGGGCAATTATGACCTGGAGGAAATTTCGGCGCATAAAGTATTTTATACTCCGAAATTGGGGGGCATATGTTGACACTGTTTTTTGACACGTGTCAATATAGGCCGAAAACTATGCCGATCGGCAAGGGTGTGGTTGTGCTTTTAAAGCTTACTTTGCTTTGAAGTATGGCTAACAGATGGTTGCCGATGAAGGTTAATATGATCTTGCCGATGAGAGCAGAAGGCTGTTGCCGATGAAGAGAGAGGCATGGTTGCCGATGGAAAACAGAGCTGAAGAACGTGGAAAGCAGAGCTGAATCATTATCGATGGGTTTTGCCGATGGAATCTACAGAGATGAGGAGCGTGCCGATAGAGGTTTTATCGTAAGCAATGGATAAGGAAACTGGCAATATTTATGCCAATATTTTAATAAGTTTACTTTTGAGTCCGACCTTGGTACAAGTCATTATTTTTTATTCCTTAGAGATAAGACTTGTTTAGGTAATACTTTGTCGTGTCTATTTAGGACTCATAGTACCAGGGTATAAATATGTACCAAGAGGCAATGTAGAAAAAAAATCAATCAAATACAACAAATCTATTACCTTTATTTACTTTTCAAGCAATCTACTTTTCCACGACTTCGTCACCAGTACCTTTTCCTTTTCAATGAGTTCTTTCAAGAATCGACGGGCTGCATCAACTTGATCTTTGGCGACCTTGCAGGTTCCGCGTTTACCGAGCATGATTCAGGCTTTGACGTCAAGGCATATCGCTGTCGTCTCGTCTGATCTGTTCAACAGTTATCGGTTACCTTCTGAGCTTTGATGTCCAGGCGTATCACTGTCGTCTCGTTTGGGTTTTATTCAAATTTATCATCCTTGTCGATTAACAGGTCAAATCGACTGGCACGCCTTGATATCGAACTTGGGTATTAGCCCGGTGTGTTTGCAGATCCAACGCCTTTTTGCATCAACAGAAACGTCAACTTCCCATGTAGCAGTGCTTTCTCCCATGCTTCAACCACAAAAAATCATTATCTTTGTGGCAATATGGGCATGCAAACTTTCCTTTCGTGCTCCAACCAGATAGAATAGCATATGCTGGGAAGTCATTAATTGTCCAAAGTAAAATAGCACGTAATTTAAAGTTTTTCCTAGTTTGTGCATCCCATGTTCTAACACCTTTTTCCCAATGCTCCTTGAGCTCCAATATAAGAGGCCTGAAATATACGTCAATGTCCATCCTAGGAGATTTTGGAGCAGGGATCAACATTGACATCAACCAGTTAGATTATTTCTGACACAACCAAGGAGGGAAATTGTAAGGTATTAGGACAACAGGCCAGATGGAGTAGTTGTACTTTCCATCCCAAAGGGATTGAAGCCATCAGAAGCAAGACCCAGCCTAACATTACAAGCTTCTTTTCCAAACCAGATATATTCTTTATCCACGTGCTTCCATGCCTTTGAGTCAGCAGGGTGATGCATTTTTCGATCATTGACCCTCTCTTTCTTATGCCATTGCATGTCCTCTGATGTGCTCTTTGACATATACATTCTTTGCAGCCAAGGAATAAGAGGAAAGTAGCGTTGGATCTTCACTAGAAGCCGCTTCTTGAAAGTAGCACCATCCGAGTGTTCTCGACAACTCTCCACCTAGACTCCCCACATGTGGGGCATTCCTGCAGCTTTTCTTTTTCCTTAAAAAATAACACACAATCATTCTTGCAGGCATGTATCTTGACATTGTCCAAGCCTAGATCTCAGGCCACCTTTTGCACTTTATCCAAGGAGTCAGGGATACAATGGCCTTCAGGGAGAACCCTTGAGAATAGTTTAAGTATGGCCTCTAAACATGCGTTACTAATACCATACATGCACTTTATCTAAAAAAGTTGCACGATAAAAGAAACCTTAGTTGCCTCTTTGCATCCTAGATATAATTCCTTCTTTGCCTCCTCTAATAATTTCAAAAATATCTCTGCATCCCTATTTGGTTTGTCATCATCTTGGCTTTCTCCATGTATAGAGGCACTGATAATGTTTCTAATCATAGTATTAGTGGCAGCAGGGTCATCGCTTATGTGTTCTTCATCATCTTCTCCAAAATAAGGGGGTACTGCTTCATCATTGTCTACATCATCAGTAGTAGGTTGTGCATCTTCAGGTTCTGTTATAGCTAGATTCAGATCAGGATTGACACCAGGATTCACACGTCCCTCAGCTGATGAAGAAGTTTGTTGGCCTTCGAATTCATTGATGTAACAATCAACAAACCGTTTAGAAACTAAATGAAGATGAATTTGAAACACATCACTACATCTTAAAATGCATTAACATGGAGCACATGGGCACAAAATAGATCTTCCAGCTTGATTTGCTGATGTGCCAAAGGTTTCAACAAAAGTTTGGAATTTCACCTTCCACTCCTCTGAATGTTGAGGCATGCACATCCAACTCCTATCTTTGTGTGATGACACTGAGATCTGCATATAGATGAGTGCATTGAGATCGATCATGATCTAGCATGAACTAGGGCATATGAGAGATCGAGACAACATACGCATCAGTGGCGACGTAGAGATGTAGATCGATGTTGAGGTAGCTTCAAAATTCTAATCCAGATCGATGATGAGGTTGCTTGGATTGGTGGTGCAAAGACATACGTACCAGTGGCAGCTTTAGATGTCGTTTCACCTCCTAAACATAGGTTAAAAATATTTCATTCTTTTTATATCGAACTGGAGTTCGATTCCTGTCAGAGGAACCTTTCAAATAAAGTAGCAGGTGCAAGTTAAATGAGAACATTCGCTAGCTCAAACAGTTAGTGCACCAATCCGTAAGACTTGAGGTGCTGGGTTTGAAGCCTGGTGCAGGTGCATTTTTTTGCTATTAGCGCATTTCTGGGTGGACAAAATTTTTCGTGGTGATGAGAATCGAGGCGCCTTGCATTAATCGCACGCGTCACCAGCAAAAATTTGTAACATAGCCAGAAATTGAACCTGGAACCATAGGGCTCGCGTATCCCAACACTTGCCACTCCAGCTACGTTTGTTTCTCATTTGGAATGCACCCGCAGCTGTATTTAAAAAGGGCAAACATGTCCTAGTCAGTAAGCAAAGAGGTGTCCATCCGTATAGGGGATGTGTAGCATAACTTTCAGCAAACCACTTGAAACTTTTTTGTAATGTTTATGTAGGTGTGTAATGATGTTGTGTGCACCTAGGAAATTTTTAGACAAAGTTTACCTATTACTGTAATTATTTGTTGAT
>CM041634.1:27470359-27550608 GCA_023333625.1 Bothriochloa decipiens
GCATGGTCACATAATTTAGGTGTGTAGTGTTGAGGAAAAAGTTTCAACCAATTCTGAGAAAGTGGTCGTGCACATACTTACAAAGGCACTCATCTCTCACACATGTCTTAGTCACTAAGCAAAGAGGTGTCCATCCGTATGGGGGATGTGTAGCACAACTTTCACCAAACCACTTGAAACTTTTTTGAGATGTTTATATAGGTGTGTAATGATGTTGTGTGCACCTGGGAAATTTTTAGACAAAGTTTACCTATTACTATAATTATTTGTTGATTTTCTGAAGGAAAAATGGGAAAAAATGCCTAATATGCCTAGAAAAATCTAAAAACTTGCGTGGTCACATAATTGAGGTGTGTAGTATTAAGGAAACAGTTTCAACCAATTCTGAGAAAGTGGTCATGCACATGCTTACAAATGTGTGTGTCATCTATTAACATATATATTTATCCCAATTGGCACACCAAATGGCAATGAGTCAATGAATGGTCAACATTTCTCAAATGATGCTAGGGACCATTGATGGTGGGGCCCACGCGTAATTACATCCATCAAAACAGGGGCACCGCTTCACTTCCCCCCACCGTGATTTGCCCCCAATCTGTCCCATCAACTTCCCTCTCCTCGCTCTCGTCGCCCGCCGCGCAACCTCCATTGGCGACTTGGCCGACGCTCGCAAGACCCGCTCCATCAACCACTCTCCCCGCTCCCCTGTTGCACCCACCAAAGCTTCGCCGCCATCAGTGCACCACTCCACCAAGCAGAAGCACGACAGCAGGGGAAGGTTCGCGCGCACGAGGAGCAGGATGACGCTGGTGATTCAGAGGCGCAATGTCCAGGCGGTGGTGGCGGCGTTGAGTTTTCCCGATATCCCTCCTGGCTTCATGACGCGTGACCACAACATGAATTGGGTCCAGGCGGTGGCACAGCCTCCCTCCCTCCAGGAACCCCAGGTAGTAGGGTTTTCTTGGTCTACTTTTCATCATATGCAAGTGCAGATTTGGTTCTTTAATTTTCAGTTGCGGATCTCATTGATGTCTATCCTTTATGTGGAAGTGCTATAGTGCCACTTTGTTTCTAATCTAGATTGGATTTAGGAGATTTAATCTGTTAAGAAAACCCAACTTTGCTCACAAAAAAATAAACCCCAACTTGAAGGCCGTAGCTTGCATAATTAATTTGAATTCTTACTATATATGGTATAGTCAGGATTAATTTGCTCACTCTGCTTCTATCATTAATTTAGCACTTGTAATCATTCATGTTAAATTGACAGTCCCATATATAGTCTACTTGGAATTGTTTGTGATTAATTTAGCATTTGCATTCATCCCTGTTTGAGATTCTAATACAGACTCTGATTTTGTTTATGAAGATCCCTGATCACCCTCACATGTTCATTGTTAATCCAAAGCTTGCAATCCATTGCACATTTTCTCATGAGAGCGATGAAGAGACTGATTACTATCCCATCCTGAGGAACAGGGAGGTAATATATGGCTCCTCTCTACCTTAAGATTCATGTGACAATGCTTTTGATTGCAAAATTTGAGACAAAATTTGAGGCTGAGAATTCTTGAGGCTGAGAATTATATACTCCATTGTGAATTGACAGATCAAGAAAAAGGCTGAGAGTATATGCTAAGTCTTGGTTAATTACTGCATGCCCTACAAATGTTAATGGAGGGAGTATATGCTAACTTGCCCCATTTTGAATTGACAGCTCAAGAAAAATGGTGAGAGACTTCGTGTCCTGCTCAAGCGCAAGTACCACTGGGAGGATGAGGTAATCTCCTTCACCGACTCCTCCTCCTCCTCCTCCTCCCTATGACGCAAGTGAAGAAGATGGTGTCTTGTGTCTCTGGCTTTTGTGTGAAGATCATATAATGGTCTCTAGCTAGGATTAAACTAAATAGTTGTAAATTAAGTTGTAATCAGTTAAGTACTGCGTGAAGCTGCATGCTCTGGGCGAAGCTGTTAAGAGCTTTTGTTTAAAACTTTTCTTGGTGAACCACGAAGCTAGTAATATATTGCCAAGCAACGTTTGTGTCATTCTTGTTTTTAATTGTGTGTGTGACAGATCAGACTTAGTTTATAATCATACTAGCTAAATTTTGTTCCCAAAAAGGCCAAAAAATTTTTGTTGATTAAACCAGTTTTCAAGTTTTACAACTAAACGGGGGGTCAAAATTTGGGCTAGTGCATTGGAGCATGCATGCACTTGCATGGAGGGCCCAAATTGTGCAAAAAAATTCACCAACTCAAAGCTGTCCAAAAAAATTTTGGTTGAAAATTTTGAGAGTGAGAAGTTTTTGGGAAGTTCCTAAACTAAACGTGGCCAGAAGATGATGTGATGAGCACAATGACGGTTCATTAGCCTATAAATAGACTATAAACACGTGCCTGATGTTTGTGTTTCCAAAATTTTGTGGCACCATTTTTTCCATCCGAAATTTTTTAGCAAGAGCGCCAAACTAACGCGCCACTGATCACGTTTAAGCCTAAATGCCATGTTGATATATAGATCCACTCCTCATATCCCCTCTTAATCAATCCCCTCTCGCTCAGTTAGGGTTCCACAGACGCCACCGCCACCACCACCGCGAGTTCTCGTCTTCCACCACACAGCCTAGGATGCCGACGTCGAGCGAGGCGGCAAGGGGGATCCCTTCGTCATCGACAACACTGCACACACCTGCATCGGCGTTGCTACCTACAACAATGGTGACACCAACAGCTGGGAGGGCGACTGCACCAACAGATGTCGGGCGAAGGCTTCACTCTTTGGGTCACAGAGTTCGGCCAACGATGATACAATCGATGACAGCCAAGATCCACAAGATTTCCTACCTTCATCTTAGGATGAGACCAAGAACAGGTACGTATACGCGCATCTCATCAGCACTTCTTATTAAATTACGGTGTTGTTGTTATTAATTATCATGAACGAGGTCTATAGGTATATATTTGTGTAATAAGTGTCGGTGTTTTGGTGTTTCTACCCCAGGGGCCTAGCACCAACGAGTAAATATGTACTGTGTGCTCCCTAATCTGGATGGTGATGCAAGAAGAACACAAGGTTTTTCCTGGTTCGGGCAAAAGAAGGCCCTACGTCTAGTGGGGAGGAGTTTGTATTATTTTGCACCAAAGTGTTTGTACAGGGGTGAATACAAGCGTGCGAGTGAGTGAGCTAGGACTTGAGCCCTACAGGCTTTGATTGCTCTCTATGCCTTATGCTTTGGTGGAGTTCCTTAGTTTTCCTTGAAACTAGGGTCTGGCGCCTCCTTTTATAGGCGAAGGAGGGGCACAGGGGTACATGGATCTTAGGGCGAACGTAGTTTCTGATGTTGAGGTGGTGATGCCGATCATGTCGATGTTAATGTAGAGGTGTGCACTGGGCATGGCGTGTTTTATAGTGACGTGTTCAGAGATGACGCGGCCATGCTTCTTGTGCGTAAGGTAATGCTACTGATGTCGATGATAGATGGATGGCGAAGCACAGTCATATGGATCCCTATATTTGTCACGTTGAGAGTTGTTGTCGTGTTGACCGACGATGACGAAGTCTAGTTTGAGAGGTGGTCGAGGGGAGTCGAGGCCCGAATGGATAAGGCCGGGCCCCGGGAAATGCGGTACGGATACTGGTAAATATGCCTTGAGGGGTTGCCTGATACTGGGCACAGTGCGCGGCATGGAGCTACAGTGCGGTACGACCAGCCAGATTCCTAGGTATGGGAGGTAAAAGTAAGATTTGACCGGTGTACTTGTAACTATGAATGTCACTGTGGCCATGAAGTTAGGCGAGAGCAGGTAGAATGCATTAAATCCTCCTGGATTCATACGGGAGGTAGGTATTCGAGGGCTGCGTCGCATTCGAGGGGTGCCCATTCGCTCGGGTAAATCCCCATCACCGAGGTGTAGGTCGAGCGGTACCCTCGAGTGGTCTGCTTTGCCTCGAGCAGGGTACGACGGATGGGTGGCCGCCCAGACCTCCGAGGCCTGTTCAGGGGCCGGCCCAGTATGACCTGGCACTTGCGTTTCTATGCTAGGCGAGTACTAATGACACTGGGTTTGGCTTGTTGATGTCAGGGGTTAATTCTCCTTAGTAGAGGGTTAAGGGTACCCCTTTTTTAGGTACCCGACAATAAGTAAATGATCCCTCTGCAATGTTCCTATTAATATTTTCAGTAGTGTTCTTATCATTCTCTGCTAGTGCATCATTCTCTGGTAGCAATTTAATTAAAGTGTCATCGCTTAATATACAAAATGGAAGATATATGGAAGATAGATGGATAGTACATGTCGTTTGCAAGGGGAGTGAGGAGGGAGAACAGTTTTATAAGGCATTTGCTATTGACAAGAGTCAAATCTCTCTAGGTAATTTAACAACATTGAAATCAAAACTGGGGTATGGGTCCAGGGACTACATGTATTTCAAGAAGAGAAGTGTTGATGATCCTGCGTCAGCAACACTACATGAAATTGAATACGATGTTGATGCATCAGACATGCTAGATAGTAACAAGGATGAGAGGGAGGTTAGATTAGTTTTGTCAAAGAATCTAGCAGCAGACCTATGTGTTGCCATAACACCCATTAAAAAGAAGAAAGGTTGCTCTGATGATGATGAAGACGAAGATTTTGATTTAGATGCTTACAAAGATTGGCTAGCTTATCTAGATTCCAAGGACAAAGCCTTGGATGAGTTACAATAAATCCCTTGTGTATATATATATGGATTTTGTAATGTGCACTCATGACTCATATTATTGTTCTTTTTTAGAGTTACAAGATATATACAGGGAGGACACAATCATTACATTCATAGAATGGTTGAAGGTTCAAGGAGATCTTGATGACATCAGTAATATCCCTATCCTCATTGCCAAACAAATTACAATTATTTTGCAAACTTCAAATTATGCTAGCTGATCATGTGACAATATTGTCTGCAGATGCTTTTAAGGATCCTGGCAATCAGATACATTCCAGTCAAGACAACAACCAATCACCAACAGTGAAGGCACCATCTCATTCTCAGCGTTGGAGACCAGATCAAGGAAAAGGTAACAAAGAAAATAATCTTTAATACACAAAGTTGTCTAGCCATAAAGACAAACTAATTTTCTTTGATCTCTTAGCTCTGAGCTTAGGCATTATGTCATTTAATATGCTTTTTAATACACAAAGTTCTCTAGCCATAAAGACAAACTAATTTTCTTTGACCTCTTAGCTCTGAGTTTAGGCATTATGTCGTTTAATATCAATTGTAACATCTTGTTTCCTTGGAATAGGCTCAGAAAATGGGAAGAAAAGAGGACATGGTACCCTCAACTGCTTGAAGGCACTCTCCAAGAGACACAAGTCTGGCAATCAAAAGCTCCATGTTGAGTTCTCCAGACTTGGAGGAGCGGTAGGTAAGAACTCGTGCACGTTCACTGATGAATTGGTGCTGTTTACAAGGAAAAGGGCGCCACTCATTGGAGTGAGAACAAGGAAAGATATCCATGATGATGTAAAACATTCAATAGCATCTAACATATTGGTAAGAATCTTTGCTTGTGTATACATTTTAATTATACAATATCATAACAACTGACCAAGTATTTGCATGTCCTTGTAATTATATAATAGGCTAGGTGGGACCTTGAGGATAATTATGATTCAAAGATGAAGATATGGGCCATTGCTAAAGAGCGTGACAAAGGGTGGCGTTCAACTTTAAGTGCTATAGCCAAGGCATACAACACCTACCAGGAGAGAATGAGACATAAGCCTGAGGAATTAGACATTGTAGAATGGAACTATTTGTTGAAGTTTTTTAGGAGTGCAAAATTCTAGGTTTGTTCCACATTTTGACTATTCTTACAATAGCAATTTATGAAAAATGGCTATGTCTCAATCATTAAGATGACTGTTCAAATTGCATTCTGTAGGAAAAGAGCATAAAGAACTCTGGGAATCGATCCCAGAAAAAGATCACACATTTGTCAGGCTCTAAGCCTTTTTCTCAGTGTAGCTATGAGAAGGTAATAACTGGAGAAGAACAACTACAAGCTTTCTTGCTGCATGATTTACTAATTTGTTCTATTTTTGTCATATCAGAGAGACCCAGTAACTGGTGATGAGCCCAATGACTTAGACCTTTGTGAGTTCCTAATGAATTTGTGCATAAGTTGCTAGTGCATGCATGTAGAGAATGCCTGCAATTTCATCTTCAACTAACTCCTTCATCTATGCCTTGTAAATGTTAGGAGAAAGCAAGGAGGGTTATTTGTGATAAGGAATCAAATGTAGAGGGAACTTCCTTTCCCTAAAGGAGAGGAACGAGATTTTCTAGGAGGCATACAAGGAAGTCACAAAGTGCAAATCAAAAAAGTTGCATGGTAATGGGTACCTTGCAAAAAACCCAACTATAAGGCAGCTGCTGATTGTGGATCACGGGGAACAAATTCGTAGGGAAGAGCAACAGCATCAGGAAAACCTCCAGCTCATGGAAGAATTTGAGAGGCTACAAGAACAAATGAATGCATGGGAAGCTGACAGGGAAGCTAAAAGGGAAGCTCAAAGGTCATTTTATGCCAGATGGATTGATGAAATTAGGAGGGCAAGGGAGGCTGATAAAGAAGCATTTAGGCAAGAGATCCAAGCATTGCTAGGAGGACAAGCACAGGCAGTGTTGCAGTAGGTACTAGTAATGCAAAATGTTAATTTGTAAAAGCTAGTTATTGAATGACTTTATTTCCTTTGGTTCTATAACTAACCGTCTGTATCTGTCCAGCCAAACAACAATGTCACTGCAATTACAGAGGTGGCGGCTGCTACAGCAAACATGAGTACTCAAGTTGATGAGCCTACCACATAGATTTTGGTCTCCTCAAATCAGGTTGACTATGAATTGACAACTTTTTAATGCTATCATCTGATACTGCACAAAATGGTGCCTAATTAATTTTATCCTTCCACCTTATTTGTTCCTAGGACAAGGAGCCTAAAGGCAACCTGGAGGAATCTCAACTCACTGATAAACAAATGGAAATTAGCGTTCGCAATACAAGAAGTACTAGAGCTGCAAGCAATGAACCATCTAAGGTAGCAGTGCCCAAATTTGTTACTATAGAACAGTTGAAGCAGGCACCTAATAATAAGAAATGAAACAGCAACAAGTAGGCAGCAAGTGAATGTTTCTATTTCAGCTGTCAAAGTGTTTATAGTTGAGTTTATTAGATGCTGTCATTCTGATAATTTTATGATGAGCAATTCATATAATTTTATGATGAGCAATTCATATAATTTTATGATCAGCAATGAAACTTTGGTTTAGTGTCTGCTGCTGTGTACCCTTAATGTTAATTTTAGTTTACTTGATGCTAAAACAAATGTCATTCATTCTTTCTAGGAAAGTAAAGACATTTCGATGGAGCGACAAGTGATGGGATCATCTTGGAGTCATCATCCTTTGCTAATCAAGTGATGGGATTGCTGATCAAGTGCTTTATTTCATATCAATTAGCCTAGGATGATATTCATTTCGATCGTATCAAGTTGCCATTTAGATTGCTTTGAAGTAGTGGAGCAGTGCGTGTGTGGTCATCACAAACTTTAATTCAGTGCTACATGTGTGGTGTGGATGGAGTGGGAAACATTTAAGTATGTGGTGTGTTGTAATTTTAGTACTACTTCTATGGTTAAATTATGTTTTGATGCATGTTAAATGCATAATTGTTATGATCCTGTATTATATTATTATTTTAAATTGTTGGTGACACGTGGCAGTATGTACAAAAATATGGAAAGCAACACCATTCGTTGCATAAGATAATTCTGTGGTACACACAAGAGATATGGTCGGACTTTCCCCTGGTAAACAAAAGATAAATGGCCGGACAGTATGCACCCATACATTGCATCAACTGCCGACCTGCTGGCTCCCACCTTGTAGCAAGGAGCAAATCTTGCCGCATCATAACACACAACGGATCGAGAAGCCATGCTATTGAAATGCTATTGCCCACGTATATTTGATCTCTTAGGATGCGCAATAGAAAAATGGCTGCTCAACCAATCCGTGATGCACTCGTGGTGGAATGCATTGCCGCGACAGGCACGTTCACACCAGTCAACGCCGCTGCCACCGTCATTGTCTGTCTCGCCACCCTCCACCTATTCCGAGACTGACGAGTGGGGTCATCCATCGAGTTGCCCACATCACCATCATCTGGAGGGTTCCACCTCCATAGGCATGGGTACAGCGGCAATGTCACAAACTCCTCTAGTGAATCCCAAAACAAGGGAATATATAGAAGATAGTGTGCTCTATGATGCGGAAAAAGTTGGTGGGGTGGGGGGAGGGTAACAAAGTCTGACCGTTGCATATTTGATCAAGTAGGACCAATTGTGCAATGGCCTCGGCGTGTGTCCTATGCAATGAGACCACTGAAGTTAACAACAATTAACAATTTCCATGTTGGTAATAGGTCATGCAAATTAAGAGTAGAGGCACAAAGACATACAAGTCAGCTAAATCAAGTCTAACCATCTTGGGTACATGATGGCATTGCAGAATAGACCAAAAGTACACACTATAATTGCTCCCACCATTGCGCTTCTACTGCCAAAGCTCCAACTGCAACTTCTTATTACAAGTTTGTTGTAATCCGTACGCTTCTAGGAGTCCATCTTAACAAGTCTCGCCTCGATCTACAGCTTCACGGTTGAGACCAAGCACTTGAATTTGACTACGAATGCAAGAAAGTTCGACCGCTGCATATTTGATCTCGTAGGACAAAGTGTGAAGGTTTGTCTATTATGAATGTGGTAGCAATCAGTCTGCTGGGAAACTAATAGCATTCCATCAATTGAATACCTTCAGGCTCCCACCTTGCAGCGAGGAGCCGCATCCTAATGCAGAACGGAGGAAACATTGATGTTCAAATGCAGTGCGCACATAAGAAAATTCGACCATGTACATTTGGTCGCGTCTGGCAGTATCCTCTATAGTTTATCCTCGTTTTAGTGTGATGCTTGTTACTGTGTCCTTTACTAGTTTAGGTGACTACTAATTTCATATGATAGAGTATCAACATCTATGACATAAATGCAAGGGAATACATGATCATTGATACATCAAGTTCATACAAATGAAACTAATAATTTAAAACAATTCAGTACAATAAACAAGAATGACTCCCCTTTTTACAAGCTACCTTCCTCATCTGATGACAGATAGGTTTCAGATGATGGATTCCTCTGCCAGATCTGCATCTTATGGCAAGCTGTGGTGTGTTCTATCCAGGCGACCTTTGAAACCGGGCAGCTTGAGCAGCACCAAAGCCATTACGGCTGGAAGATCAGAGGCTTGTTCGGGCCTACCCTAATGTCCACCATCTGATTAACCAACCAATCAATAATATTTAGTCTTTCATGTTTCAACATGGCCATTATCATCTCGTTGACCGTACAAGGTAGAACATTGTCATATTCAGTATCGTTTTCGTGGTCGGACATGAATGTTCGCCTCACAAGTTGCCAAATAACATTGGGTATCCTACTCAAAATTCCACCATCACAGTAAAGGCTATCTTCCTCCTTAGTCGATAAATAAGGAAGATCAACTATTATAGCCCCTCACTTCATTACTTGGTAATCCAATCTGCAAGCTCTTGCAAGATCAGAGAAAGATACCTCCAAAATCCTGGTGCTGGTCATCCAGATGAGCTTCTCCTCCACTTCCCTAATTTCTAGTGTGGCATAGAACTGTCTGATTACCAAGTCATTCCTGTCTTGCTTCATCCCCATCATATCCTTCAAACCCATGGCCTCAAATGCAGTAACAACATTTGCCATTAGGGGGAACTTCTCTAACTGCTCCCAATTCACACACCTATGCTCTCCGTACATAGGTCTCTTATCTAAACCTCCTCGAAACAACTTAAATTGTTTGTTTGTGTGAAAGTATTCTAATAGAGAATTTCTTGGCTGTTTGTGGTACTAGTTCTCATACAAAGCAGATATGTCCCAATCAAATATCCTTTTAGGGACTCGAGTCAAGTCCATGGGATACTTTGTCTCCTCAAAACTACCACCAATGATGAAAACAAATAAGAAATTAGAAAGGAAGCTACAACACTTGATTTCATGCTTAGAACTTCATGACAAAGTACCATGGTATACAGTATGGAGCAAACATTTTGGATACACCATATAATTATATATGAGCAATCAATTTGGAAACATCAACACATTCACAGCCATCCAAATGAATTATAGATCAATCAAATTTGGTATCAAGTATCATGGTCAAGCCCAACAAATTTCAAGCAAGAATTGTTTATGTCCTACACATTTTCAAGTTTACTGTTGATAAATGTGTGTTTGAGGATGGTCCCCATGAGTGAGTGATGTGGAAAAAGTTGGTGGGGTGAGGGGAGGGTAACACCGCCCCCCTCTCCCGCCCCGCCTCCACCCACCCACACACACACCCTAGCACCACCACCACATTGGCAAATCCATCGCTGTGTTTCTCAAAATCAAAATCTAAATCCCTAATGCAAACTCCGAAGGAACAAAGCAAATGAAGAGAAGGATGAGATGCTTGCCTTCCGACCATGGCAGCTTCAATGAGGGCTTCTTTGTCTTCACGTCTCTGGCCTTGGTCGTCTTTCCTAGCGGAATCGGCGATGTGGAGTGGTGTGCGGCGCTTTACGGTAGCGAGCAGCGTTGTAGGGTTTGGAGCAGTGGTGTAGCAAAGGGGGTGTGCGCGACGGCTGTTGTAGAGAGGTGTGTGCTGGTGTACGGCCCAATTATCAGTTGGCCCATTTACAATTGACTGTCAACCACTGCAGAAAAGTGATACCGAAGGACTTTCCCTTCTCCTGATATAATGCATGTCCCTGCAAAGACAGCACAACTATGGCACACATGAAGGACTTTTCGGCCCTACACAAATGAGGAACAGCCGGACTGTCCTAATAAGCAAGTAAAGCAACAACAACAGTCGAGGGGCAGACTTTCTGTGGTACACAAAAGAGATACGGCCGGACTTTTCCATGGTACACGAAAGAGAAATGGCCGGACTATCCCATGTCCCAAGTCTTGGCTCCTGGCAGTTCATATCTGCTAACGTAAGAAAGTCCGACCGCTACATAATTGAACACGTAGTACAAATAAAGTTAGGTAAGTATATCTCCAGTTATGTATGTTTTAGTCTGCCGCTGATTTTCTATCATCAGAGAAAGTACGATCAGCTTGCTATCATCAGAAATAGTTCAGTCACCTTGTGGGCTCTTTTTGGACATCATTACTATTGTTTTTTTGTTTTCAAATAGGAATACCCATTTCCATTGATAGAGCAATGGAAATACACAGCAAGCTACAAAATTTACATATAAGTGGCCAAAGATAACAGATCTTTTAGGAGAAGAAATTCCGACACCTCAACAACTACTCATAACAGCTATCAACGACACCTTACTACGCTCTCCACCCAAAATAGAGAAGTCTAACAAGACTATCTAGGAGTTTTAGCACTACAACCAAGTTCAAACAAAGGACATCAAACCAGTTTATTACATGCTCCTAGAAAAGAGTGGTGCACGCAAAAACCCTGGTTCTCACATCACTTCCAGCTTGTCATGGTTCACATTCTCAACATATTTTCTTTTTTCTTATCCTTTGTTCTGGTCGTCTTCTAGAAGCTCCTAAGCAAGATGTAACATCAGATATATATCCACTATACGTTTTTTTGAGAATTATATATCCACTATACGTGTTCCACACAAGGTGGATGACTGTCCCTTACCAGTGGGGACGGCCCAATTATCATTCGGCCCATTTAAGGGCTGTCCCATGGTACACAGAAGAGATAGCGCTGGACTTTCCCATGGTACACGAAATTGAAATGGTCGGACTCTCCACGGTGTTGTCTCCTGGTAGTTAATATCTACTAATGTAGAAAGTCCGACCGCTACATAATTAACCTCGTAGGACAAATAATAATGGGTTTGTCAGTTTTGATT
This sequence comes from Bothriochloa decipiens, assembly GCA_023333625.1. Lineage (NCBI taxonomy): Eukaryota > Viridiplantae > Streptophyta > Magnoliopsida > Poales > Poaceae > Bothriochloa > Bothriochloa decipiens. The sequence goes on from CM041634.1 coordinate 27,482,374, forward strand.
GTCATATGAATCAGTATGCACTGATACAAAACATCACTCGCCTACCTACTGGCTCCCACATTACAGCGAGGAGCAAATCTCACTGCATCATTATGCTAAACGGATCAAGGAACCATAGGGTTGAAATAATTTTACAAGCTACCTTCCTCATCTAATGAAACATAGGTTTCAGATGATGGATTCCTCTGCCAGATCTACAACTTATGGCTGATGAAGACACTATAGCTGTGGTGTGTTCTATCTAAGCGACCTTTGAAATCGGGTAGCTTGAGCAGCACCAAAGCCATGATGTAAGGTTGGAAGATTAGAGGCTTGTTTAGGTCCACCCTGATGTCCACCATCTGATTAACCAACCAATTAATAATATTTAGTATTTTATGTTTCAGCATGGCCATTATCGTCTTGTCAGCCATACAAGGCAGAACATTATCATATTCAGTATCATTTTCATGGTCAGCCATGAATGTCCGCCTCACAAGCTGCCAAATAACATTGCGTATCCTACTCAAAATTCCACCATCACTATTCTCAGTTGTATCACAGTAAAGGCTATCTTCCTCCTTAACCGACAAATAAGGAAGATCAACTATTATAGCCCCTCGCTTCATTGTTTGGTAATCCAATTTGCAAGCTCTTGCAAGATCAGAGAAAGATGCCTCCAAAATCCCGGTGCCGATCATCCAGATGAGCTTCTCCTCCTCTTCCCTAATTTCTAGTGTGGCATAGAACTGTTTGATTACCAAGTCATTCCAGTCTTGCTTCATCCCCATCATATCCTTCAAACCCATGGCCCCAAACATAGTAACAACACTCGCTATTAGGGGAACTTCTCTAACTGCTTCCAATTCACAAACCTATGCTCTCCATACATAGGTTTCTTATCTAAGACTCCTCGAAACAGCTTAGACTATTTTCTTGTGTGAAAGTATTCTAATGGAGAATTACTTGGTTGCTTGTTGTACTGCTTCTCATACAAAGCAGATATGTCCCAATCAAATATCCTTTTAGGGACTCGAGCCAAGTCCATGGGATGCTTGTCATTGATGTCAGGCTTGTTGATGAGGTGTTTCCAGTCTCGACAGACCAATTTGTAGTGGAACAAGGAGGGGCCAGGGATACGGTGGAGTATGTCGAGAACGAGATCTTCTAGGAGGATGTAAAATGAGTTTGTCCTCTTGTTTGGGGCCTGCTCCATCTCGTCAGCGTGCAAGAGGCCTTAGTTCGTAAGTAATGAGACAACTGAATGAAGAAGAAAATAATTAAACAAAGATCCATCAGTGAAGTCCACAACTTATACCAAAATGCAACTTTAACAGCATACAACAATTTCCATGTTATGAGCTCATCCAAATTTAGAGTAGCAGCACATCGACATAGACATAGACATAGACAACTCAAACAGGAATAGCAGTTACTGTGGCTGTAACAATTAGTCCAATACAATTTCGGCTAAATCAAGTCTAACCATAACACTTACAATACCATTACAAATTTAGCTTATGGCTAAACAACACAACATAGCACTTATTGAGATCACTGAAGTAGAAAATAATGCAACAAAGATCCATCAGTGAAGTCCATGGCTCATACCAAAATGCAACTTTAACAACCATTAACAATTTCCATGGTACAAGCTCATTTCGGCTAAATCAAGTCTAACCACCACACTTACAATACCATTACAAATTCACTCCAACAGCCGTGAGCTACTTGGACTACCAGAACCATTATCGTCCCACATATATCTAAAATTAAGGGATATGACGGTATGTATCAAATATGTTCATTCTAAGCGAAATCCTAATGTCCTTTAGTAGATCCATGATGAGGCAAAACCCAAATGAAGAAACAAATAGTAAAAAAGGGAGAAAGGAGACCTATGGATCAGATCTGATGCCTCTGCCGCTACCGTGGCACACAAGCAATGCGGACACCAATGCCGCCGCTCCGTACCGGGAAAGCCCCGCCGACTGCCTCCAAATGGACACCGAGCCAGCACAGCACACCCGGAATCTTCCACCACCGCCTCTAGCTCCGCCACCCAACCAGTGCAAGTCTAATGGGCAGATATTTTCCCATTTTCATGGGATATATATTCGATATAGGTCAACACATTCCACACGATTTGTCCCTCAGGAGCGGGGACGACCCAATTATCACAAGGCCCATATAAGGACTATCCCGTGGGGCACAAAAGAGGTATAGCTAGACTTCCCCATGTCACACGAAATAGAAAGGGTTGGACTGTCCATCTCTTGATCTTGCAATTTCCAAGTCTAGGCTCCTGGCAATTCATGTCTGCGAATGCCAGAATGTCCGATCGCTACATAAGTGATCGGTAGGACATAGGGTAATGGGTAGGTCAGTTTTGATTGTATTATTATGGTCATACAATAAGTTCTAAAATTTTTGGTTCATTCCAGGTCACAAGGCCTCATCGGCACGTCGGCAGGATCCACCGGTGGTCCAGACTGGTACTCATCTTCACCGTGACTACTCAGTTTACTGCAGCAAGATCTGTTGTATTTTGTTTCAAGACATACTCACTGGAGACAATCATGATGTTCAATAGTTTAACTTGCTATTATAATACCTATGCACGTGATCTTATGTTGACCTTTATAGTACCCTGTTGGTTCTTATTATCAGTTTGCTGTAAACCGTATGCTGCTAGGAGTCCATCTCAACAAGTCTTCCCTCGCTCTATAGTATCATGGGTGATATGTAGCTCTTGAGTTTTACTGCAAATGCAAGAAAGTTCGACCGCTCCACATTTGATCTTGTAGGAAAAAGTGTGAATGCTTCTGTTTTGAAAGCCCTAGCAATTAGTCTGCCGAGTGCTCGTTGACGGTTATGATTTTGGTCACTCTATGGTAGTGACACGATAGAGTTTAATTTAATATAAAGTTCAACCATAGATCACGTGCAAGTGTATTTTTACAGCAAGTTTTATTCATGGAAATGCTGTTGGACATAAGAAAGTCTGACCCCTTTATGTTTGAACGTGTATGATAGAGTATGAGAGTATCGACAACTATGACATAAAATACAAAGGAACACACGATCATCGATACATCAAGTTCAAACAAACAAAACTAATAATTACAAAAGTCATTACAATAAACAAGCATGGCCCCACCTTTCTTACAAGGGACTTTCCTCATATGATGGCACATAGGTTTAAAGTGATCGACTCCTGTGCCAAATCTACAACTTATGGTTGTAGTGAATTGGATAACAAGGGAACATATGGAAGATAGGCTCGTCGGAGGTATTCTTCTTCTTCTTCTTGTATAAACCAACATCTCCAATACTGAAACCTTTTCATAGGGATGACATGAACTTTTCTGCTGTCCATGTCATATGAGATGATTCATTGTCCTTTATACCCTGCTAAGAAAACCAAATTCCATTCGGGGTGAACTGCAATCAACTTGTGGGTCATAACCCATCTGATATTAATGATTCTAAAAATGTTGTTAAGGATGACTGTATGCTGCAATGTCCAATTATTAGTACCATAGTCTTCAAGGATCCACATTGAAAACTTGCGTTGATTGTGAGGACCATCAACGAGATATACATACAAGTGACCCTGATATTGAGCAGGGTATAGTTTTCATCACTAGTAGGCGCAGCAATTTTCTTCCATGTGTTTACCTCCATATCCACAACAATTATCACATCCCTTGCCCCATCCCTAACGTACGCCATATTATGTAGAAAACCGTTAATAAATACACTTCGCGTTTCACCAAGCTGTATATCAATACCCTCCAGCCATCCACAATTTTTACTGAGCCATGTATTAGTTTCAGACGAATAGAACGGCAAAGCTTCAACTGTATCGTCTGCACCATCGACATATTCAATGACATAGAAGTGCGAGGATACTATCAAATCGAAACACAATTGAGCCACCCCAGCTATTGGATCAAAACCCTCCGAACGTAGGGCAAGATAATGAGGGCTAGCCGACAGTACCTTATAATTCTGTGTGATTGGATTGCACATGATCCAGGGAGATCCAAACCACAGGCATAGGATGAGGCCATTGCAGCAATCTGAGACATCTACAAGACCATGTGTGGGCAAGAAGTCGAAGCAGGGAAGTTCATCGGTGAAGCTGGTGAAGTGCTGGGTGTTCTTCCCAGTATAAAAGAAGAAACCGATCACAGTCTAGTGGGCCAGCTTGACATTGATGTTGGAGTTGTTGATGAGGAGTTTCCAGTCTCAACTGACCAATTTGCAGTGGAACAAGGAGGGGCCAGGGATGCGGTGGAGGATCTCAAGAATGAGATAATCTGGGAGGCTAGCAAATGAGTCCGTCCTCCTGTTGGGGTCCTGCTCTGTTTCTTCAATGTGCAAGAGGCCTCAGCTTCCTAAGTAATGATATCACTGAATGAAGAAGAAAATAATCCAACAAAGATCCATTAGTAAAGTGCACAACTTATACTAAATTGCATGTTTAAGAACCATTAACAATTTCCATGTTATGAGGTCATCCAAATTTAGATTAGCAGCACAAAGACATACAACTCAGACTAGAATAGCAACTAAATCAAGTCTAACCATCACACGTGCAGCTTAAAGATTAGTGGCACTAATTTGATGCCTCCTAACAAATCCAATAGCCATGTGCTACAGTGACTACCAGAACCATTCCTCGTCCCACATCTATCTACCAGAACCATTCCCCGTCCCACATCTACCTAAAATTAAAGGATATGGCGATATGCATCCAAGCTGTTCATTCTAAATGAAATCCCCAAGTCCTGTAGTAGATCCATGATGAGGAAAAATCCAAATGAAGAAACAAACAGTAAAAAGGGGAGAAAGGAGACCTACGGATCCGATCTGATGCCTTCGTCGCTGCCACGGCACACAAGCGATGCGGACACTAATGCTACCGCGCCCCACCGGGAAAGCCCCACTGCCTGCCTCCAAATGGACACCAGAGCCAGCATAGCACACCGGGAATCCTCTGTTGCTGCCTCTAGCTTCACCGCCCAGCCAGCGCAAGTCCAATGGCATATATTTTCCCATTTTCTTGGGATGTATACTCAATATATCCACATGACTTTGTCCCTTAGGAGCGAGGATCGCCCAATTATCACAAGGCCCATATAAGGATTGTCCTATGGTACACAAAAGAGGTATGGCCGGACTTCCCCATGACACACAGAAGAGAAAGGGTCGGACTGTCCCATCTCTTGATCTTGCAAGTCCCAAGTCTTGGCTCCTGGCAGTTCATGTCTGTGAATGCCAGAACGTTCGACCGCTACATAATTGATCACATAGGACAAAGTGTAATGGGTATGTCAGTTCTGATTGTATTATTATTATTATGGTCAACAAGTCTCGCCACACTCTATTGCTTCATTGGTGATACATAGCTCTTGAGTTTTACTGCGAACGCAAGAAAGTCCGACCACTCCATATTTGATCTCATAGGACAAAGTGCGAACGCTTTTGTTTTGAAAGCCCTAGCAATCAGTCTGCCGAGTGCTCACTGACGGTTACGATTTTGGTCAGTCTGTAGTAGTGGCACGACAGAGTTTAATTTAATATAAAGTTCAACCATAGATCATGTGCAAGGGTATTATTTTTTTGAGGGGAGTGCAAGGGTATTATTACTACTAGTTTTATTAATGAAAATGTTGTTGAACACAAGAAACTTCGACCACTTTATGTTTGAACGCGTATGACAGAGTATGATAGTATCGACAACTATGCTTCCCACCCAAAATAGAAAAGTCTAACAAGACTAGCCAGGAGTTTCAGCACTACAGCCAAGTTCAAACAAAGGACATCAAACCAGCTTATTACATGCTCCCAGAAAAGAGTGATGCACGCAAAAAACCTCAGTTTCTCACATCACTTCTAGCTTGTCATGGTTCACATTCTCAACACATTTTCTTTTTCTTCATCCTTGGTTCTGGTCATCTTCCAGAAGCTCCCGAGCAAGATGTAACATCACATATATGTCCACTATACGTGTTCCACATGAGGTGGATGATTGTCCCTTACTAGCGCGGATGGCCCAATTATCACTCGGCCCATTTACGGACTATCCCATGGTACACAAAAGAGATAGTGCCGAACTTTCCCATGGTACACGAAAGAGAAATGGCCAGACTATCCTATGTCCCAAGTGTTGGCTCTTGGCAGTTCATATCCGCTAATGTAGAAAGTCTGACCGCTACATAATTGACCTCGTAGGACAAATAATAATGGGTTTGTTAGTTTTGATTGTCATATCAATCTGTATGCACCGATACAAAAAATCATTCGCCTACCTGCTGGCTCCCACATTGCAGCGATGAGCAAATCTCATCGCATCATTATGCAGAACGGATCGAGGAACCATGGGGTTGAAATGCTATTGTGCAGTATTTTCGAAAAAAAAGCAGCTTTAACAGCCATTAATACTTTTCCATGGTACGAGCTCATCAAAATTTAGAATAGCAGCACATAGATATATATAACAAAAACTAGGATAGCAGTTAATGGAGTTGTAACCATTACAATTTTGGGTAAATAAAATCTAACCATAATAATTACAATACCATTACAAATTCAGCTAGATCAAGTCTAGCAATCACACTAACAGTCAATACACAAACTCAGCTTCTTCCATATGTTACAGACAAAGATAACCATGATGACTGTTACAACAATTTTGAAGGAGAAAGAGGGTGGAGTAGGTATTGGGTTTTGATGACAGATGTCATCATCAGCAGCCAAGGGTGGATTAGAGTTGTTTGCTCTTGAGTTGAAGGCAGCAACTACATCTTCATAGGAGTTGTACTTTTTATATGAAGCAACAGAGAACCCATGAACTTGGTCGTGGGAGTCAGCCCACCTGCAAAAAATCCCTCGTGTACGGCTACAGAACACAACATAGCAGGGTTTCATCTCGAACCTGCAGCATGTGTAGCAACAAGTGTAGCTCAAAGATTAGTGGCACTGATTTGCTGCCTCCTAACAAATCCAATAGCCATGTGCTACAAGGACTACCAGAACCATTCCCCATCCTGCATCTATCTAAAATTAAGGGATATGAAGGTATGCATCAAAGGTGATATATCTAAGAGAAATCCCCAAGTCTTGTTAGAACCATCTTGAGGCAAAATAGAAATGAAGAAACGAACAGTAAAAAGCGAAGAAAGGAGACCTGTGAATCAGATTTGATGCCTCTGCCACGGCACACATGCGATGTGGATCAGATCTAATGCCTCTGCCATGGCACACAAGCAACACGGACACCAATGCCGCCGTGCTCCACCGGCAAAGCCCCGCCGCCTGCCTCCAAATGGACACCAGAGCCACCACAGCACACCAGGGATCCTTCGCTGCCACCTCTGACTCCACCGTAAGTCCAACGGGCAGATACTTATCCACTTCCATTGGATATAATATATAAAGGCTCCAAGGGGATGAGAACACACACAGCCACTTAGCGTAGTGGCAAAGACCTTCACGTCTTTAGTGCCAGGTCCCGGGTTACAATCCTAGAGATCCCAATGTTTTTAGGGAATTCAACATCGGTCGGAGAAGGGTGGTCCCACATCTCTGTCGGAGAAGGGTGGTCCCATGTGAACAGAGAAGGGTCCCTAGTTGTTGGTCACATCTAACTTGACGCTCTGGTCCCACACGTCTGATGGGAATGGTCCTAGTCAGGTCCCACATGTCAGTCGACGAAGGTTGACGCCTCATGAACGGAGATGGGTCCCCATAGTGGGTCCCACACATCGAATGGAGACCAGTCCCAGAGGGGTCCCACATGTTAGTTGACGAAGGTTGACCCCACATGAACAGAGATGGGTCCCATCCAACTGACACGCTGACCCACACGTCAGATGGAGAATGGTCCCAGACAGGTCCCACATGTCAGTTGGCGAAGGGTGGTGGATTGGGTCCCATCTAACATGACACGCTGATCCCACATATCGGATGGAGAACGGTCCCAGATGGGTCCCACATGTCAGTCATCGAAGGGTGGTGGGCTGGGTCCCATCCAACTGACACGCTGACCCACACGTCGGATGGAGAACGGGCCTAGATGGCTCCCACATGTCAGTCAACAAAAGGTGGTGGGCTGGGTCCCATCTAACTTGACATGCTGATCCTACACGTCGGATGGAGAACGGTCCTAAACAGGTCCCGCATGTTAGTCATCGAAGGGTGGTGGGCTGGGTACCATCCAACTGGCATGCTGACCCACACGTCGGATGGAGAATGGTCCCAGATGGGTCCCACATGTCAGTCAACAAAGGGCGGTGGGCTGGGTCCCATCTAACTTGACATGCTGATCCCACACATCGGATGGAGAACGGTCCCAGATGGGTCCCACATGTCAGTTGACGAAGGGTGGTGGGTTGGGTCCCATCTAACTTGACACGCTGATCCCACACATCAGATGGAGAACGGTCTCGACTGGTCCCACATGTCAGTCGACGAAGGGTGGTGGGCTGGGTCCCATCTAACTTGACACGCTGATCCCACACGTCGGATGGAGAACGGTCCCAAATGGGTCCCACATGTCAGTCGTCGAAGGGTGGTGGGCTGGGTCCCATCTAACAGACATGTTGATCCCACTCGTCAGATGGAAAACAGTCCTAGATGGGTCCCACATGTCAGTTGTCGAAGGATGGTGGGCTGGGTCCCATGTGGCGGGTCCCTTCTAACTAACACGCTGATCCCACACGTCGGATGGAGAACGGTCCTAGACGGGTCCCACATGTCAGTCATCAAAGGGTGGTGGCCTCAAGGTTCCCCTGGCAGGCAGGTCCCACATGTCAGTCTGTGAAGTGTGGTAGAACGGTGCCCATTTGGGACAGATGGTTAACGGCGGGTCCCATAACAACGAACGGATGGAGAACGGTCCCAGACAGGTCCCACATGTTAGTTAAATCGAAGGGTGGTGGCCTCAAGGTTCCTGGAAGGCTGGTCTCAATTGTCGGTCAGTGAAGTGTGGTAGAACGTCAGACGAATGAGTAACTACAGGTCCCATAATGTCAGACGGAGAAGTGTTTGGCTGAGTGATGGGCGGGTCTGAGGACTAACGGCGAATGGAAGTATGAGTGAAGGCGGCTCTCCCATAGGCAAATGGCGCCGACTCCCGTAGCCAAATGGAGTGGCGCGGGTTCCAGTGACGAAGTGTGTTGGTCATAACTCAAGGATATCCATGAAACCATCACAATCCAGTGATGAATAGTGCCGTGAATGCCTCTGTGATAATTTTGTCTGGGTTTCCGTGACATTTCTCATGACCTTTCTAAAATATGTCAAGGAAAACAAAATCTTCATGCGGTTCAATGACCAAAACAACCAAAACATCATGGAAACCACTCTTCGGTGACCATAACAGAATCATCATAAGAATTTTAATCATGGTAGGTCATATCTCTACTAGTGATAGTAGACACACATCTAGGTCAACCTCAAGGATAAAAGAGAAATAAAGAAAGAATATAACTAAACAGAGCAGGCATTGTCATATATAACTATGTAAAGAACTATTAGCAAAACATCTAACTGGCATGTCTAGCATCAGGACTAAGTCTGGGGTGATAGGGAGATCCCTGAAGTTAGTCTGCCAGCCAATAGAGACTTTACGAACTCCTACTCAATATCCAAACATGGGGGAATGCTTGGGATGGACAGGGCTATCACCACCTAATCACCTACCCCTCTGCCCATGGGATACTGACATATCACCGATCTCCGCATACCGAGCACCATGCCCATGTACTTGGAAACAACTCCTAACCCCCGCGGACCCCAACCCTTCAGATTGACAGGCTAGGTTAAGAGCAACCAAGAAGGCACGATGAACCATCACCTCATTCCTAGTTCTTCTTCTATTCATACTAATTCAATGAATGATGAAGAACAAAGATGAACAAGTCAAGAACATAATACATAAACTATATACTAGCTCATATATTATGCTCATAACATGATCATAACTATACTCTAGTTCATATGCATGATCATATAAGCATGATAAGAACTTGTTTATGGAAGAAAACTGAATTGTATTCATACTAAGATGATCCTTTTCTTCCAAGCTCTCCTTGATAGCTTTTGCCTTGCTCACAAACTACTAGTACTACTCTAAAGATACAAGTTTGAGGTGTGAGGTGAATGAGTCCAAAATGATGTGTGTATTGAAAATGAAGGAGCTCCCTCTCTTTTATAGCTAAACTAGGATGGTTCGGCCTCAACAAATATGGAAGGAGCTGAAACTGCCTTAAGGGAACTGCCTTGGGCACCGCCTAAAAAGAATGGGCCCAGGGTGGCCCACTGGGGAAACGGCCGCCCCTGGGGTCGACCATCCCCTGGTGGGGCCATCTGGCCACCTTCTTTGGGTGGTCGGTTCCTCCCTGGGCCTGGACCTCTCTTGTGTTTATGATCAGGCCCAGGTATTCAGCGAAGGTGGGCTTCTTCATTATTCTTGTTTGTGCATTTGCTGAATTCAGCTTTTGCTTTTGCGCTTTCTCCATGATGTTGCGTATTTCCACTTGTTACACCATAAAACCTACAAAACATGAATACTAGGGGTACAAGTGGAACTTATTACTAATAAAGGCATATGTGCTAGAATATGATTGTCTTTCTTCTTTTTAGTCTAAGTTGGCAGTATAGAGATGATCCATAAGGACCGCCAACACCAGCGGCATTCTGGGGCGTGGTGGTGAGCACGGCCGTCTTCATCCTCAACCAAGCACCCACGAAGCCCTGAAGGGGTGGACTCCATTCGAGGCGTGGTATAGCCACAAGCTGAATGTTGCATTCATGCACACACTTGGGTGCTTCAGCCATGTGAAGACCGCCAAGCCGGGGTTTGGCAAGCTTGAGGATAGGAGCACCAAGATGGTGTTCCTAGTCTACCACCAAGATGGTGTTCCTAGTCTACGAGGACGGATCTGTAGCTTATCGGCTGTATGTCATCTTCGATGAGGCAGTGACTTGGAGTTGGGACACAGTGGTGATAGGGGAAGTAGAGTACCTGGGCGACAGCCTCACCACAAGTTTGTGGTGGAGCACATGGTGATCCGAGGCGCTGATGAGACCATGGAGGAACTAGAGGCTAGGAAGCATGAGATGGAGAGCCTGTGACTACAGGGGCAGAGGAGCTACCAAGGCCAGCTCTGGTAGGCTCTCCTACTCAGTCCCATGTTTTGCCTAGGCAGGCGAACGTGTTGGGAATATGCCCTAGAGCTAACCATGTAGATAATGATATTCTGATTGTATCCATGATTAATAAAGTGTTCATTAAATATCCATTATAGACAACATGTATTGATTGGTGATTATGTGAATTGTTTGTGGAACTCAATTACTTGAATGGTTATTCTAAAGTTGTCCCTAGTCGGTGTTCTTGTGAGAACACCCTTGAATATTAGACCAACACATGTATTAGTTGATGGCTATGTTTCACAAGTCATGGACATGGAGATGTCAAACTAATAATGTGGGAACATGTGAGACATGTAGGCTAGACTAACCCGACATGAGAAAGTCTCTATTCATGTCATGTATGTTATGTCCTTAGACCTAAGATTGTGGTATGTACTCAAGATGTGAAACGGACTACTTAGGGACTATCAAACGCTGCTCCGTAACTGGGTAGTTATAGTCTTCAGGTGGTCGGGAAGCATGCTATGAGACATAGACAATCAAGATGGAATTTTCCCCTCTCTACACGAGAGAGATATCACTGGATCACTCAAGTGATTGGATCAACAAATGCATGGCCGTGCTTGGGTTAAGTGTTAACCCATGAGTTGAACCATATATCGAGTGGCAAAGGGAATAACTTGTATGTGGTCGTAGTGGTTCGTCTGATATGATCTTCGTGTGCACATAGGAGTTGTCACACCTTGCTAGAGGCCGCTGTCAACTATTGGGCAAGTAGGAGTACTCAGCCCATGTCAATGTGTGCGTGAACCCATAGGGTCACACGCTTAAGGGGCTGGAAGCCTAATTCGGGTTGGACCTGAATTAGACAAGGCTTAGGGTTACTAATGGGTGAAACGACCTTGATTTCCGCAAAGGGAAATACATAGAGCCAAAGTGTAATATGACCATTTAAATCACATTACCCGATAATAGTTGAATACCATAATCCATACATCGAACAAAAGAGTGCAATAGAGAGGTTTACAATAACTTATTACATCGCCACTTGGCGGAATCAGAGTTCATGCAGCATAACAATAAAAGCTTGAGGTGCGGAAGCTATCATCTTTGATCCAACTTGAGCGTAGGCACGAAACCCTCAATCGCTGTACTCCCTAGATGAATACCACTCCTTGAACCTGAAACCAAATTTTCAGTATGATTTGTACTGGCCACACTCCCATCCTATGCATTGCTTTATGGAATTTGGATGCAAAAATGGATATATCAAAAGGAATCTATAAGGCTGGGGTTTCCTTGCATTAATCAAGTATATAAACAATATAATAAATCAAGTTTTAAACACATTCCCATCCCACACATCCATCACCATCCTTCTCTTACTTACCATCCCATCTCCTCCAACACCATCTCAGACTCAAGTCGACAAGCCAACTCCCCCTCGGCTTGCCTCAGCGGCCTGCAGCCCTCAACCTGGCTCACGATCAGAAAATCACACTCAAAGGAAGGTAGAACACTCTGCTCACTAGTCCGGTGCATCCTCCTAAGGAAAGGTCCATAGCCAATGAATTGGCTTATGTATCGATCGATCAACCATACACTCTGCAGAGGTTTCACTAATCCACTAGATAGCCATCTTTGGTGCTTGCAATCACCTAGGCAGATTTTGGGCGCCTACTACTATAGAACGATGCCACTCCACCATCCAGCTCTGGATCACTAGAACTATAAAGAGAGCATGTATCCACTCTAGTAGAGGATGCCATGCCATGTACCCACTCCCAAAGGGGGTGCCATGATCATCTGGGTAGGGTGTTAGCTCCATCCCATGCATATACCTTCCTATCACTACTCGCCTAGCAGTAGTGGCATCGATCTATCCAGCAGTTCGGCCGTCTCCCCCCATCGAGAGTGAGTGGAAAGCAAGAGATTCCTAAGGTCCGGATACCAGCGCAGCAGTTCCTAAGTGTGACCAAACTAGGATATCTTCATCAAGGTTTATCTTTAACATGCTACCAGGACACCTTCATGCTGGGCTCCACCTCTCAGACGATCACACCCAAAGACCACCATCACATCTCAGTTAGCCCGCCACAGGCTCCTCTCATGGGAATGTCCAGATCCATTCCCTGGCAAGACTTGCTCCAAAAGCTCGTCGTAGATCCCAGCTCGATCGACTCAACCCTCACCCTACTCCCTGCCGTAAGCTCCACCCCAAACCCAAATATAGCATCATCAGCTCACATGCCCATCTGATCCATCAACTCACACATCTCCAACCCGGCACCCTCCAGGCCTTCCCGGGGTTCATCACGTCGCATCAAAATGTAAGCGAGTGAAGTATATATATATAAATATAGCAGATAAGAAAGTGGCTATCATAAACTGCGGGTATGCAGGTGAAAGTTACAAGAAGGTAGGGCTCATCAAATAATAATCTATCATGCAATCCTAGCATAGGCAAATCATTATAGCAATAGGAATTTAAAGCACTAGCGATACTACATTTGCCATGCGTAATGGGATCTACGAGGTTGGGTCAGGTGTGGCACCTTCACTGACATAGCTGTCGGATTTCTCCTAGTAGTCACTGTCGTCAGACTTGTCCTCGTTCGAGCCTGTAACGAGAATTAATGGTCACGGGAGCGACCCCTATAGATTAGCACAAAGAACGAATGCTAAATAGAAGATCCAAATGCACTCAAACATAGCAAAAATAGATAGAGCTCGATTTATAGAAAATTTGGATATGTGGATCGCATTTTTCAGAGCTCGTATGAATTAGTTATGAATTTTCAAAGATTTAACCATTTTCTGAAAAAGAAAAAGGGTCAATTTATCAGGTGCTGACACATGGCAGCACGGGATTGGGCCACGTGTCACGCACGGGTCAAACAGGGTCAACACAGCGGCTGACATGGCGGATGATGTCATGCTGATGTCAGCGTTGACTGGGTCAACGGGTCTGACAGGTCGGTCCGAGGTGACGTCACTGCTGACGTCAGCGGTCAACAGTCAATGGTCAACGGTCAATTGATAGGTGGGCCCCACTGGCTGTTAACGGGTTGTTAATGGGCCGGCTGGGCTGGATATGGGTCGGGCCAGGCCCGCCATGTGGCATGCTCTGGTGCTACCATGTCATCACGCAGGATTCAAACCGGGCTCGGTCCACGGCTGCTGGTTCACGGTACACCGCACTCCCTGGGGTCCACTGTCAGCAACTCGGGTCCACGTACGCCGGGTGCATCCGGTCCACGCCTAGGTTCATGCGGTCCACAACTTGGTTTACGGTGCACCCGCTTCTCTTGGTCCCACTGTCAGCGACACGGTTCTCGTGGACCACGTCCATCTCCTTCTGACTGCACTCATCCCCTTCCTCTGTCCTCAATGGCCCGACAGCGTGGCTCATCGACAGCGGGGAACCTTGATTCCCGATGCCACGGTGGTCCTCCGATGCCATTAACCTGCCCATCAGCTTCGGGACTTCACGGCGGTCACGATGATGGGCTTCAAGGCGGTGGCTTGGCCTCCGGTAATGAACTCCACGCTCTAGAGCGGCAGCGCACCGGCACGACGATGGCAAGGTGGCTCGGGTCGGTGCTCCAGCGAGGCAATCACGGAGCTAAGGGGTGCACGGAGTTCGTCTCATCAAGGCGAGCGTGGATCAGAGGTCAATGGAAGGCGAGGCGCAATGGTGAGGCGACAGGGTGGCTTCGCCGTGGCGGTGTTCCACGTGCGACGGCTGGCAAGGCGACTCTCCGGTCCGGCATCGGCCTAATACTGTGGTCCAAGGGGGCTCGGCTGGCCTCGTGCGTGTGTGCATGTGTGTCTAGGGAGAAAGGTGGAGGTCTCGGCCTTCGTGCTCCCAAGGCGGAGCGCCATGGCCATAGCAGGGGCGGAGGTTGGAAGAGGGGCGGCGGTGCTCATCGGTGTTTGGAGAGGAGAGAAGGCACGGTACACGTCCAAGCAGCTCTGACGGTGGAGGCTCACGGTTCTGTCCCCGCTCCTTGACGGCTTCGCAGCAGCAGCACGGCGGCACTCTCCTTTTTTCTCCAACTCCGGCGGCGGCCCCTTCTTCTTCCTCGACGCCCTTCTCCTCCAATTCCCCTTCTCTTCTCCAAATTGAGTGGGCTAGGGTGCAATTGAGGTTCCACCAGAGTGGTGGCGGCGGCCGGGAGCCCTAGAGCTCCGGTCCCTTGCTTATATAGGACAGAGGCGGAGGTATGTGGTCGGTGGACGGTGATCGGCGAAGGAGCTCAATCAAGCGGCCAAGGGATAGTCCAAGTCAGCAATTGGGGCTCGGTCTGGGTCCATCAAACAGCGAGATGAGGCTAGTAGGGGCTGGGTGTGAGAGTGCTTTACAGCGGCGTAGTTCACCGCGGCGGTGGCGATGTGCGCGCGTGCGGAGGATTTCGCCCACGGCCGTGGGCTTCTTGTGCAGGGGCTAGTCGGCCGAAGTGGCGAGCGGGCATGCGTCAATGCGGGGAAGGAGCAGATCGAGCGGCCGACATGGCTTGCTTAGCGGCGACGCGGGGGAGCAGCGCCTGACGCGCTAATGACATGTGGGTCCCACTGTGAGGCCTACTCGTCGGCGGCTGTGGCGGCTTCTCCAGCGCGCGGACGCGGGCGCGCGGTGATGGGCCGCCTTGATGGGCCGGCGCGGCCTGTGAGCGTGTGGGTGAGCGAGCGGCCAGCGGCCCGGCTTGCTGGGCTGCTTGCGCGACGAGCGAGCGGGCCGGCGGCCTGGCTGGCTGGGCTGCGTGCTGTGCTGGAGGCTTTTCTTTTTCCTTTTCTTTTTCTTTTCCTTTTTCATTTTCAAATACTTTTATATATACATATTATATTTATGATCTGCTAATTTTATGTAGCAAAGTAGTGAGCATACAAGGCCCTAGAATTGTTAGGGTATTATTCCCTTAATATTTATTTGTCAAAATAAATATTATATTATCATTTTTATTATTCAACACATAAACCAAATAAAATCCAAATCACCCTTTAATGCAACATGATGTATGAACTATTGAAACATTGAAGCATAGCTATTGCAACATCATGTTATATCATATGAAACATTGATCATGGCATAAGACATTAATTAAACTTGATGCTTATGCATGACATGCTAGGGTTAATGCGAGGTTAAGGGTAGATGATGACATGTCACACTCATCACTCAGGGTTTTGTCGAAAAAAATTTGTAGCTCGGATTTTCGGGTTGTTACAGTCCCCCTCATTGAAATCTTGTCCTCGAGATTTAAGAGGTGACATACCCTTCAAAGAGATAAGGATACTGTAGCAGCAGCTGATTCTCATCTTCCCACATTGCTTCACGTTCAGTGTGATTGCTCCATTGAACCTTGCACATAGGGATAGATTTGCTTCGGGTTTCTTTGGTGTCATATCCCAAAATCTTGATGGGGTGCTCTTTATACTCCAGAGTATCTTGGATATCAAGCGCATCGGTGGTAACTGCTTCTTCTTTGGGTACCCTTAAGCACTTGCGTAACTATGAGACATGGAATATGGGATGTACTATCACCAACTGTGGGGGTAGTTCAAGCTTCTATGCGAGCTTTCCAACTCTCTGACAGATACGATAAGGTCCAACATATCTTGGAGCTAGTTTCCCTTTCATGTGGAATCTGACGGTACCACAAAGTGGAGACACTTTGAGATAGACAAAGTCCCCAACTTTGAATTCAAGGTCTCAGCATCTTTTATCTGCGTAGCTCTTCTGTTGGCTTTGAGCGATGCTCAAGTTCTCTCTAACTTGAGCTACTCCTTCTTCGGCTTCATTAATCTTGGCGGGGCCAAAGACTGCCCTCTCACCTGGGTGGTCCCACATCAATGGGGTTCTACATGGTTTGCCATAAAGAGCTTGAAAGGGTGACATCTTGATACTTGCCTGGTAGCTGTTGTTGTATGAGAACTCAGCGAAAGACAAACATTTCTCCCAATCTAAACCATATTTGAGAACACTGGCATGAAGCAGATCCTCAAGAATCTGATTCAACCTTTCTGTCTGACCATCTGTTTGAGGGTGGTAAGTAGTGCTGTAATCAAGGTCAGTCCCAATGGACTCGTGAAGAGCTTTCTAGAATCAGGACATGAATTGAGGTCCACGATCTGACACAATACTCTTTGGAGCTCCATGGAGCCTTAATATCTCCTTGATGTAGATATCTACTAGCTTCTTAGTGCTAACAATGGTTTTGACAGGCACAAAGTGGGCAACTTTTGTCAGACAATCAACAATTACCCAAATGGAATCATTACCAGCTGGTGATCGAGGCAAACCCAGGATGAAATCCATGGATATGCTCTCCCACTTCCATTCAGGAACATCGAGTGGTTTGAGTAATCCAGTGGGTCTTCTGTGTTCAGCCTTGATTCGTTGCAGATGTCACATTTGGCCACATGTCTAGCAATGTCTAACTTCATGCCTTTCCACCAAAAGTGCTTCTTCATATCTTGATACATTTTTGCACCTCCAGGATGGATGCAATACTTAGAGTCATGTGCTTCTGATAGAATTTCCTTACACAAAGTAGGATTGCTGGGTATACAGATTCTGTCCTTGAACTAGATGGTTCCATGCTCATCTTCTCTGAATTCGGGGTTGTAGCCTAGCTTCATCAACCCTCGAATGTAATCCATTTCCTCGCATCTTTTCTAAGCTTCACGAATTCACGTGGTGAGATTATATTTGATGCGAAGTTCATGCAACAGACCATGGGGTACTATCTCAAGCTGGAGATCTTCAATTTCTTTCTTCAATTCAGGTGGCAGGGTTGAGGTGAACAGAGCATGACAATGAGTCTTGTGACTAAGAGCATCTATGACTACATTCGCTTTTCCTGGATGATAGTGCATCTCCATGTCGTAGTCCTTGATTAGCTCTAGCCATCTGTGCTATCTCATATTCAGATCTTCCTGTGTGAAGAAGTACTTTAAGCTCTTGTGATCAGTGTATATATCACACTTGTTGCCAATGAGATAATGCCTCCAGATCTTCAGGGCGTGCACAACGGCAGCTAACTCGAGATCATGAGTGGGGTATCGTTGCTCATGCTCCTTCAGCTGTCGGGAAGCATAAGCAATAACTTTCCCATTCTGCATCAGCAGACAACCTAGTCCTTGGCGAGAGGCATCACAATAGATGACAAAGTCATTAGTGATATCAGGTAAGGCTAGGACAGGCGTGGTAGTGAGCTTCTCCTTGAGAGTTTGGAAACTGTGCTCACACTCGGGTGTCCATTCAAACTCGTTGGTCTTTTTCAACAGATTTGTCATAGGACAAGCTATCTTCAAAAAGTTCTCAATGAATCGGCGATAGTAACCCGCCAATCGCAAGAAACTTCTGATCTCGGCCACATTGCAAGGCTGTTCCTATTCTTTCACGGCCTCTATCTTTGCAGGATCCACAGCAACACCATCAGCTGAGAGTACATGACCAAGAAAAGCAACTTCTTCAAGCCAGGACTCACATTTGCTAAACTTTGCATACAGCTAGTGTTGGGATAGCTTCTTGAGTACTATTCTCAAATGTGCTTCATGTTCTTCGATGGTGGATGAATAAACCAGAATGTCGTTAATGAAGACTACCACAAACCGGTCAAGGTCATCCATAAACACCTTGTTCATCATGTTCATGAAGTAGGCAGGGGCATTCGTGAGACCAAAGGATACAATAGTAAACTCATACTGCCCATAGCGAGTGACAAAAGCTGTCTTAGAAATGTCTTCCTCATGAATCTTCATTTGATGATAACCAAATCTGAGATCAATCTTTGAAAAGTACTTAGCACCATGAAGCTGATCAAGCAAGTCATCAATCCTTGGTAGAGGATACTTGTTCTTGATGGTAACAGCATTGAGATTGTGGTAGTCAACACACATCCTCATTGATCCATCCTTCTTTTTCACAAACAGAACAGGTGATCCCCAGGGCGAAGCACTAGGCCTAATAAAGCCCTTATCGGAAAACTCTTTCAACTGCTTCTTGAGCTCTTCTAGCTCATCAACTGACATGCAGTATGGTTCCCGGCACGAGGTCAATTATGAACTCAACATCACGATCAGGTGGCATGCCTAGCAACTCTTCTAGAAACACATTCTCATATTCCCTGACAATGGGACATCAGCGAGTCTTCTCCTCTTTTGGAGATTCTGCCTGAGACTTGAGTGCATTCAGAGCACATAACATAGATACTAATTTATCCTTCTGAGGTGCACATCTAACTGCTTGGCCAGAAGGGTGAGTTATCTGAACATATCTGGCTGAACAAGAGATCAAACCCTTGTACTCGGTAAGCCAATCCATGCCCAGGATAACATCCAAACCATTTGAAGGTAGAAGGGTAAGGTTAGCTCAGAAGGTTAGACCCTCGATAGAAAGCTTCACTCTCTTACAGATATGGGTGCTTCTCATCTCACCAAGAGGAGAACTGGTGACTATAGGCTCCAAACGTGGAGTGGTAGGTATCTTATTCTCTGATGCAAACTTGGATGAGATGTATGAACATGTAGCTCTAGAATCAAACAGAACAGATGCTTTAATGCCATTAACAAGAAACATACCATACACAACATCTGGGGCGGCTTGAGCTTCTTCTGCATTCATGTGCATGAAGCGACCATGGCTTGTAGATCCATGGTACAGGGACTTGGGTGCAGTAGGTGCGGGTGTCTTCTCAGGACAGTCATACACCTTGTGTCCAGGTTTGCCACAACCAAAGCAAGTGAATAGCACACTGCCTGTGGGGGTTGGCACAGCGGCCTTCCAGTTGCCTGAGTTTGGCGCAGCACGAGCAGGTGTAGAGCTATCGAAACTGTGACATGGTTGTGAATAGTGCTCACGGGGGTAGCGATCCTTCCCAGAGCGGTCACGAGAGCGGTGATCATGAGAGTGACCATGGCGGGAGTGATGGTCATGATAAGAGCAGGAGTGGTCCACAGAGTAGGCACCACCACTCTTACCCAAGCCATAAGTAGGGTCCTTGCTGAAATGAGGACGGCTAGAAGACCTGTCCCGATGGAACCTCTTGCACTCATAGTTACGGTGGAAGCCCTCAAACTTCTTCTTCTCCCTTCTGGACATTTCACCTACCTCCTTCTGATCCTTCTCAATCTGTATGCAGCGATCGATCATGTCACGAAAAGTGTGACTCTTGGTGCCTCATAGGGCCACTTGATCTTGGGGTTTAAACCTTTTCTATACTAAGTAATCTTCTCCTTCTCAGATGCTGCCACATGCAGAGGTGCATAGCACAGCAAACTGGTAAAAGTGTTGGTGTACTCATAGATGTCACATCCCTTCTGGGTGAGGTTGCGGAATTCCTCCTCCTTCTGCTCCATGACTCCCTCAAGGACATGGTACTCGATAAACTCATCAGCGAACTCATTCCAGGTGATGTGATCGGGGTCCTCATGAGCTTGACGGTAGCTGCCCACCAGGAGCGTGCAGCTCCAGTGAGATGGTGAGCAGCGATTCCGACTCGCTCCTCCGGGGTACAAGTGGTAAGCTCCAGCTTCTTCTCAATCTCATGAAGCCAATCATCAATTTCTAGTGGTTCCTTGTAGGTGTCATCAAAAGTGGGTGGCCTGAGCTTTAGAAAACCCTCAAGTTTCCTCTGGAAGTCGTTCGGGTTTCCTCCAAAGCGGTGATTGGCCCCATTGACCAATGCGGCAAGCAGCTGTGTCTGTTGCGCCATCACTTCGGCCAGGTTCGGCGGCGGTGGTGGTGGTGGGATCAGCTGCAGTGAAGGGTTCAGCTGAGGTGGAGGCCCATTGCCATTGGCATCACCTCCTCCAGCAGCACCTCTAGCTGGTGGGGTCTGCTCACAGTCGTTCCCACCCTGGTTGAGGTCGATGGGTGGATCACGACCACCCCTACGTCCATAGCGTCTTCCCCGCCCAAGCTCGGGTTCGGGTGGAGGCAGACGGTTGCCCAGACGTGCGGAGCGAGGTGCAGACATCTGCGACACAGGTCGACAATGGTTTAGTACTTTATTGATTCAATATAATTAAATGATTTCAACGATTTAAGGAAAACATTTAATCTATCCAACACTCATACAAAGAAGCAATAAGAGCCATAAAAATGTGATAAGATCGATCATTCATTACATGGTTTGCATTACATGGCATCATCTCTAGTAGCTACGCTACATGACATGCGAGACTCACACTATGAGAAGGTAACTCATGGAGGGTACATCAGGATAGGTTCATCAGAACTTATGGATAAAAACTAGCTTAACTCTATCTCATAACATGGCCACACAGGGTCCACACTACTCTGACTCGTACATCGGTGTGTTGTACACTGCTGGGTGAAAGCAGCTGCCAAGAACCATCAGCTCCTCCTGTGACATGTGAAGGCACTTCACATAAGCCTGAGCTTCTCTGATCTCCTTGGTAAGCGATAGGTTGGTGGGGGCTGGACAGTGGTCATGCCTCAAGAGAGTCTAGCCAATTTGGAAAGTTTCCTTAAAGGGGTCCTTTCATCTGGCTGACAAAGGAAGTCGGTCCCGCAACTCAACGTACTCCTGGCAGCGTCTCTCATCGGTGTTCTTCCAAGCTATCTTGAGCCTCTTGTACCTGTCCACCAAGGTCTCGTTCTGAATCATCAAGGCAATCAGATGGCCTTGGTTGCACTGCGCTTTTTCTTCTGCTTTCTTTAGGGCTTTGACGAGCATTGACTTCTCACACTGCACGGTGAAGTTGCTCTTGCCATCTTCTCATCTTCTCTTCTGTAGTTCTCTGATCTCCTTATCCCTGTCAATCTTCTCTCCTTCCAACTGGAGAACTGTTGCATCGAGGTAGTAGTTCCGTAGCCCAATGTCCTCAACCTTGTCTCGTAGGTCAGCGACTTTGGCTTTGTGAACCCTTGCCTGTCGTGCGAGCTTGTCCTTTAGCTGGGCGATGGTAGCCTCAAGTCCTTCTTTCTCCTCAGCTTCCTTCTTGCAGAACTCCTGGTACTCCATTAGTGTGTTGCAGTCGAGATGCCTCTTCTTCTCCTAGTGCTCTATGTAGCGGTTCTGCTCGAAGAGGTGAGCGGCGGAGGCACGGCTGCAAAGACTGGTCTCAGCTAGGATAACTGGCCTGACCAGGTCGTCTTGCTACTCTGGTGTGAGGAGAGAGTTCAGGACCTAAGGAAGAAGATGAAACTCTATGTTGCGAAGGTGTTCATAAGAGGTGTTCATCACTTCACGCAGAGCCTTGAGTGACACAGACTGGATTCCTTCCTCAATTGAGTCCCCGACTGTCATCTCTAAGAGAGCTGGTACTGAAGACAGGGTCTGACTTGCAGGTATCTCCAGGTGAGTGACCACGTAACCCTTGATTCCTCCCTCTAGGTCAGGTGCTCCAGTGCAGGTGTACTTGATCTCCTCGATAGGTACTCTGAGAACTCCCAGAACACAACATAGAGTGTACAGAAAGCCTGGGAACTCCTGTCCCTGGTAGGTGAACTCAGCCTTGGGCATGCTGCTCAACAGTCCAAGCGGTGGTCCAAAGCTTGTCATCTGCACGTTTAAAGGGAAAGAGGTCAGCAAGTCAGTCATAATAGAGAAGCCTTGCATAAGAAGAAATGCAGGGTCGGTATATAACCGAAAGAAAAGCTGGTTTGTCCTGTACTAATGTCCATTTCTAGGGTTTCATCCTAGGGTCAAGTATGGCTCCTGATACCAATTGAAACGACCTTGATTTCCATGAAGGGAAATCCACAGAGCCAAAGTGTAATATGACCATTTAAATCACATTACCCGATAACAGTTGAATACCATAATCCATACATCGAACAAAAGAGTGCAATAGAGTGGTTTACAATAACTTATTACATCGCCACTTGGCAGAATCAGAGTTCATGCAGCATAACAATAAAAGCTTGAGGTGCGGAAGCTATCATCTTCGATCCAACTTGAGCGTAGGCACGAAACCCTCAATCGCTATACTCCCCAGATGAGTACTCACTCCTTGAACTGAAACCAAATTTTTAGTATGATTTGTACTGGCCACACTCCCATCCTATGCATTGGTTTGTGGAAGTTGGATGCAAAAATGTATATATCAAAAGGAACCTATAAAGCCGGGGTTGCCTATGCATTAATCAAGTATATAAATAATATAATAAATCATGTTTTAAACACATTCCCATCCCACACATCCATCACCATCCTTCTCTTACTTACCATCCCATCTCCTCCAACACCATCTCAGACTCAAGTCGACAAGCCAACTCCCCCTCGGCTTGCCTCAGTGGCCCGCAGCCCTCAACCTGGCTCACGATCGAAAAATCACACTTAGAGGAAGGTAGAACATTCCGCTCACTAGTCCGGTGCATCCTCCTAAGGAAAGGTCCATAGCCAACGAATTGGCTTATGTATCGATCGATCAACCATACATTCTGTAGAGGTTTCACTAATCCACTAGATAGCCATTTCGGTGCTTGCAATCACCTAGGCAGATTCCGGGTGCCTACTGCCATAGAACGATGCCACTCTACCATCCATCTCTGGATCGCTGGAACTGTGAAGAGAGCATGTATCCGCTCCCGTAGAGGATGCCATGCCATGTACCCACTCCCGAAGGAGGTGCCACGATCATCTCGATAGGGTGTTAGCTCCATCCCATGCATATACCTTCCTATCACTACTCGCCTAGCAGTAGTGGCATCGATCTATCTAGCGGTTTGGCCATCTCCCCCCATGGAGAGTGAGTGGAAAGCAAGAGACTCCTAAGGTCCAGATACCAACGCAGCAGTTCCTAAGTGTGACCAAACTGGGATATCTTCAGCAGGGTTTATCTTTAATGTGCTACCATGGCACCTTCGTTCCGGGCTCCACCTCTCAGAGGATCACACCCAAAGACCACCATCACATCTCAGTTAGCCCGCCACAGGCTCCTCTCATGGGAATTTCCAGATCCATTCCCTAGCAAGACTTGCTCCAAAAGCTCGTCGTAGATCCTGGCTCGATCGACTCAACCCTTACCCTACTCCCTACCGTAAGCTCCACCCCAAACCTAGATATAGCATCATTAGCTCACATGCCCATCTGATCCATGAACTCACACATCTCCAGCCTGGCACCCTCCAAGCCTTTTCGGGGTTCATCACATCGCATCAAAATGTAAGCGAGTGAAGTATATATATAAAATATAGCAGATAAGCAAGTGGCTATCATAACAGCGGGTATGCGGGTGAAAGTTTACAATAATGTAGGGCTCATCAAATAATAATCTATCATGCAATCCTAGCACATGCAAATCATTATAGCAACAGGAATTTAAAGCACTAGCCATACTACATTTTCCATGCGTAATGGGATCTACGAGGTTGGGTGAGGTGTGGCACTTTCACTGATGTAGCCATACTACATTTATCAGGTGCTGACACGTGTCAGCACGAGATTGGGCCACGTGTCAAATGATGTCATGCTGACGTGAGCATTGACTGGGTCAACGGGGTCTGACAGGTGGGTCCGGGGTGACGTCACTGCTGACGTCAGTGGTCAACGGTCAACAGTCAACAGACAGGTGGGCCCCAGTGGGCCGTCAACGGGCCGTTAATGGGCGAGTGGGCTGGATATGGGCCGGGTGTGGCCTGCCACTTGGCACGCTCTGGTGCTGTCACGTCATCACGCTAGATTCAAACCGGGCTCAGTCCACGGCTGCTGGTTCACGGTACACCACACACCCTGTGGTCCACTATCAGTGACTCGGGTCCACGTACGCCGGGTGCATCCGGTCCATGCCTAGGTTCACGTGGTCCACAACTTGGTTTATGGTGCACCCGCTTCTCTTGGTCCCACTGTCAGCGACATGGTTCTCGTGGACCACGACCATCTCCTTCTGACCGCACTCATCCCCTTTCTCTGTCCTCAATGGCCCAACGGCGCGGCTTGCCAACGACGGGGAAACCTCGATTCCCGATGCCACGGTGGTCCTCCGGTGCCATTAACCTGCCCATCAGGTTCGGGACTTCACAGCGGTCACGATGATGGGCTTCAAGGCGACGGCTTGGCCTCCGGTGACGAACTCCATGGTGGACGGTGGCTCGGCCGTGGCGGCGCTCGGTGTACTCTTCACACCGAGTCACTCCAGCTCCAATTCATGGTGTAGATGCGCAATTGGAGTCACGCAGCACCTGCCTAAAGCACCGTCGGTGACCAAAAGCCACTGCAGAGTCCGCGCGGGCAGTAACTCCCATGGCGAAGCTCTGGCGCATCCACGGTGCATGGCTACAACACTCTGAGAGGGTCCACGGCCTCCATCATCTTGTCCAATCAACACAGCTCTCTCCGGCGGTGCTCCTCGGCCCCTTCTTGGTCCTTGCTATGGTCAGAGGCGGCAGGAAAATGGCGACGAACGGTGGCGCTCTGGAGCGGCAGCGCACCGGCACGACGATGGCAAGGTGGCTCGGGTCGGTGCTCTGGCGAGGCAATCATGGAGCCAAGGGGCGCACAGAGTCCATCTCATCTAGGCGAGCGCAGATTCGAGGTCAATGGAAGGCAAGGCGCAATGGTGAGGTGGCAGGGTGACTTTGTCACGGTGGCATTCCGCGCGTGACGGCTGGCAAGGTGGCGCTCTGGTCCGGCTCCGCCTGATGCCATGGTCCAAGGGGGCTCGGCTGGCCTCGTGCGTGTGTGTGTGTCTAGGGAGACCGGTGGAGGTCTCGGCCTTCGCGCTTCCAAGGCAAAGCGCCATGGCCGTAGCAGGGGCGGAGGTTGGAAGAGGGGCGGCGGTGCTCACCGATGTTTGGAGAGGAGAGAAGGCGCGGTACACGTGCAAGTAGCTCAAGCGGTGGTGGCTCGTGGCTCTGTCCCTACTCCTTGATGGCTTTGTAGTAGCAGCACGGTGGCACTCCCCTTTCTTGTCCAACTTCGACGGCGGCCCCTTCTTCTTCCCAATGCCCTTCTCCTCCAATTCCCCTTCTCTTCTCCAAATTGAGCGGGCTAGGGTGCAATTGAGGTGCCACCGGAGTGGTGGCGGCGACCGGGAGCCCTAGAGCTCTGGTCCCTTGCTTATATAGGGCAGAGGCAGAGGTAGGTTGCCGGTGGACAGTGATCGATGAAGGAGCTTGATCAAGCAGCAGAGGGACAGTCCAGGTCAGCAATTGGGGCACGGTCTGGGTCCATGGGACAGCGAGATGAGGCTAGCAGGGGCTGGGCGCGAGAGTGCTTTACAGTGGCGTAGTTCACCACAGCGGCAGCGCATGTGCGCACGCATGCTCGCCCTCGGCCGTGGGCTTCTTGTGCAGGGGCTGGTCAGCCGAGGTGGCGAGCGAGCGTGCGTCGATGCGGGGAAGGAGCAGATCAAGCGGCCGGTGTGACTTTCTTAGCGACAACACCGGGGAGCAGCGCCTGACGTAAGTGACGTCGGGGGCGCGCGGTCGGTCGGTTGACCTCAGCGGCGCTGATGACATGTGGGTCCCACTACAGGGCCCACTCATCAGCGGCTGCAGCGGCTTCTCCAGCGCTTGGACGCGGGCGCACGGTGATGGGCCGCCTTGATGGGCCGGCGCGGCGTGCGAGCGAGCGGTGGCTTGCTGGGCTGCTTGCGCGGTGAGAGAGCGGGCCGGCAGCCTGGCTGGCTGGGCCGCGTGCTGGGCTGGAGGCTTTTCTTTTTCCTTTTCTTTTTCTTTTCATTTTTTATTTTCAAATACTTTTATATATACATATATATATTTATGATGTGCCAATTTTGTGTAGCAAAGTAGTGAGCATACAAGGCCCTAGTATTGTTAGGGTATTATTCCCTTAATATTTATTTGTCAAAATAAATATTATATTATCATTTTTATTATTCAACGCATAAACCAAATAAAATCCAAATCACCCTTTAATGCAACATGATGTATGAACTATTAAAACATTGAAGCATAGCTATTGCAACATCATGTTATATCATATGAAACATTGATCATGGCTTAAGACATTAATTAAACTTGATGCTTATGCATGACATGCTAGGGTTAATGCGAGGTTAAGGGGTAGATGATGACATATCACACTCATCACTCAGGGTTTTGTCAAAAAAAAATTGTAGCTCGGATTTTTGGGTTGTTACAATGGGTCTCCAACTCATGAGCTCATTGGGGACGCCTATATAAGCAAGGGGTAGGGGCGCGGTCAGGGTTACCACACACGCCTTTGGCAGCCACCGTCGCCCTCCCCATGCTTGCGCCTTCTGCTCCTCGTGGACCTAGTAGTCCGGAGGCGCATCGCTTCTTCCCTGCATGTGAGGGATTTCTCAAAGGTGCTACATCTGGAGCACTGGGATGAACCGTGTGAGGGGATTGAGGTGACGGATGACCACGCAACTGCACTGCCTGCTATGACGCATATGACTACATCGAGTCGTCTTCCGCTACACCTACGCGTCTAGTGGTAATCCCTTGTAACTAGCAGTAGATCCTAGTTTATGAGGTCGAAAAGTTTTGTTTTCTGGCTAGCATAGCACCCTCATATCCCTTTAGGATACACAGTCCCCTATTTCTCCAGAACAGGGGACCCCAACGGCGGCAATGGTCGAATTCGCTTCACCACCATGTGACCTCTTAGAGTTCATGGATGGCTTCCATGAAGGCGAGGTGGTGTGCTTCTGGTGGGTGGATAATGTTCTCGGTGACACCAGGGCTGGTAGCGAATCTGCTTGGTGATGACTTAGAGCTACTACTGATGAGCGCAGAGGAGCCGACCACATATTTTGTTGTAGAGCACGACGCAGAGTGGTGGAAGGTGATGCTAGAGGAGATGCGGGCCATCAAGGCAAACAAGACCTGGGACTTCGTCGATCCGCTGGTGGGCTGCCAGCCGATTGGGCTCAAGTGGGTCTACAAGGTCAAGCATGACGAGCAGGGTGCCGTGGGGAAGCACAAGGTGCGGCTCATGATCCACAGCTTCGTGCAGCATGAGGGGATTGATTTCAAGGTGGTGTTCATGTAGGTGGCACGTATGGAGTTGGTGTGGTTCCTACTCATGCTCATGGTCGTCAAGGCTTGGCAAGTCCATCACCTTGACGTCAAATTGGTGTTCTTGAACAGGGACTTGTGGAGATGGTCATCTTCAAGCATGCGCCGGGCTTCATCATCAAAGAAGTAGAGCACAAAGTGTTGCGGCTAAGAAAGGTGCTCTACGGCCTGCGCCAGGCTACACGAGCATGGAACGCCTAGCTCGATGCCATCATGGCAAAGCTTGGGTTCGCACAATGTGCCATGGAGCATGCCCTATACACCTGCCGATGGAGAAAGGAGCATCTCATCGACGGGGAGTACGTGGATGACCTCATCATCACCGGCATGCACATGGGACATCACCTGGTTCAAGGTGGAGATGGTCATCATGTTTCAGATGAGCGACTTGGGTGCACTATCCTACAACCTCGGCATCGAGGTGAAGTAGGGGAAGGACGTCATCAAACTTGGGCAGCGGGCCTACATGTAGAAGCTGCTCAAGCCGGCAGGCATGCGAGCTGGAAGGTAGTGGCCAAGCTGATGGAGGAGCACATCAAGCTCTCAAAGCAGAGCACGGCGGAGAAGGTGGACGTGATGGGCTACCAGACTATCATCGGTGGGATGTGTTGGCTCACACACGTGGTTGAACATCATGTTCGCGGTTAGGTATGTAAGCCAGTTCATGGTGGACCCACACAAGGATCATTGGACGGTGGTCAAGCGGCTGCTGCGGTATGTCCAGGGCATGCTAGACTAGGCATCATCTTCCCCAAGCACGGTGAGCTTCAGCTGACAGCGTTCAATGAGGCACCGCCAAAGGCTGGTAAGCCGAGGCTCATGACTTTCAGTGACACGGACATGGTGGGCGATGTGAATGGGAAATGGAGCACCTCTGGTGTGCTTGTTTTCCTTGGAGTAGTGCCAATCGCCTGGCAATCACTGAAGCAAATGGTGGTGCTGTCAACCTTCGAGGCAGAGAATGTTGTAGCGGCCACCGTGGCGTTCCAGGTTGTGTGGCTGCACCGGCTGCTGGAGAGCTCACCAGCATTGAAGCTTGCCTACCAGCACTAAAGGTGGACAACCAGTGGGCCATTGTGCTAGCGAAGAACCCCGTCCTCCATCACCGGAGCAAGCACATCGATGTGAAGTTCCACTTCCTTCGAAATTGCATCGATGGAGGACAATTTGTCATCGAGTTCGTGGAGACTAGGCGACAGCTCGCTAAAATCCTCACCAAGTTGCTTCATCAACTTTGGTTACCCAATATATGCTATGATAGGTTGCATGGTAGATTTACTTGTTGGCCTATGCCTTTTCAAAACCTTCACCCTCCTTACCCGTTGTTAGCTAGGCTAGACACACGCTTATACATACTTGCTACTTGCTACTTATACTCCACTCTGCATTACGTCTGTGATGTGATGCTGGTGGTGAACCCCTGAGAATAGCTTGGCTTGGGATGCTGTTGACACCAAAACTGGCAAACGGATATACCGCAAGCATACGGTAGTCAATGTAGCCTTTACCGGGAGTATTCCAGGTATCATATTTTCCATGGGGAACGTGAAGTGAACTAACTAGGCTCAAGGTCATCCAGTGATGAAACAAAGGGTTTAGGATAATAGGATAGAGAGGTCTAGCTAGCAAAGATATCTGGTCATGGTATTCTAAGTATACCGAGGTTTATCACCTCCTCCCTAACTGGGGGCGATAGACGAAAAAGCAGGAGACAGAACCCCTACTAAGGCGACTACCCTATTCAGCCCCGCTCTTACTGTGTTAACTTTCCTAACAACACCTACAAGGAACTCTACGCCTAGCGAGGACTGTCACTCTCACACCAGGTGTCTTGCAGTGCGACAAGCAGCTCACACTGGTAAGATGTCGTGTAGACACCACGTCTACACTAATCTTACTACTCTAATCCTTGCAAGAGACTCAAGTAATTTATTAAGTAAAATAGTGCACCAGTAACAAGACCGTATGCTTAAAGTACTAAGACCAGAATATTAAATACTAGAAAATACTCGGATGAATTACTTACAAGAAGCTCGCATGCACTGAGGCGCACCTTGGAGAAGACTACCGACAGGCCAGGACTCCTCCATGGAGACTCCTCACTCTCCCTCTACTAGCATAGCTAAAGATACTAGATAGTGGCTCTCTCATATGTTTCATGCTCTAAAGTGAAGGACTATGGGGGGGTATTTATAGTGGAGGTGGAGTAGGGGCTACTCCAATGCCACGTCAGCGATCCATGTGCCGCCCATCCTCCACCATTGGAACAAACCGACTTGGATACCGACGTAGATGGACAGTAGTGATCGAGCACCATGCATGGAGGCATGCAGGGAATCGGTGGGGACCAACCGACCTGGTTAGGCATCAGGTGGGGGTCGGCTGACCCCCCAATGATAGGTGGGCCTAGCCAGGGTCTTCTGGAAGGTTTCTCATGTCGGTGGAACGATGTGACACTTCAGCGCCCAACAAGTGGGGTCGGATGAGCCCCTGTATGTGTGGTGGGACCATGGATGAGTGTTCCCACATGTCATAGAGTCCATCCTAAGTCTTGGTTATATTGTTGTCACGTTGGTTCCTTCATTATGGGCCCATGGATTCATGTGACTTCATCTTGTACCGTTGAGAGGAAACACACTTGTGATCCAAGGGTTGAACTTGCTTGGGACTGTGTTGGGAGGATCCTGGTGGTCCGACAGAGTCTGGAAGGTCCCATAGGGGGGTCGATCGACCCCCTTTTGTGGAACCAAATGTTTATCTTCTGCAGGTAGCTTCTAGGTGCAATTCTAAGCACAATGGTGGTGCTGGGCCCACCAAGGTGGGGTCGGCCGACCCCATCAGTCTGCCCATCTTTTGCACATTGTCTCCGGAAGCAATGATATTGATAAATGTGAAGTCAATTTGTCATTTGGCTATACCTGGTTGGCTGCCCATCTTTCATTGGAGCTTCGGGACACTGAAAAGTACCTGTTCTAAGTGCCTGCAACAAATAATGACAAGTACATGTGGAACCAAGTTATTTGCACCTAAGTCATTATGTGTTTGGTGGTTTCCTTCTAGAAAAAATATCGTGTTGATGGTTTTGATGGGGTAAAAACATGGTATAACTCCCATCAATAAGATCCCCCATACTTAAGTCTTTGCTCATCCTCGAGCAAGGGTTAGAGAGAAAGATAACATATGATTATGACATCTTTAAGATATTAGCAAACACAAAGCTTTATCAAGAGATATCTCATACAAGTGGGTATGTGGTACAGTCTAGCATATATCCTTTGGATGTTGAAAAATGGAACAGTTCTCAAAGCAAAGTCATCTCCCCATTTTCATATCCTTAGTACTTAGAGTTTTTGACAATGGTTTTAAAATAAAGCACATAGTTCATTCTTACTCCTCAAATAGCACTCTCAAGTCACTCAGTAAGTATATGATTCCTCACCAAGGCATAGCATAAGACTGCCTTCTTTTGTTTCATCCTACATCTATGAGGCTTATGTGGGGCTCAGGTAGGGATAAAAAGGATAGCATACTTGCATTGCATCTATTGTAAAGTCAAACAAGGATCCAAGGAGAAGAATGTCATAATCCTAGATCAAGATGTGCAAGTGTGTGGAGAATGTTGAAATGGAATCCTAATTCTAAATATTTTTGGCACTCCATGCATCATGACTCTCTTTTATTGGATGGAATGAAACTTTTGGAGGGATACGGGCTATAAGATCATATATCCATTTTTTGAATGGGTAGAATTTCTTCCCCTTGGCATGAATTTTTTTACTATAGCCCATATCCTATATTGGCATATGAAGAACTTTTAAAAGGAGAGATGTCATGACGGCAAATGCAGGGAGCAAATTTTGCATAGGGAATGCGTGGCTCTCATGATAAGAGTCAGCATTTTTATTTTGTAGAAAGGGTGCACAACTCTCAGGATAAGAGTTGGCATATGTTTGGTGGATGGATGGGTGCATGTCTTTGTGTACTTCCAGTGTAGCATGTGTATATGTGGCGTGTATGTGATCTTGATCTTGGGACTATGACATAATTCTCAACTTGGGTCGACAAGGTTTGACCAAACTCAACACAAGTACAAGCAGCATAAATAGAAGGGGTTTTGAACATGGTATGAACATATATAGCTTTGGCAGGAATTTTCTTACTATTGAGGAGTAAGTGACACTATGGTTTTATGACATTTTCAAAAATAAATCTCTAAGCACTTTGAGTAGAAATGGTATGAATCATGAGCTAAGAACTATATTACATTTGTCAACAACCAAGTCAATATGATATTCCTATCAAGATATGTGACCCACAAGTATAAACATATGCAAGAATTAGACTTTGTGACGCTTTCTTTGTGATGCTTAATTTTGACGCTTTTACCCTTTAAATGTCATAAATCATGTCTCTCTTTTTTTAGATGCAAGTCTTCTTGTTTTTATTTTTTATTTTTATTTTATCTAAGGAAAGTAAATAAAAGATAAAAGTAAAAATGAAAGAACACAAAGGATTAGGAATGGCAAACCAGTCAGGAAGCATGTAGACAATGAGTAGATGCTGACTGGCGGGTCTAGGGCTCCAAGGTGGGGTCGGCCGACACCACTTGGGCCTTCCCGTTGCTGCTATTTTAATCTCCTCTATTGGACACATACCTCTGCAAACTTGTCTTCCCATTGGCCGCAAAAGTGGGGGTCGGCCGACCCCTTATTTGATTTAAATTTCATCATGCCAACATGTCAGGCCATGTGCTACGCCGTGGTATCTGATTTAAAGTTCAGAGGTGTAGTTGGGGGGTCGACCGACACCCCACACTTGGGTTCTTGAGTATTCTAAAATGCAAAGACATGGGAAACATCAAGTGTAGGTGTCCTACTGGTGGCAACACACCAGCAGAACAAAATTGTATTCATTTTATTTAATGGATCATAGGCACATGTTACCATGATAAAGATTGAATGAACTTAGTTATGTGCCTAGCATATTTGTGAACCAGGTTTGAGCTATACAAGGACAAAGGTCAAAGGAAGAGATCCTAGTGCCCCATTGTTGTCTCAAGGTGTGCAAACCGCATGACTCTCTTCTCCAACAGTCATCCTCGAAACACCTTAATGGCTCACTAATTATGGAGGACTAACCATCCATTGGATGGTCTTTGGGTGAGCTGGTGAAGTTCTACAACTACTTCTTCTCCTCTAAGGTGAACAAGGAACAAAACATCTTCCCTTGTCCCAGCCTACCGCCAACTACCCTTGTGGTTCAAAAGGTGATGGGCATCAAAGGCATGGTAAGGCTCTTCCTCGAACATAATGACCTCCATAGTGATCTCTGGTTTCTCAAGCAGGTCTCCCTTATGATTGCTACTCTAGGTAACTCGGGCGACATAAAGGAGTCTAGAAGGTGTTGATTTTAAGATGAGGAGCATTGGGATGAAGAAGAGGAGGAGGAGAGGTCAGAGGCAGCTATTGCCAAAGATTACAACCCTTGTTTCAATGAGAGTTGCAACTGGGGATAGCTTCTAAGTATTGGCATGACACTCTAGGTCAAAAGGGTCAGGCTAGATCCCCCAACTAGGGGTCACCCAACCTCCTCTTGTTGGAGCCACGAGTTCAATCTTC
This sequence comes from Bothriochloa decipiens, assembly GCA_023333625.1. Taxonomy (NCBI): domain Eukaryota; kingdom Viridiplantae; phylum Streptophyta; class Magnoliopsida; order Poales; family Poaceae; genus Bothriochloa; species Bothriochloa decipiens. The sequence goes on from CM041634.1 coordinate 27,516,121, forward strand.
TCCCTAAACTCTCCTTGTCATAGAACCAGTCTCAAGAATTTTGTATTACGTCAAGTAGGGGTCACCTGACCCATAGTTGATGGGCTCAGAACAAGCAGCTCAAGGTTCAACACTTCCTAGGTGATGAGAAGTGGTTTGGCCAAGTTTGGGCCCAAGTGGGTACTATGCCCAGGTCGCCCGGCCCCTGTTTGGGAGGTTCAGAGCGAACGGGTTCTGGATTTGTACTTCCCCACGTGTCAGAGATGGTATGGCCAAACATGGGCTTGGTTATCCATCAAGAGGGGGTCGCCCGACCCCCCTATGGAGGCTTCACAAGACCAGTTTTGTCATAGAGACTATCATAGGTATGTTCATTCTAATCTAGTGGCCAAACCATACAGAGATGAAAAGAAGTTAAGACATGTAGGTTTTAATCTTGTTGGAACATTTGCAAGGATGAGTTCTAGCATGTCAACTTCTATCAAGACTCATGCTCATGGAAAACTTCAAGAAGGTGGCTACTTACCTTGAAGATGATGAGTTGTAGAATTGGTCCACCTCAGTTGCATCAAAGTTCTTCATAGCCAAAAAACTTGACCCTTGACCTTGAGGATCTCAATTTGTCTCCATGAATGATCTTATGACTTACCCATAGAGATGTTGATGTTCTTGCTATAGGGGTTAGTCTAAAAGTGCAACCAAGTTCCATGCAAATATGTTTGGTTCAATAATCAAGCTTAACACCATGTCAAGTTTGATTAAGGTAGTCTATTCAACCTAAGCACCACGCTTAATTTAAAAGACTATGGAGGTATGATCATTACACCCAAACCAAGGTATGCTTAACATAGAAAAGGAAGCATGATAGGAAAAACAAGATCATTCAACTAGAGACGAGAAGCTTTTTTTATTTTAGAGGGTTGAAGACAAAGGTAAGAGGAATGCACTAAATAAAAGGAAGGGAAAGTGATAAACCAGTCAAGAATTATGGCACAACATAGTGGAGGCTGACTGGTGGGATGAGGGGCCCATGGTTGGGTTGGCTGACCCCACCTTAGAGGCTCCAGCCACTTTGTTTCTTTCCTTGTGCATTCTTACCTCTAATGGTGTGTTCCTACACTGATGCCTTTTGCTCAGGATGTCCTTCAATGACCAAATGTGTTTGAGGGGGTCAGATGACCCTCCCACACTTGGTGTAAAGTGTGCCCTGAGTCGTGGAAACCAAAACAACATCAAGTCCAGGGGTTCTACTGGTGGCAACACACCAGCAGAACCACAAGTCTTACTACCCTACTCAAGTTAGGCACACACATTGTATGATGTTAATTTGAAGACAACTTGTGGGGGCCTAACTGCAACAACTCATACCACTATGAGATTTGGAGAATTTATGATGAACAAAAGCATCTACAACTACTGCAAAGATTTTGGACACAAGAAGATTGAAGGGGCTGTAGATCTCTGGTTTGGTAGTGGTAGAAAGAAAGATTGAGTTGGGAGATTTCTCAAATGAGCAAGGACTGGATGTGAGGATCAGAGGATAACTTCCATGCTCATTGATGAAATTCCTCATCTCAAGGAGTGGGTGAGCGCTTTCCTTTTCATGGCATTCCAAATCCTCCTCAAGACTTGGATATGTCATGGCTGTTTGTGAAACTATCTTAAGCTCACCCCTTGGATCAAGAATAGGATTAGATTCTACCCTTGTGCTAAGAGGTTGGAAAGTCCAAACAGGTAGATATTCTTTGTCTATTTTATGACCAAGCTTCTCATTTCCCAAGGTATTCCCTAAGATTCACTCAACTGGTCTTCCGATAAAAATGAGATGAAAAGACAACCTAGGAAGGTCAACAATGTGGGAATATAGGGAGGTGTTTAGATCATCAATCACTGTAGGCATGCCTTAAAGAACTCCTAAACAATCAGGGTTTTGGCCATTTAGGAGCTATGACATTTTTGAGATTGGAGTAGGTGATTCTTTGATGAACAAGGAAATGAGGAATGAGGAATAAGGAAGAGCACCATTGGGATCATCAAGATCAAGGATGAGTTTAGTTCATCCAAGATCTTGGGTTTTTCCTAATGTGCTACTTGAGAACTCGAGGCATAAAATGGTGCTAATTTGGGAAGTTTCTAAACAGAATCTCTTCTGGAGAGCATTCCCAAAGCTAGCAAGATCATCTAAGAGTTAGCCTCAAAATCGAAGGAGTGATCTAAAGGATGGATTTCTTCCTCCTTCGATGTTTGTGGTATTTGTGGTTCAGGATCGATGGCGGAGTCTCTGGATGGGATTGATGGTGATTCGGCCATCGAGATTTCTTCTTTCTTGGGGATGGAGAAACTCCTTCCCCTTCTATTGAAAGTTTAGGATCTCTCTTCGAAGATGGGCAACACGAGAAATAGGAAAGACAGCTAAGCAGAGTTTGGATTGAAGGCTGTCCTATTCTCTATGTGCACTCACTACGTGTTGAGCATACCAATGTTTAGCTATCCCCGTTGAACAAAATGGGAATAGCTTCCATTTCAAGGTATTTCGTGTCATGCCTTTAATAAGAAGACATGAGCACAATTGCTCAAAATCACATAAGTGAGTCTAAGGGTTCTCATCTTCTTCCTAGCAAAAGGTTATTTTTGACCATAGCTATGAAACTAGGGTGAAGCTCATAGCTAGGTGAAAGAATATGATAGAATAATGGTGGTGGCTCTAAACTAGGCCCTTTGGAGCGGCAAGATGAGAAATGGACGTTTGGTTTTTGGAGTGGAAAGTAAAAAATAGAAGAAAGATAAAATAAAGATAACTAGGATGACCTGATTCTAAGTTAGATTAGCTACCGTTCCCCGGTAACGACGCCAGAAAGCTTGTTGACACCAGAAGTGCCAAACGGATATACCGCAAGCGTATGGTAGTCAATGTAGCCTTCACCGGGAGTATTCCAGGTATCGTATTTTCCACAAGGAACGTGAAGTGAACTAACTAGGCTCAAGGCTGTCCAGTGATGAAACAAAGGGCCTAAGATAATAGGATAGAGAAGTCTAGCTAGCAAAGATATCTGATCATGACATTCTAAGTATATCGAGGTTTATCACTCCTCCCTTACTGGGGGCGATAGACGAGAAAGTAGGAGATAGAACCCCTACTAAGGCGACTACCCTATTCAGCCCCGCTCTCACTGTGTTAACTTGCCTAACAACACCTACAAGGAACTCTAACCCTAGCAAGGACTGTCACTCTCGCACTAGGTGTCCTGCAGCACGACAAGCAGCTCACACTAGTAAGATGTCATTTAGACACCACGCCTACACTAATCTTACTACATTAATCCTTGCAAGAAACTCGAGTAATTTACTAAGTAAAACAGTGCACCAGTAACAAGACCGTATACTTAAAGTACTAAGACCAGAATAGGGTGGGCCCAGCTAGGGTCTTCTGGAAGGTTTCTCATGTCGGTGGAAAGATGTGACACTTTGGCGCCCACCAAGTGGGGTCGGCCGACCCCCTCTATGTGAGGTGGGACCATGGGTGAGTGTCCCCACATGTCATGGAGTCCATCCTAAGTCTTGGTTATGTTATTGTCATGTTGGTTCCTTCATTGTTGGCCCGTGGATCCATGTGACTTCATCTTGTACCATTGAGAGGAAACACACATGTGATCCAAGGGTTGAACATGCTTGGGACTATGTTGGGAGGATCCTGGCGGTCCAGTAGAGTCTGGAAGGTCCCATAGGGGGGTTGGCTGACCCCCCTTTGGTGGAACCAAATGTTCATCTTCTGCAGGTAGATTCTAGGAGCAATTCTAAGCACAATGGTGGTGCTGGGCCCACCAAGGTGGGGTTGGCCAACCCCATCATTATGCCCATCATTTGCACATTGTCTTGGGAAGCAATGATATTGATGAACGTGAAGTCGGTTTGTCATTTGGCTATACCTGGTTGGCTGCCCATCTTTCATATGAAGCTTCGGGACACTGAAAAGTACCTATTCTGAGTGCCTGCAACAAATAATAACAATACATGTGGAACCAAGTTATTTGTAAAGTCACTAGGTTTCCTTCCAGAAAGAATGTCTTGTTAATGGATTTGATGGGGTAAAAACATGGTATAACTCCCATCAACTGATGCCGACCTTGTTGTGGTTGTGAGAGAACATCTGCGTGTGTCTTGGGTGCATGTATGGTGAGGGTTGAGTCGATTGGATAGGATCTACGGTGAGCCATGAGGCAAGTCTTACCAGGGGATGCGTCGTGGGCATCCCCACGAGAGGTACCTATGGCAACTTGTCAGTGTTTTGACCCTCGAGGGGTTAACTCCAATGAGTAATATTTGTAATTGCGTGCTCCCTTAATCCGGTGGGTGATGCAAGAAGGACACGGCGATTTATCCTGGTTCGGGCAAAGAAGGCCCTACGTCCAGTGGGGGGAGGATAGTTCGTGTTATCTTGCACCGAAGTGCTAGTACAGGGGAAAATACAAGCAGGTGTGAGGAGCGTGAGTTGGGGCTTGGGCGTTCGGACGCCTAGCTCTCTACCTTACGCTGGCTCACGGTGTCGTTCTATGATCTAAAGACTTAGCGTTTCTATGCTCTAGATCCTCTCTTTTGGTCCTCTTTTCTAACGTCCTGGCGCCTCCTTTTATAGGTGAAGGAGGGGCACAGGAGTACATATATTTAGCGTTCGCATGGCCGGTGACGCATGGCATTGAGGCCGATCACATCGGTGCTGCTGTAGTGATGTACGTCGGTATGGAGGCCCTGCAGCCGTCGCGTCAGGAGTTGTTGAAGTGCCACTCGAGGGTTCGTCCGATGAAGTCGAGGGTCAGCGGTCGAGGACTTGGCTTGAGCCGAGGGGGTCGAATCAAAGGGGTCGAGCCTCACCGGATAAGGTCGAATCCCGAGAAATGCGGGAAACGTGCTGATTTATGCGTCTTGAGGGGGTGTTGGACGGGGCACAGTGCTCGACATCGTGCAACAGTGAAGTACAATCCGTGGGATTCTGGGGCATGGGCGGTAAAAGCAAGATTTGACCGCCACTCCCACAACTGTTACCGTAACTATGGCCATACGGTTAGGCGGGGGTAGGTAAAACGCATTAAATGCACCCGGATCCGTACGGAGGGAGTCGGTAGCCGAGGGGTGCGCCGTCCTTGAGGGCAGGCTCATTCGCCGGGTGAAGTTCTGTCCTTGAGGGAAGGCTCGTTCGCTGGGCGAAGTTCTGTCCTCGAGGGCAGGCGCATTCACTGGGCAAAGTTCCATCCTCGAGGGGTCGCCCGAATTGTACCCTCGAGTGTACAGTCCCAGTCGGCTCGGTAACCCCTCGAGCAGGCTTCGGCTTTGGGCCGCCGTAGTCCATTCGTGGGTCAACCCAGTATGCTTTAGCCCGTGGGCCTTCGAACGTTATTCGTTGGAGGTCACTAGAGGGTTCACGTTGCTGATTTTGCGGGGTTTAGTCCGGTAAACCAAGGGTTTGCGGTACCGATTCCCTAGGTAACGACAGTAGCCCCTGAGCCCCTGCGCAAGCTATGGCACTCGGGCAGGGGGTCAGGAATTGGGAACAGGACGTGATTCGGATCTTTCCATGGGGTCGCGCGAGCGACCCCCGCGGGGGTAGCCCTCGAGGCCTCGTAGGAGTCGAAAGACTCCTATGAGGGCTTCATTTGTCTTTGATCGAGGGGTGCTTGTCTAGTCGGGTATAGGCTTGAACTGGAGTCATAGCGCTTTACCGAGGGGTGCGTCAGGACACCGAGCCCCCGGGGGATTTTCGACCCTCTTTCGTATAGGGGTGCCGGGCACAGTCGAGCTCCCGAGCCTCGTGCGGCTAGGGCGTTACCGGCCTCGGCATTCATCTCACGAGTCCTTTCGATCGGACGTGAGGCGAGAAGCATCGGACTACCCTCAATAGGGCGACCCGCGAAGTTCTCAGTGAGCCGGTAACAGGAAAATCCAAGTGAGAGCCAGTTCCTCATTCGATAGAGGTCGGCAGGAGGCCCGGAGGCGGTCTCATTAAAGCAAAACGCAATGGACCTACGGATACCGATTCCATTTGATAGGTCTCGACGGCTCGATGCCTCCCTTCATTTCGCCTTGGATGTGTCCAAAGGGGTCTCGAGAGTTCATTCTTGAGCAAGGCCTCGTGTTGGCTCCCTCTTGGTCACCCCTGACTCGGGTGCTCGAGGGTGGCTGTCGAACCCTGATCGTGGGGCCAGCCTTCGCTCCCTCGAGGCTTAGGGCCAGAGCCCGATTTTTCTGGTGCTCAAAGGCGGCCGTTGAGCCCTCACTCGAGGACCGGCCTTCGCTCCTTCGAGACATTGAGGTAGGGCCAGAGCCCGTTTTTTGCTGCTCAAGGGCGGCCATTGAGCCCTCACTCGAGGACCGGCCTTTGCTCCCTCGAGACTACGAGGCGGGGCCAGAGCCTGTTTACCTTCTCCTGGAAGAATCCGCCGGTAAGTGACACTTATTTTTCTTACCGTTAGACGCGCCTTTTGAGGAGGAAGCTAAAACGATGCGGTAGTGGAGATCGTGGTGGGCCCGAGCAACGGCTCTTTGCCAGAGGTGTGACACGTGTGTCCGGTCGAGGATCGAGGGGGTGAATAGTCAGGTAAGCGCATTAATTGCGGGAAGTTACCTTTTTCCTGCCGCCGGACTCCGCCCGTCATTCTTCCTGGGTATAAATACGAAGGGGGACAGGCGCTGTTCGCCCCCACCCTTACCATCCTCCCAAATTCCTGCTTTCCTGCGCGCGTGAGAGTAAAAACTTAGAGTGAGAAGTCATGATTGGGAACCTTCCCAGTCGTCCGTCCGCCAAGGAGATTCGTGCTGCTGTTGCCGCCGCTGCGTCCACCGAGCAGATCTGTGTTGCCGCTGCTGCCATGGCCCCCATCCTTCAGCCCACCGAACCCTGGTGCCCGTCGACCGTGATGCGGCAAAGGCTGAACGAGCTGGTGGGAGAAGGACTTCTCCGCCCCGTCACCGATCCGAATCAACCGGAGTGGATTGCGCTGCCGAGGAGCCACCAAGAGCCGAGCCCGCCAGAGGGCTATGTGGTGAGCTTCGTCAAATATCATCGGCATGGGTTCGGCATACCCCCGAGCGAGTTCATGTGGGGATTGATGAACTTCTATGGTGTTGAGCTCTAGCATTTCTCCCCCAACGCCATCTCCAACGCCACCATCTTCGTGGCCGTCTGTGAGGGCTACCTCGGGATGGCACCACATTGGGAGCTGTGGCTCCACCATTACAAGGGGGAGTGGTTCGCCTCCCCGGTGGCGCCAGGAGTAAGGCGAATCACCAGAGCGGGGTGCCTCAACTTCATGTTGAAGACTGGGAGGTCGGAGGAGCCACGCGAGTATATCCCCACCGGGTTGATGTCCAACCACTCTTGGTGGGACGAGCAATGGTTCTACCTTCGCAACGACGGAGGCTATCTCCCGCCGTACACCGGGCGGCTTATCACCGAGCGTCCATACAACTGGCCGCACGGTGTCGCGGGAGATCTTCAGCGTCGACTTCATCCCCTCGTTGCCACGATGAAGACCCTTCGAGAGGCAGGCCTGACGGCGGGTGTGGTGGTCTCGGCCTTCCACAGTCGACGGGTGCTCCCTCTGATGGAGCGCCCGCTGCGGTTGGACGAGATGCACCCCTCGGCGGCGCCCGAGGTTATCGAGAGGTGCCGGATGTCCGGCAAGAAGCCATCTGCCGCGGAAGTCGTCGCACGGGTAAAGGGGATGGTCGCGGGCTCGTTCAGGGTGGAAGACGTCAACCACCTCCCCATGCGGCCGGAGGAGGGTTGCCTTGACCTGGTGAGTGCCCCGACCCATGCCTTTCGCATTTTCATTCCGCCCCCTTCTCTCGTCCCTATGACTAAACATTTTTGTGTAGGGGAGAATCAACTACCAGAGATCGAGGCCCCCGCTGAGGGAGGACGCTCCCGACCGTCAGGTAAGACGCTTCACCGCCCAGCAAGAAAAGCGGTGTAAGGACGAAGAGGAGAAGAACAAGGCCAAGAAGCTCCGGGAGCGCAAAAGGCTTGCGAGGCGCCGCGCTGAGCAGAGGCGCGATGGGCTCCCAGAGGAGGAGTCTCCCTCGTCCTAGGGAGATGAAGATGATGCTGATGATGATAGCGATGACGTCGAGGGGGTGGCGGGGCGTCTCGACCGCATCTTGTCGGGTTCCTCCCATGTTGATCGCCCCTTCGTGCAGGAGGAGGCGGTGGAGGAGCACGCCCCCCAGCCGGTGGCGTCGGCCTCGGAGCACCAGCGTGGGAAAAGGCGGGCCGACGCCTCGACTCGAGGGTGTTCACCCCCTCCCGTCTTACTCGAGGCGGGAAACTCGGTCCCGGTCGTCTGCGTGGGCGGAGCAGAGCCGTGCTTAGGAGGCTCCGTCGGAGCAGGGAGGCGCGGCGACCCCACCGATGGCCCCAAGCAGCCTTAGCCTTGGGAAGAGCTCGGCTTCGGGAGGGGTCTCGAGACCTGCTGGCAGTTTGAGGGGGACCCGAAAGGCCTCTATCCCCTTTGAGTAAGCGTTGTTGATTCAATTCCTTTTTTGTTGCATCCTTATTGTGCAGTTTAATCAGTTTTTTGCCGTCCTCTTCTCATCCAGGCCCAAGCGCCAAATCGAGGAGGCGTCTCTTGCCCCGGCTAAGCAGCTCAAGGTGGACGCAGCTGCAAAGATGGAGGCCCTGGTCACAGGTGCGACGTCGAGGCCCTTGGCTCCGTGGGAAGCCAAGTGGTTGTCCTCAGCCCTTGGGGCTATGGCGCGCGGTAGGCTGACGGGTTCCGCTCTCGCTGCAGGGTCGAACGTCTCGGGGGCCGCGACGGGCGGTGACTTCGAGCCAAGGAGGACGCAAGAGGGAGGGAGCGCCTCCTTAATGTCATTGTCTGTGGTCCTCGAGCTCGGCCCGGCGCCAGGGGGCGGAGCCCCGACGCCGGGAGCTTCTGCTCCTGGCCGACCGGAGGCCTCGATCCCCGCACCTAAGGCGGGAGCCCCTGAGGGCCAGGAGCTAGGAGAGGGGGTAGCCGTCATCGACCTTGAGGGTGAGGAGACCACACCCCTTCCCCCCTCGACAGGAGGGCAGAGACCTTGGCCAGCGGGGCTACACGAGCTCGAGGCCCAGAGGAAGCAGGAGCAGGGGGCCCTGCAAGAAGCGGAGCTGCCGCAACTGCAGCAGGAGGGGGAGAAGGAGCCACTGGAGTAGCGAGAAGAGGAGGAGGAAAACTGGGGGCCAGCCCCAGCATCAGCAGGCGCAGCAGACGCCGCCAGGGGGTATGGCGCCGCTGGACCCGCCGGCGCAGCAGCCGCCCGAGACATTGGAGGCAGAGGGGACATCAGGACTGCCCAAGCAATGGGTGTCTGTGATTACCCTGGACGAGCTGCTGGCTAAAGAAGAAACGGTGTCGAAGGTGTCGACGGTCCCGCGGCTGCTGGGGGTGCAGTCGGAGGAGGTCTCGGTACCAAACCCACCGGAAGATGCATCGATGGTGGATCTGTCGACGCCACAGGACGTGGTGTTGGGGGAAGCGATGGTCTCGACACCTCCGCTGCCTCTGAAGGCGCCAGAAGCAACATCGAGCCAGCCGCTGCAACCATTGATGGAGCAGCCGGAGGAGATGGCGGCTTCTGGCTCGTCGAGGAGGTCGACTTCCGACCTCAGGCTAAGGGATGTAGGCGCCGCGTCGAAATTTCGCACCCCGGCAGAGTTGGCCGTGCGTTACGGCGTCCCATGCGATGTTGTGGACGAGATCGAGTCCTTGGCACGAACCAAGGTCGAGATGGTCCTTCCGCATTGGGGCAAGGAGCGCATTGTACTCCGGGAACTTGGCGACTCCAGTGCTCCGGGGATCGAGATGGATGACCCGGCGGAAGTCAAGTGCTGGGAGGATGCCGAGCGGTCCTGGGCGTGGTTGCAGCACTTGCTAAAGCTGGACGTCGATCTCGCCAAAGGCCTCGATCGGAACCTCGCGGTGAGTCCCTGTGTAGACCATATGTGGTTTTTTGAGTTCTTTCGTATGAAATGCCTTAACCCTTGACTTCCTATCCCCAGGAGGTGCGGAGGCGTTCCTACTCCAAGTAAGACTTCCTCCACAAAACGCACAACAGCCAGGAGGAAGTGCTTCGCCAACTCGAAGCCAGTTGCTCTGCGCAGGGCAGGGTGGCCGAGATCGAGGAGGAGCTGAAGCGGACCAGGGAGGAGGCCGCCAAAGCCAAAGAGGAGGCCACCCAAGTGAAGGAGGACGCCGAAGCTGCTCGAGGGAAGCCGCCCACCTCAAGGAGGAGCTCAAGCGTGCTAGGAAGGAGGCTGACGCGGCCAAGGCCAAAGCGGGGAGGGCCAAGGGCGAGAGCATCCGAGCCCAGGAGCGCGTCGAGCTACTCGTGGGGGAGGCTCAAAGCTCCGTGGAGTGCATCCGCTCGCTCGACGCCAGTTTCGCTGAAGTCTCCACGGCGCGCAACACCCTCTCCGCCTTGGCCCAGGAGGAGAAGAATCGGGCCGCTAGCCTGGAAACCCAACTTGGGGTGATGAAGGCTACCCTCCAAGAGAAGGAGCAGGCCATCATTTTGGCTGGTGGCGCCCTCGAGACCCTCCGCTGCGAGAAGACGGAGGTGACCCGGGCCTTCAAGGAGGCCCAGCGGGAGCGGGACGAGGCCCGGGAGGAGCGCGACGCCGTGCTAGGGGATCGCCGCGCCCTCGAGACTCGTTGTGCCGGTGAGTTCCTTGAAGAGCCTTTGTTCTTTTTTCTTCCCGTATGGTTTGTCTAACTCTTGTTGTGTTTCAGGCATCGAGTCTGAGCTGCTCACTACCCAAACCGCCGCCAAGGCGCTGCAGGAGAGCCTCACGGTGGAGGGGGCACTTCTCAGCCAGCTCCGGGTTGCCCTCGACAGGCTCTGCGCCTCCTGGGAGGTCGGGCCTGTCGAGGGTGCTGAAGAAGACATCACGGATGTCGCGCTCGTCGACTAGATCTACTACCTCAATGCCACCCTTCGTGATCACGTGCGGGAGGCGCTTCACACCAGCGTCAAGCGGGCGCTAGCAGTGGTCTCCTCCGGCTTCATCTTCGACATGAACGTGGTCGCCCAAGGCTTCATTCCTGATATCTCGAAGACCGACGCTGAGAACAAGGAGTGATGCTAAGGGCTCATCAATGACGCCGAGAGGCCGGGGGGAGCGCTGGCGAAGTTATTCGAGGACGAAGTTCTCCCCCTCGCAGATGAAGGGTACAGCGTCGAGGAGGGCGGCGACGAAGCGGGACTGTAGGGCAAGGCTGGGCGAAGATGCCCACGTAATAAGTTAGTTTTTTGTAACTCGTATTCAATGTGGCTTTGAAAGCCTTTTTGAACATGAATGCATCTATCGTAATGCAATTTGTCATTTTACTTTCAAGCCTTCTCTGCTTTCTTTCACCTAGACTTTGCTTTTTTGACTAAGTTTTCGACGCATCCTCGTATCCTTCAAGGGGGAGCGAGTGGAGGTACCATAGCCCGGAGGCGTAGGAGAGCTCCCGGCTCGACAGCCCTCGACCCTCTAGGGAGTTTGAGGGATTTTCTACTTAATCGCGAAGCGTATCGAGGCGTGAGAAAGAAGAGGCGCTCGAGTTCTGATCGCCTGACTTTTGCTTTTTGACTAAGTGTTTGACGCAGGCTCGTATCCCTCGAGGGGGAGCGAGTGGAGGTACCATAGCCCAGAGGTGTAGGAGAGCTTCGGCTCGACAGCCCTCGACCCCTAGGGAGTTCGAGGCGTTTTCAACTTGTTGCGAAGCGAGAGGAGACGCTCGAAAAAATCGTTCGCATTTTTAGGAACTTAGGGGGTTACCCCCCGTTAGCCCCCGAGGGAGGCTCGACTCTGGCGAGACAGGGTCGAGGCTACCTCTTGCATGTACAATAACAAGTTTGAACTTATAATCAAAAGTACTCCTTATATTTGTCATGCGAAAATGTACAAAATATGCGAGAATGTACGAGGGCATCGGTGCCCTAAGGGTAGAAATGACGTAGCTGCTCGATGTTCCATGCGTTGGTGAGGATTTCGCCTTTGTCGTTAGCGAGTTTGTATGTCTCGGGCTTTAGCACCTCCGCTACGGCGTATGGGCCTTCCCATGGCGGGGTCAGCTTGTGACGTCCTTTGTTGCTCTGTCATCGACGTAGGACGAGGTCTCCAACTTGGAAGCCCCTCGGCGCGCGTGCTTTTCGTGGTAGCGTCGACGTTTTTGCTGATACCTCGCGGAGTGAATTAGTGCCATGTCTCGAGCCTCCTCGAGCTGGTCGACGGCGTTTGTGAGGGCTTCTTTATTGCTTTGCTCGTTGTACGCCTTTAGTCGAGGGGAACCATACTCGAGGTCAGTGGGGAGGACGGCCTCAGACCCAAAGACCAAGAAGAATGGGGTGAACCCCGTGGCTCGACTAGGTGTTGTCCTTAAGCTCCATAGGACCGAAGGCAGCTCCGTGGCCCATTTTTTCCATGCTTGCTGATTTTTCTTCTTCTTGTTGTTTCTCTTTGACCCTTTGCTCGAGCCTCCGGCGTCGTCGGCTGCCGGCGCCTTTCCCTTGTCCTTCCTGTCACTGAAGAAGGCGCCGATCGCCTCTTCGCCAGCCGCGTAGTTGGCGACCACATCCATCAGCTCGTCGACGGTGTCGGGGCGGTTACGCCCCAACTCGCGAACTAGGTCCTTGCAGGTTGTACCCGCAACGAATGCTAGAATGACGTCGAGATCAGAGATGTGGGGTAGTTTGGTGCGGAGCTTGGAGAATCGTCGAGCAAAGTCACGGAGAGACTCCCCGGGTTTTTGCTTATAGTTGCGCAGTTCCCAGGAGTTCCCGGGATGCACGTAGGTACCTTTGAAGTTCCCCTCGAAGATACGGACAAGGTCAATCCAGCCGCGAATCTGGTCAGGGGGAAGCTCCTCGAGCCACCTACGCGCGGTGTCAGACAGGAACAGGGGAAGGTGACGTATGATGGCGTGATCATCACATGCCCCGCCTACCTGACAAGCCAGCCAAAAGTCAGCTAGCCAGAGCTCAGGATTGGTTTTGCCATTGTATTTGACTATGCTCGTGGGAGGTCAAAACTTGTCGGGCAGCTGGGCGCAGCGGATCGTCCTGCTGAAGACTCAGGGACCCAGTGGCTTCGGGGCCCATCGGTCTTCGTCGCTGTCGTAATGCCCTCCACGATGGGCGCTGTACCCTCGATCCTCGGCATCCCCGTGCTTGCGCCTGCGGTTCTCGACAATGTCAAGGCGCGCGTTGCGTGGAGCGCGGTCGTCATTGACACGTTCTCAGGTCAGCTTCCTCTTCGGTTGGGGGGCCGCCCCCTGATCGACCGAGCTCTCCCTTTCGGGCTAGGAGGGCTCGACCTGAGGTTCAAGGCTGCCCCTCGATGCCTCGAGGCTGAGCTCTCGGCTTGCTGAACAGCAGCTACTTGGAGGAGGTCCTCGACCTCATGTTGTATCCGCCGAGCTTGCGAGTTGGATGGCGCGGGCATATTGCGAAGGAGCATAGCCGCCGCGACAATGTTTTGGCTCACTCGGGGGTAACGGATGGCGGGTTGCTCGGGTGCCCCTACCTCGTTGATCTGCCAGTGGACCTCTCGGGCCCAAGCTCGGGCTCTACCGCCGGGCGGTCGCCGCTCTTGCTCGAGGGGTAGCTCGAGCAGGCGCAATCGTTCCTGCTCATCGGCGAGCTTCGCCTACAACTCCTGAATTTGTGCTAGCTGTGCGTCCTACTCGATGGGATGGGGGCACGCCTCTTGGGGTGCGTTTGGTTGTTGGTCCTCTGCTCTGGGAAGAGCACCTCCCGCCGCAACGGTAGCTGCCACGGCCATTGGATCGATGGTGTCCTGATTGGAGTCGACATCGCCATCGATGTGGAGGCACTCGTGGGTAGGATCCCAATGATCAGAGTCAGAGTCGGGGTCGCCACAGCAGAAAATGGGCAATTGTCCCCGCGCCTCCTCCTGCAACTGTCGTCGGAGTGTGCCGACGGTGTACCTCCGGGGGCCGGGCGCTCTCGCAAAGGCCAAGCCCTCGGAGGCTAATGTGATAGTCCCCACGTCCATCATTGCATGGAAAAGGGCGCCTGGGCGGTCCTCTAATGCGCTCATGTTGGAGTGGGTCACTGTCGGGATCGTCGTCGTGGCATTGTTGAAGTCGAACGAAGGCCGCCGATGACGCTCGAACAGCTCGTGTGGGAGCGGGCTCGATCGAGCGGGGACTTCGTCGTGCTTCCTCGATGAGCGTACTGCAAAGGTGGAGTCAGGGTTGTGGTAGGGTCCTGCTGGTTTGCCCTCTACCTCTAAAATCGGGTCAGACAATCCCTCAACAAGGGGTTCCTCATCTCCGGTTAGGGGCAAGGAGAAAGCGACGGGAACCATCCTCGGCTTAGGTTGATGGCCATGACGGTGTCGATCGTGCCTCCTTCTGGATGTGGAAGCATGGTGGTGAGACCGGTGAGCGGCCCCCCATGATTGTGGGGGCATACCGCGACCTCTGTTCGGGTCACTGATCGAGAGCAGGGTCATGTCACAGCCCTAGCCGACTATCATGAACTCCAGGCTCCCAAACCAGATAACCGTAGCGCACGGAAGTGGTGAAACAAAGTCGCCCATTCGGAAAAATGGTGGGAAATCGTTAGTGACACGCGTGCCCCCTACCTGGCGCACCACATGTCAATGTTTCGACCCTCGAGGGGTTAACTCCAACGAGTAATATTTGTAATTGCGTGCTCCCTTAATCCGGTGGGTGATGCAAGAAGGACACGACGATTTATCCTGGTTCGGGCAAAGAAGGCCCTACGTCCAGCGGAGGGAGGATAGTTCGTGTTATCTTGCACCGAAGTGCTAGTACAGGGGAAAATACAAGCAGGTGTGAGGAGCGTGAGTTGGGGCTTGGGCGTTCGGACGCCTAGCTCTCGACCTTACGCTGGCTCACGGTGTCATTCTGTGATCTAAAGACTTAGTGTTTCTATGCTCTAGATCCTCTCTTTTGGTCCTCTTTTCTAACGTCCTGGCGCCTCCTTTTATAGGTGAAGGAGGGGCACAGGAGTACATATATTTAGCGTTCGCATGGCCGGTGACGCATGGCGTTGAGGCCGATCACGTCGGTGCTGCTGTAGTGATGTATGTCGGTATGGAGGCCCTGCAGCCGTCGCGTCGGGAGTTGTTGAAGTGCCACTCAAGGGTTCGTCCGATGAAGTCGAGGGTCAGCGGTCGAGGACTTGGCTCTAGTCGAGGGGGTCGAATCGAAGGGGTCGAGCCTCACCGGATAAGGTCGAATCCCGGGAAATGCGGGAAACGTGCTGATTTATGCGTCTCGAGGGGGTGTTGGATGGGGCACAGTGCTCGGCATGGTGCAATAGCGAAGTACGATCCGCGGGATTCCAGGGCATGGGCGGTAAAAGCAAGATTTGACCGCCACTCCCACAGCTATTACCGTAACTGTGGCCATACGGTTAGGCGGGGGTAGGTAAAACGCATTAAATGCACCCGGATCCTTACGGAGGGAGTCGGTAGCCGAGGGGTGCGCCGTCCTCGAGGGCAGGCTCATTCGCCGGGCGAAGTTCCGTCCTCGAGGGCAGGCTTGTTCGCCGGGCAAAGTTCCGTCCTCGAGGGCAGGCGTGTTCGCCGGGCAAAGTTCTGTCCTCGAGGGGTCGCCCAAATTGTACCCTCGAGTGTACAGTCCCAGTCCGCTCAGTAACCCCTCGAGCAGGCTTCGGCTTTGGGCCGCCATAGTCCATTCATGGGTAACCCAGTATGCTTTAGCCTGCGGGCCTTCAAACGTTATTTGTGGGAGGTCACTAGAGGGTTCACGTTGCTGATTTTGCGGGGTTTAGTCCGGTAAACCAAGGGTTTGGGGTACCCATTCCCTAGGTAATGACACAACTAAATGGACTTGAGGAGTGATTCGAGGAGGATTGCCTCTATGATATGAGACCCCGGATGAAAGTATGTTAGTAGCACGAGATGTAGCACATCAGTTTTGGAGGAGATATCCTATCTGATGCCACCTAGGAACTGATATATCATAAGAACCGAAACCACGAACCTTTCGTGCACTCCACTCACTCCTTCTTCAATGGAAATGAAAGTTCGACTAGTCTGGACAATGCCATTACTACTAGGTTGTTAGGCGATCAGGTGGAACGGTATGGTTGGCAACATGTACCATTGGCTAGGCCAGGTACTACTCTTTCTAGTCTTAGCACGTCAGGTAAGCCGATGATTTCTAGGGCTGAGTGGTAGAATGGTATTATTCTAGGCTAGGTCGTCTGGAATCAGCCTAGACGAGCGCATGTCTATGATGGTGATCTGGTGGTTATGGGTGTACATGCTTTGCACAGTTGTTTGAATCTATATGTGTAGTGTGCGGCCTCGGTAGGGCCATTCCGTGACCTACACATCTCTCGGTTAGAGAGAGGAGTCCTTCTACCTTCCCCTAGTTTTACCCGATGACATGTTGGCCGCTTAGGCAAGGACAAGAGGGAGTTGTGCTTGCCGCCCACGTGTGAGCATGATGGGTTGTGTAGATTGGTTGAGTGGTGGGTGGTGGTGTTAGTACGGAAGTGGGAATGGAATTAAGATAAAATTTGATAAACTATTATAAAATATGGATTATGTAATATCCGGTTTTAAGAACAAAACCAGATATACAACATATGTGAGTCCTTGGAGTCAATTCCCACAAATAGCTACAAGTAAAGGGTAGTATCATTAGACAATGCTTAATATATAACGTACATAGTACAAGAAAGATATACCCTTAGGTAGCAATCAGCGGAAAGACAACTCTGATCTTTAGGTAAGGACTCCACTCCACTGGATCCAACTGACTGATAGATCACAAGCCTAAACTTCTCCTGAGGTGGTCGGGGAAAATAGCAAGAGTGAGTCCATGTAGAACTCAACAAGTATAGTATGGGTTTCATGAGACTCAAATAAGCTAACACTATTTAGACTGCATTTAGCTTTTAATGATATGTCAAGTTTTAGCATTAGCAACAAGGTAGTGATATGCCCATAACCACATGATCAGAATAACATGAATAATAAGTAGCACATGAATTTCACAAATAAACATTAAGAAAGTTTCATTAATGATCAACTATTCCATAGATGTCTCCAAGGCGGCCCTATCTGTGGGCACGGACGATATATCGATTTAACTCTGCGTAGAGGTGTACACTTTCACTACGAGTCATGATTTTCAAACGCATGGGTTTATAACTCCCAAACACTCAAAAACCATATAAAGCCACTCATAGGTTCATCTAACACGTTAGGGCCGCAGGGTCATCGGATGTAGGAAAACCCTCCTCCCAATATGGCACATCCCAGTTATACACATACTAAAGAAGCCGTCCTATACCTGACTTGCAGATCCTCTAACTCGCTAGAAAAGGTCCTATGAACAACTAGAGCTAGAGTCATATAGCCCCCGCAACTGTACATTAAGTCTCGGAGGTTCACAAACAGATAGGACCTTAATTAAAAAGGTTTTCTCTTATTGTTCATGGCATAGTTATTAACCAAGTTATGAGATCATGATTCAAATAGAGCACTAGCAGGCATACTACCCAAATGCATAGCCCAAGACAAGGTATTTAGGATTCAATCACTAGGAATTTCTACTTAGGTAGCAAAAGACACATGCACATGTAATTTAGTGATTATCATGAACAGGTCACAAGGATGGTCCCAAAACTATACTTGCCATATGCTTAGATCCTTCTTTAAGTCTAAACCTTTATAGAATTGCTTCTTGATCTTCAACTTCTTCTTGATCTCAAACGCAAAGCTCACCAACTCGACACGATCATAGAACACCACACAAGCATCTATGCAATCATACATGAAGCAAAAAATTGGACTAAATTAGAACAGTACACCAATCATAGTAAAATAGATTGAAAAACTTTCAAAACCAATCTACGCATTACTACGATCACATAGACACAAAAAGCACTCTAATCGGAGTTAAAATGGAGAAGATATGATTTAAACAAGTTTTCCTATTATAAAATAATAGATTAAAATAAAGCTCGGTTTTGAAAAGTCTAATATAAATCTAACAGTGATACTAACATGTAGAGTTTTGTCAGGTACCTAAAAAAGGGGTACCCTAAACCCTCGACTAATGGGAATTAACCCCTGACATCAACAAGCCAAACTCGGTGTCATTAGTCCTCGCCTAGCGCAGAAACACAAGTGTCAGGTCATACCGGGCCAGCCCACAAACAGGCCTCGGAGGTTCGGGCAGCCACCCATCCGACGTACCCCACTCGAGGCAAAGTAGACCACTCGAGGGTACCTCGAGGTAAAGTAGACCAATCGAGGGTACCGCTCGACCTACACCTCGGTGACGGAGATTTACCCGAGCGAACGGGCACCCCTCGAATGCGACGCACCCCTCGAATACCTACCTCATGTATGAGTCCAGGAGGATTTAATACATTCTACCTGCTCCCGCCTAACTTCATGGCCACAGTGACGGTCACAGTTACAATTACACCAGTCAAATCTTACTTTTACCTCCCGTACCCGGGAATCTAGCGGGTCGTACTGCACTGTAGCTCCATGCCGCGCACTATGCCTAGTATCAGGTGACCCCTCGAGGCATATTTACCAGTATCCGTACAGCATTTCTTGGGGCTCAGCCTTATCCATTCGGGCCTTGACCCCCCTCGACCACCTCTTGAGCCAGACTTCGTCATCACCGGTCCGCACTCTAACAACTCCCAACGTGACGGCTACAGGGGTCTGCACGACCATGCTTGGACATCCGTCTATCACCGACTATCAGTGGCGTCACCTTACGCATGAGAAGGATGGCCGCGTCATCTCCGAGCATGTCGCTACAGGACTCGCCATGCCCGACGCACGCCTCTACAGCAACACCGACATGATCGGCATCATCTCCTCGATGTCAGCAGCCACATCCGCCCTAAGATCCATGTACCCCTGTGCCCCTCCTTCGCCTATAAAAGGAGGTGCCAGGCCCTAGCTTGAGGGAGGAAATGAACTCCACCAAAGCATAAGGCATAGAGAGCAATCAGAGCCTATAGCGCTCAAGTCCTAGCTCACTCACTCACATGCTTGTATTCACCCCTGTACAAGCACTTTGGTGCAAGATAATACAAACTCTCTCCCCTACTGGACATAGGGCCTTCTTTTGCCTGAACCAGGATAAACCTTGTGTTCTTCTTGCATCACCATCCAGATTAGGGAGCACGCAGCACATATTCACTCATTGGTGCTAGACCCCCGGGTTCGAAACACCGACAATTGGCGTGCCAGGTAGGGGAACTGTGTGTCCCTAACAATTTCCCACCATTTTTTCGGATGGTAGACCCAGCTTCATCGCTTCCATGTGCCACGGTGATTTGGTTTGGGAGCCTGGAGTTCATGTCCCTCGGCCATGGCTACAACATGACCCTGCTCTCGGTTAGAGATCTGAGCGGATGCCGCACTGAGCCCCCACGCTTAGGAGGGGCACACGCCGGTCTCGGCACCATGCCTCCACGTCCAGGAGGAGGCGCGATCAGTGCTGCCATCATCATTAACCTGTGTCTGGGTTGCCACCCGCCGTGTTTCCCCTGCTCCTGGTAGGCAACGAGGGGCCCCTGGTTGGGGACCAATCTGATGCATGTCCAAGAATGGAGGACCAGCCAGCAGGGCCCTATGGAAACCCTGACTTTACCTTCGTGATGCATTCATTGAGGGAGCCCGGCGAGGCTCCTCCGGTGCACTCGACACCATCACCCCCCAACTTGTTGCCGTACGGGCTGTTCGGGACCCGTCGTCAGTTCACACTCAGCCTAGACAACGCCACTAGGATGAACTCTGCCATGATATGCTCCAATGTGAGTGCACATGAGGACCACCCGGGGGCTCTCTTGCGTGCTACCATGGACCTGGCAGTTGTCCTGTCGGCCTTCGAGGACCTTGGTTTCTCGTGAGCACCTGGCCCGAGGCGGTACACCCTCGGCACGATGTGGCATCAGCTGGAGGAGGAACGGCGTAGGCAGTTCCCCATCTTCTACTCCGACAGCCCTGACTCAGACTCCGACCACTACGACCCCACCCACGAGTGTTTTCACGTCAAGGGCGGAGTCGCGTCGAGCGATAACACCATCGACCCCATGGCCACGGCAGCAGCCGCAGCCATAGCCGAAAGAGCTCCTGTCGTGGCGGACCCAGAGGAGCAGTCGCCAGCTGCGCCCCAAGATGAACGCCCATGTCTGGACGACCAAGACGCTTAGCTCGCGTAGGTCTGAGAGATGTGGGCCAAACTCGATGAGGATCAGGAGCGCCTACGACAGCTCGAGCGGACCCTCGAGCAGGAGCGCTGACCCCGCCTGGCGGAAGGGCCTGAGCTTGAGCCCGAGAGGTCAACCGATAGATCATTGAAGACAGGGGACCCAAGCACCCGGTCATCAACTGTTTCCCCCAAGCCAGTCAGAACATCGTCACGGCCTCTATGCTTCTTAATAACATGCCCGTGTTGTCGAACCCTCAGGCTTGGCAGATACAGAACGAGGTTGAGGGACTTCTCAAGGTCACGGCCACACAGCAGGCCAAGAGCTCGGCCTCGAGACATTGAGGGGTGGCCTTGGAGCAACCCGTCAAACCCCCCGCAATGAGAGGAAGACCTCGGTTCATCAGGAGGTGGCCCCCCGAGCAAAGAAGTCAATCCCCATCCAGCACCGCATCGTCGAAACCACAAAGCCCAAGACACGCGCTATGACATCATTGAGAATCGACGGAGCAAGAACGGGGACACTGAAGATCGAGGCTACAGCGCCCATCGAGGGGGACGCTATGACAATGACAAGGACCGTCGGGCTCCCGAGCCGTCGGGCCCTCGAGTCTTCAGCAGTGTGATCCATAACACGCCACTGCTGAACCCCTTCTAGCCCCCACAAGTGTCATCAAGTACAACGGGGAGACCAAGCCTGAGCTCTGGTTGGCCTATTTTCGGCTAGCCTGCCAGCTAGGTGGGGCACGCGACGACCGCGCCATCATCCGCCAACTTCCCCTGTTCCTCTCCAACACTGCCCGAAGGTGGCTCGAGGAGCTTCCTCCCGATTAGATCCGCAACTGGGCCGACCTGGTGTGAGTCTTTGAAGGAAACTTCAAGGGGACCTACATGCACCCTGGCAATTCCTAGGACCTCTGCAACTGCAAGCAGCAGCCTAGGGAGTCATTTTGCGACTTCGCCCGACGCTTCTCCAAGCAGTGCACCAAGCTCCCACACATCCCCAACCACGACGTCATCCTGGCGTTCGTCTCAGGTACCACCTGCAAGGAGTTGGTACGAGAGCTGGGACGCAACTGCCCCAAGACCGTCGATGAGCTGATGGACATAGTTGCCAACTACGCGGTCGGCGAGGAAGCGGTCCGAGCATTCTTCGTCAACGAGAAAGACAAAGGGAAGGCACAGGCGGCCAACGCTGAGGACACGAGCAAGGGCCCCAAGAAGGGCAATAAGAAGAAGAAGAACCAGCATGGCAAGCGTGAGGCTGCGGACGACGATCTCGTTGCCGCGGTTGAGCGCAAGAAGCCTCAAGGTCCCCCGAGGGGGCCGTCTTCGACAAGATGCTAAAGGAGCCCTGCCCTTACCACAAGGGAGGGGCTAATCATAACCTCAAGGACTGCTGCATGCTCAGGAACTACTACAAGAGTCTAGGCATTGAGAAGGACGAGTAGAAGAAGGACAAGGGAGGTGACAAGGGTGGCGACAAGAAGGACGACAAGTTCCCCGAGGTCTATAATTGCTACATGATCTATGGCGGCCCCTCGACAGCGCAAGAGAGAGCTTCGAGAGGTCTTCTCAGTTCGAGTTGCTACACCCCAATACCTCGACTAGTCCGATGCTCCCATCATGTTCAACCGTGATGACCATCCAGATTGCATCGTCAACCCAGGAGTCTACTCGCTCGTCGTTGACCCCATCATCATCATCACCCGCTTCTCCAAGGTCCTCATGGACAGAGGCAGTAGCCTCAACATCATCTACCTCAAGACCCTTGACCTCCTGGGGGTCAAGAGATCATAGCTGCGGCCTAGCACCAGGGGCTTCCATGGAGTTGTGCCAAGGAAGAAGGCCCTGCCCGTTGGTTGCATCAACCTCCCCGGCTACTTTGGCACCCCCACGAACTTCAGAAAGGAGATCCTCACCTTCAAGGTGGTTGGGTTCCACGGCACGTACCACGCCATCAACGGTTAACCCAGATACGCGCAGTTCATGGTGATGCCTAACTACACATATCTCAAGCTCAAGATGCCGGGACCCAAGGGCCTCATCACCATCGGCTCCTCCTATGAGAACACATACGACTGTGATGTCGAGTGCATCGAGAATGGAGAGGCTGTCAAGGAGACCACCAGGCTGGCCTTGACCCTCGAGGGCCTTGCCACTGAGGCCCCCAAGCCCAAGCGCCACGCGAGCAGCTTCACGCCCGCAGAAGACACCAAGAAGATCCCCCTCGAACCGAGCGGCTCCGGTGAGAAGGCGCTGACGATCAGTGCCACCCTCGACAGCAAATAGGAAGCAGTGCTCATTGACTTCATCAAATAGGAAGCAGTGCTCATCGACTTCAGCAAATAGGAATGCTGACATGTTTGTGTGGAGCCCCTCAGACATGCTGGGCATACCAAGGGAAGTCGCCAAGCATGCCTTAGAGATCTAGGTCAGGTCCAGACCAATGAAGCAACGCCTGCGACGCTTCGATGAAGAGAAGCGCAAGATCATTGGCGAGAAGGTGCACAAGCTTCTGGAGGCCGGTTTCATCAAGGAGGTTCATCATCCTGAGTGGTTAGCCAACCCTGTACTAGTTAAGAAAAACAATGGAAAAATGAGGATGTGTGTTGATTATACTAGTTTAAATAAAGCATGCCCCAAAGTTCCATTTCCTTTACAATGCATTGATCAAATTGTTGACTCCACTGCGGGATCTGAAACTCTGTCTTTCCTTGATGCTTATTTTGGTTACCATCAAATCAAGATGAAGGAGTCCGATCAGCTCACGATCTCCTTTATCACCCCCTTTCGCATGTACTGCTATGTTACCATGCCCTTCAGCCTTTGAAACACCAAGGCGACATACCAATGGTGCATGCTTCATGTTTTCGGTGAGCACATAGGGAAAACGGTCGAGGCCTACATTGACGACATTGTAGTCAAGTCAAAAAAGGTCAACAACCTCATCGAGGACCTCAAGATCGTGTTTGAGAGCCTTCGAGCCAAAAACATCAAGCTCAACCCTGAGAAATGTGTCTTTGGTGTCCCTCGAGGCATGATTTTAGGATACATCATCTCTCAGCACGGTATCGAGGCCAACCCTGAGAAGGTCGCGGCGATCACAAAAATGGGGCCGATTCAAGAACTGAAGGGCGTACAAAAAGTCATGGGCTGCCTCGCAGCCCTCAGTCACTTCATCTCGCGCCTAGGAGAAAAGGCCCTGCCGTTGTACCAACTCCTAAAGAAATTCAAGCACTTTGCATGGACTGTCGAGGCCGAGGAGGTCCTCGGTAAGCTCAAAAATATGCTGACCTCCCCCTTGATTCTCGTACCACCTCGACCTGCCATGCCATCTGAACCAGCCGAGCCACTTCTCCTCTATGTCACTGCAACCACTCAGGTGGTCAGCGTGGCCATAGAGGTTGAAAGGCAGGAGGAAGGGCACGCACTGCCCGTCCAACGACCGGTTTACTTCATCAGCGAGGTGCTCTTGGAAACAAAGGTTCGCTATCCGCAAATCTAGAAGCTTCTCTATGCCATCGTGCTCACGCGCCACAAGCTCTAGCACTATTTCCTCAGCCACCCAGTCACCATGGTTTCATCCTCAGCACTACTTCATCACCGAGTGGACCGACACCTAGCTTCCGCCGGCGTAGATTCAAGCCGAGCTGTGGACAATGTACTTCGACGGGTCGCTCATGAAGATAGGAGTAGGCGTGGGCAACAACATCGTAGAGTATGAGGCCCTCGTCAATGGTCTATGAATCGCCCTTGAGCTCAGGGTTTGACGCCTTGACATTCGAGGCGACTCACAACTCGTCATCGACCAGGTAATAAAGGCCTCAAGCTACCATGACACTAAGATGGAGGCCTACTACAATGAGGAACACAAGCTAGAGGATAAGTTCCATGGACTCGAGCTCAACCACATCACTCGATACTACAACGAAGCCACGGACAAGCTCACCACAATTGCGACTACTCGAGGCACCGTCCCGCCAGACGTCTTCTTGAGGGACCTCCTCGAGCCCTCTGTTGACTTGGGCTCAAGGGCTGGCACTGCACCATCAACACTCGACCCCCGACCTCAACCAAGGCCCCCTCAACTGGGGCTGAGGTCATGGAGATCGAGGGGTCACCTCCACCACCAAGCCCACCACCGGATTGGCGCGTTCCCATTCTCGACTTCCTTATTCGAGGGGAGCTCCCAGAAGACCGAACCGAGGCTCGACGGATAGCTCGACGGGCCAAGACCTACGTCATCTACAGGGATGACAAGGAGCTCTACCGATGAAGCCCGACTAGGATCCTCCAACGTTGTATTAGCATCGAGGAAGGCAGAAGGCTCCTCGTGGACATTCACTCGGGGGCTTGCGGCCATCACGCCACACTAAGGACCCTCATCGCTAATGCCTTCCGGCAAGGTTTCTACTAGCCGACCGCCATCTCCGACTCCATCAACCTCGTCCACTCGTGCGAGGGGTGCCAGTTCTACGCCAAGCGGACACACCTCCCAGCTCACACCCTGTAGATGATCCCCATCACATGGCCCTTTGCTATTTGGGGGCTCGATCTCGCGCATTTTCTCATAGCCGTCGACAAATTCACCAAGTGGATCGAGGCCCAGCCCATCGGCAAAATTCGCTCCGAGCAGGCAATCGCATTCTTCACCGACATCATCCACCGCTTTGTGGTCCCGAACGTCATCATCACCGACAATGGCACGCAGTTCACTGGTAAAAAGTTCTTGAACTTTTGCAACCGTAATCATATTTGTGTGAATTAGTCCAAAGTCGCTCATCCTCGAACCAATGGCCAGGTCAAACATGCCAATGGCATGATCCTTCAGGGTCTCAAACCAAGAATCTACAACCGGTTGAAGAAGTATGGCACGAAATGGGCTGCTGAGCTACCTTCAGTCCTATGGAGCCTAAGGACGACACCTAGTCAAGCTATGGGATTTACCCCGTTCTTCCTGGTCTACGGGTCCGAGGTCGTCCTCCCCACTGACCTCGAGTAGGGGTCCCCTCGACTAAAGGCCTACAACAAGCAAACGAACGAGGAGGTCCTCGCAAATGTTGTCGACCAGCTTGAAAAAGCTTGAGACATGACCCTCCTCCATTCTGCGAGGTTCCAGCAGAAGCTTCGATGCTACCACGACAAACACGTGTGCAAGAGGGAATTCCAAGTCGGTGATCTTGTCCTCCGTCGATGACAAAGCAACAAGGGGCGCCACAAGTTGACTCCATCGTGGGAAGGCCCATACACGGTAGCTGAGGTGCTGAAACCTGGGACATACAAGCTAGCGAACAACAAAGGCGAAACCTTCATCAATGCTTGGAACATCAAACGGCTATGTTGCTTTTACCCCTAGGGCCTCGAGGCCTTGTACATTTTGTGTATTTTGTACATCTATCGCATCATGAATGAATAAAAAGACTCTCAACATCAGTTCTTTTGTTTGTTCAGAAAATAATAATGGTAGCCTCGACTCTGCTTCATCAGAGTCAAGACTCCCTCGGGGGCTAACAAGGGGAACCCCCTAGGCTCCTAAAAAACCCGAACGTTTTTTCAAAACTCGACATTGCTTTCTTCTTCTATGCCTCGAACACACTTTGCAACAAAGTAGAAAACACCTCAAACTCCATAAGGGTCGAGGGCCATCGAGCCAGGAGCTCTCCTATGCCTCTATGCTAAGGTACCCTCACTCTCTCCCCCCTCGAGGGATACGAGCCCGTGTCAAAAACTTAGTCAAAAAGTAAAATTCAGGTAAAAAAGAACAAGAGAACTCGAGCCTAAAAATATACCAATGAGCATTACAAATAGTGCATAATGTTTTAAGGCCCCCAGGGCCGCGACATCAGAATATCACAAAAACTAACTTATTACATGGACCTCTCTGCCTAGAATTGGCTCACAGGCCTTGGCGTTTGTCGCCTCCGTCACCGCCGTCGCCGTCATTGTCATCACCACCACCGTTGCCGCCCTCATCAAAGTCAGGAAGGAGGACCTCGGGCTTGAACAAATTCACCATCCATTCACCGGGCCCCTCAGCATCCGCAATCAGAGCTTGGAGCCTCTCCTTGTTCTCAGCGTTGGTTCTACTAGGGTCATCGATGAAGCCATGGGATACAACCTCCATGTCGTACGTGAAGCCAGAGTAGACGACCGCCATCGTCCACTTCACGCCAATATGGAGTGCATCTCGGACCTGCTCCCTGAAGATGCGCCTGAGGTCCCACATCCGATTGACAAGGGAGTTTCCACACGACTAACCCTTGACCTCTGCCTCCTCGAGGCCGACCTCGAAAGCATCGCAGACCGAGTTGATGGTGGTGCGGAGCTTGTCGGTCACTGCCATTTCATCTTGTAGGGCATCTTGGAGGGTCTGGGAGGCTACCTTGGTCTAGGCCAGTTGTGTCTTGAGGTCTAAAATGCAAAAACAAACTTCAGCCATGACGAACGGAAGAAATAAGTCCAAAGCCAAAAAGAGGAAAACTACCATCACAGTGGGTGTTGAGGGCTGTGTGCGCATCTGCCGCCTCGTCACGCTCCCTTTGGGCCACCTTGAGGGCATGGACCAACTCTGTCTTCTCAAACCACAGGTCCTCAAGGGCCTTGTTAGCTAGAATGATGGCCCTCTCTTTATCCTAAAGGGTTTCCTTCAGCTTGGCGACCTCGGCGACAAGGGCGTCGGCTCGGCGCTTCTCCTCCTAGCTGAGATAACGAGGGCATCGTGGGCCTCTGAAACCTAAGCGACGTCAGTCTTGAGCCCCCTGATGCACTCGGCGGAGTCGTGAACCTCCCCCTCAAGTGACTGGATGCGCTCAAGGGCCTTATGCGCCTCCTCCAGAGCCAGGCCGGCGTCACACTTAGCCTTCTTGGCTTCCTCCTTGGCCAAAGCAGTTTCCTCTTTGGCCCTATAGGCCACCTCCCTCGCTGTGGCAGTATCCTCCTGGGCTCGAGCCACCTCCCCTCTAGCCATGTCAGCTTCCTCCTTAGCCTTGGTGGCCTCCTCCATTGCTTTCTTCGTCTCCTCTTCAGCTTGGGCCAGCTCATCCCAAGCAGACCGGCCGGCCTCGAGTTGACGCTGCACTTCCTCTCGACCATCATGCATCGTATGGAGGAAGTGGGACTTTGTGTGGGAGTGCCT
Source organism: Bothriochloa decipiens (assembly GCA_023333625.1). Classification (NCBI taxonomy): domain Eukaryota; kingdom Viridiplantae; phylum Streptophyta; class Magnoliopsida; order Poales; family Poaceae; genus Bothriochloa; species Bothriochloa decipiens. The sequence continues at coordinate 27,543,463 of CM041634.1, forward strand.
CCTCAGCTTCTAAAAGCAAGAAACAAGAAGTCAGATACCAAGTTGAGATAGTATCCAAGTCCAAAGCACTCGGAAAAAAGCTTACTGAGAAGACCCGGCCCAGATCCTCGGTGACGACGTCAACAGCCAGCTTCAGGGCATGCTCCAGCCATGCCCGTTACTCCTCTGCATCCTCCCAATGAGTTACCTCCGCTGCATTGTCCATGAAGGTCCCAGAGGCACTGGGTTTCAGTGGGTCTCGGAGCAAGAAGCACTCCCTACCCCAGGAGGGGAAGGCTGCCTGGACCCTCTCCTGCACCGATGACCTGACATGCTCCACCGTGTCAGGTGAACCACTGTAACAGGCCACTCGGTCGGCCAGAGAGGGGAACGGTAGCTCATCCTTCGCTGTGACCCCAGACGCCCCAACCTCGCCAATCGATCGCCCTGCCATGGCAAGAAAGCCAGGGTCGGACCAACTAGGGCCGCAAGGGGTCCCTCGGGCGGTGGATGCACCGTCGAGGAGAAGTGCGTCCTCCTCCTCTACTCGCTAAGGCAGCAGTGATGAACCCACGGTGGCTGTCTCCTCAGGCGGTGCCGGCGATGCGCGTAGGACCATCGACGCATCTTGTGCCGCGTCCTGCTGCTGCAGCAGCTGGTCCAGGGTAATCATGGCCTCTCCCTGTGGTTGAGGGAGGCTCGAGACTGTCGGCTCCTCTTGCAGCTCGATCGTCCACCGTGACAGCGAGTTTAAGAATGCCACGCCCTCCAGCGGCGTTTGCTGCTGCTGCTGCTTCTCTAGCCACTGTTGTTGCTATTGTTGTTGTTGCTACTGCTACTACTGTGGTTGCACTGACTGGCTCAAAGCCAGCCGCTCCACCTCTTGCTGCTGCTTGGGCTGGCTCCAGGCTAGTCCCTCTCCCCCCAGCCGCTCTTGCGGCTCCTCCTCCTGCCGCTTATGCAGCCGGTCCTCCTCCTCCTTCCTCTGCGGGCTATCCTACTCTCGCTTTCGCTAGGCCTCTATCTCGTATAGGCTCTTTGGCCATGGCTCCCGCCCCTCTCACTGGGAAGGAGGTGCTCCTACGTCCTGGGGGCACTCCACCATCTCCTCAATGAAGATGAGAGGAACCGTGGCCTCTTCATCCCCAAGGACGATCGGGGCACTTTTCGACCCAGGCTCGCGGCTGTCGTGGGCTCCCCCATTGGTTGTGGGGGCCTTGACCGGACTAGGTGTAGGGGCCACGACCATCGTGTTCGGGGCACCAACCCTGCTCTCCAGCACCTGCCCCCGGTCAGAGTCGCTGCCCACCACGGCCCCCTCACCGCTCGAGCCTGCAACGAGACAAGAGCCCGTCAGCCTGCCTCGAGTAATCGTTACCTGAGCTTGTAATAGCCAGGCTGCCTCAGATGTCGACAGGGGCCTCAGGATCACACCTGCCCCTCCAGCTACCATACTCGTGGCCGCATCCACCTTGAGGCGCTTGGTCGGTGAAGGGTTTGCCTCCTCCACTTGACACTTAAGCCTGGGCAACGTAGGCAAAAGTAGGAATATCAAGCAAAGCCTGGAATCGTAGGAAAAAGGAAAAATTTTGGATGGCAAAACTCACCCTAGGGGAATGACGACCGACCCGGGCCCCCTCGAAGTACCTGGGTGCCTTGACGGCACCCTCTGAACCAGATCATGTCTGGAGCTAGAGCTGCCCGGGGCGACCGGCTCGGACCTCGGCACCCCGAGTCCAACTTGAGCCGCCTCTCGTGAATCATGCGTCGAGGGTGGTGTCGCCCACTCCTCCAAGCCTGTTCGACCCCGGGTCCTCTCCTCAAGCATCTAGGACCTCGTTTGGTGAGGCGAGGCGCCGGGCGGACCCCGGGACGAGGCCAGCGAGATGCCACCACGGGAGTGTCGAGACGAGGACCCAGCACGGGCCAAGGAACCGCCTTGACTCCTGTCTTGCGGCCACTCCAGAACGTCCTCCTGCGCCGAGGGCACGTTAGCTCAGGGGAGGCTGGGGAGATGGGGCTCGAGGCGCTGCCATCCTCTTGACATCATCGTCATCATCTTCCTCCTCATCCTCCTTGGAGGAAGACTACTTCTCAGGCAGCCCATCACGCCTTTGCTTCGCGCGGCGCTTCTCGCGCTCTGTACGCGCGAGGCTTTTTTCTTTTTTCCTCTTCTTCTCCTTGTCCTGCCCCTTCTTCTGTTGATGATCGGTAAAGCGCCTCACCTGTCGGTTGGGGTTGTCCTCCCTCACCGAGGGCCTCGACACCCTGCAGTTGATTTTCCCCCGTGCGAAAGCATCCAGGCATAAGAGCAAAGGGAAGGAAGAGAGGCAAAGCAAAACTCGAAAGGCACAGCTTGAGGCACTTATTAGGTCAAGATGGCCTTCCTCCAACAACATGGGGATGTGGTTGATGTGCTCCGCTCAGAAGGCGCCGGCGACCGCCCCTTCACCCACGACACAATCTTCTCGGGTGGCAACGCCTCGGCCGACATGCAGCACCCCTTGAGCTACTCGGGCATGGCCTTGGGCCCATCTGGTCCAGCCGTAATGGATGCACCGTCAAAGGGAGCACCCTCCGATGGTGAAAGGCCAAGATGACAATCGCCGCCGTCAAACCCGCATCACGAAATCTCCACAGCGTAGTGAGGAGAGGCCTCAATCGAGGCTATAAATCCGATGCCATGTCGTGCGGCCAGTTGAACGGACACTCCATGATTAGGCGCCCTGTGTACGGCGGGAAGTATCCCTCATCATTGTGGAGGTAGAACCACTGTGCATCCCACTGAGCATGGTTGGACATCAGCCCGGTGGGGATGTACTCGCGCGGCTCCACCCCCCGGCCTATCTTCAGTGCTAGGTTGCAGGAACCAGCGTAGACGATTCTCCTCGCGCCTTGTTCCACCAGGGCAGTGAAGAACTCCCACTTCTAGAGGTAGAGCCACAACTCCCAGTGTGGCTCCTCCCCCAGGTATCCCTCGCAGACGGCCATGAAGATAGCGGAGCTAGAGATGGCGTTGGGAGAGAAGTACTGAAGCCCGACCCCGTAATCATGGAGCAGTGCCCACATGAATCGGCTCGGGGGAAATCCAAGCCCATGCCGGTGGAACTTGATGAAGCTCACGACGTAGCCGTCCGGCGGGTTCGGCTCCCGATCCCTCCGTGGTGGCGCTATCCACTCTGGCTAATCCGGTGTGGTGATAGGGTGAAGGAGCCCCTTCCCCACCAGCTCCAACAACCTCTGCTCTGTCACGGTCGACGGGCACCAGGACTCCAGAGGAAGAAAAGTGAGCGCCATGACGGCGGCTGCGGCGCGGATTTGCTCGATGGACGGGCGACCGGGAAGATTCCCAATCACGATCACGCTCACTAACCCCTCTTCTCTAGCACTAGCGAGCAGGGATTCAGAAGCTCTAACGGCAGCGGCGGAGGCAAATTGGCAAGAATGGAAGCGGATGGCACCCCACATCCCATGAATTTATACTCAGGGGAAGAGCAACGGGCGGATCCGACGGTGGGAAAAGGTAAACCCCGCATTTACTGTGCCCACCTAACCGCCCCTCGATTCTCGTAGCAGAACATGCGCTGTTACCTAGGTCCACCACAACCACGTCGTTTCAACCTGCACCTCAAAAGGCACGCCCAACGGGCGGGAGCGCTACATTATCCGCCAACGGAGTCTTCCACGAGAAGAAAAACGGGCCCCGGCCCTACAACAAGCCTCGAGAGAGTGAAGGCTGACCCTCGGTCAGGGTTCGACAGCCGCTCTCGAGCACCCGAGTCAAGGACACCCCAGGGGAGCCACATGAAGCTCAGTTCGAGGACGAACCCTTGAGATCCCCTCGGGTGTATCCAAGGCAAAACGAGAGGATTACCATGGAATCCCCACGGAGGGAGGCACGAGCCACCGAGTCCTATCGAATGGAACTGGTATCCATATATCTACTCGTTTGCATCAATGAAAATGCCTCCGGGCCACTAGTCAACCCCATCGAATGGGGCATGAGCTCTCACTTGGATCCCCCCGTTATCAGCTCACACAGAACGCCGAGACTCGCCCAATCGAGGGTAGTACGGCGCTTCTCACCTCACATCCGATCGAAAGGACTCGTGAGACGGATGCCTAGGGCTAGCAATGCCCTAGCCACACGAGGCTCGGGGGCTCGACTACGCCTGGCACCCCTCGATGAAAGAGGGTCGAACGCACTCAGGGGCTCAACGACTCGAACCACCCTTCGACTAGGCGCTACAACTCCAGTTCATGTTATCCTAACCTTTCAGGAATACACACTATTCCTAACTGGATAAGAACCTCTAAACAAAAGACAAATAAATCCCTTGAAGGAGTCTCCTTACTCTTTCAAGGCCTCGGGGGCTACCCCCGCGGGGGACGCTCGCGCGCCCCCCACGAAAAGTTACAAACTGCGCCTCACTCTCGGCCTATGACCCCCAGCTCAACTGCCAGCACTCGTGCTGGGGCTCAGGGGCTACTGTCGGGTACCTAAAAAGGGGTACCCTTAACCCTCTACTAAGGGGAATTAACCCCTAACATCAACAAGCCAAACCCGGTGTCATTAGTCCTCGCCTAGCGTAAAAACGCAAGTGCCAGGTCATACTGGGCTGGCCCACGAACGGGCCTCGGAGGTCCAGGCAGCCACCCATCCGATGTACCCCGCTCGAGGCAAAGTAGACCACTCGAGGGTACCGCTCGACCTACACCTCGGTGACGGAGATTTACCCGAGTGAACGGGCATCCCTCGAATGCGACGCATCCTTCGAATACCTACCTCCTGTACGAATCCAGGAGGATTTAATGCATTCTACATGCTCTCGCCTACTTCATGGCCACAGTGACGGTCATAGTTACAAGTACACCGGTCAAATCTTACTTTTACCTCCCATACCTGGGAATCTGGCGGGTCGTACCGCACTGTAGCTCCATGCCATGCACTGTGCCCAGTATCAGGCGACCCCTCGAGGCATATTTACCACTATCCGTACCGCATTTCCCAGGGCTCGGCCTTATCCATTCGGGCCTCGACCCCCCTCGACCACCTCTCGAGCTAGACTTCGTCATCACTAGTCAACACTGTAACAACTCTCGACGCGACGGCTACAGGGGTCCACACGACCATGCTTGGACATCCATCTATCACTGACCATCAGCGGTGTCACCTTACGCACGAGAAGGATGGCCGCGTCATCTCCGAACAGGTCCCTACAGGACACGCCATGCCCGGCGCACGCCTCTACAGCAACACGGACATGATCGGCATCATCTCCTCAACGTCAGCAGCCACGTCCGCCCTAAGATCCATGTACCCCTGTGTCCCTCCTTCGCCTATAAAAGGAGGCGCCAGGCCCTAGTTTGAGGGAGGCAACGAACTCCACCAAAGCATAAGGCATAGAGAGCAATCGGAGCTCGTAGCGCTCAAGTCCTAACTCACTCACTCGCACGCTTGTCAACTCTACCAATGTCAACTCTTAGGATTGTGTAGCTTCATTATGGCAGGAAAGCTATCCTTTGTGATCTGCAACATAAGATGCGTTTCCATTTTATCATTACTCCAGCACAATAAGATAAGTGGGTCGGTAGGCACAAAATAGCAAGAGGAACTAGATTTGACTAGTGCTGCTCTGTTTGTGATATGCGAGTGTATTTTTCTGTGAACTTAAGTTTAACTTGTCTAAACTATGAATTGGTATGAACTTAATTAGTGAATTTGAGGTTGTTTTAGTTAGTCTAGCATAAGTTTTTTGAGCTAGACATTTTTTACCTGCATATAGCCATGGAGAATGATGAACTTTTACTGCATAGAACTACTATTTTATTCTATTCCTTTATGTAGAAGCATCATTTTGTTGATTGCACATTTATTAGTAGTAAATTGCACGCCCCAGCTATTGCAATTATGGTGTGCAGCATGTTCAATATCTGGTCTTTATAAATAGCTTTGTCACTATTTTAGTTAACTTAGAGCATGCAATTGTTCTTGCTTTAGGGCATTGATATTCTTCTGTATGGGCTATTTGGGACTGGAACTGGGTCTTCTATTTCAGTGTAAGAACTAGACACTATATTTTTATGGAGTGGATATAATTTCTATTGTAATACAACTCTTCTCTGACAAATTATATAGCATCCTATTTGATTTTGATTCTTGCTCCAGTCACATATCTGTTCATTTCGTCTATGGTGCCTGTATTTTTTTCAGCACTCAATACTGGAACACTCATCAGTCAAAGAGCATAGGGCACATATCACTATTTGGTTGTGAATTTGGTTTCTGTGTAGTTCAGGCAGGCGACGGCCTCGTGTACCTGATCCCATCTACATATTGTTTTGCCTGCAGATCATACAGGGTTCGTTTCAGAATAAATCAGTTAGACTTTAGGTTCAGGTTTGTGTGTTCTCTGTTGTACTTGTGAATGCTTCCAAGCATCTGGAAGTAGTATATGTTCTGAATCTTATTTGACTGAACCGTGCATAATTCTCTCTCCCCCTCTCTCTCTTGCCTTGTTATGTGATTACAATACTCATATACTTGTGTATTTGAATGATTTGCATTTCTGTCTGCCGTTTGTATTGTCCACTTGCTCCTAGCTATTGTGCTATTACGGTTTCTTAGTTACAGGTCGCATTAGCTACTAGCTATTTGCCATTGTAGATTTCATAGTATGTTAATTCCAACAGTGATAATGTGTTTGTAATTTTGCCTACCGAGGATATAAGTTTTGATTTGTGGCCTTTTCTTTAGTGAATATTATTCTTGTCATTTTTAGACGCTGACCAACTTAATTGTAGATCGCCAATCACTTGTGGTCTAATGACCCCATAGCTATTACTAATGAGTTCATTACCTGTAGGATCCATTATTTGACCTGTCCCCTTCATCATCTATAGTAGGACTATTATGTTAGGCACAACTAGCTGCTCAAGACATAACCACAGTTCCGTCTTCATCATTTATGTGATCCATCAACCTAATTATTGTCAAGTGCAAGTCTGATTAAATTCCCATGTCTGAAAGGAAGAACCTGTAACATGTGTTGTGTAGTCTAAGCTTTTTGAGATGCCCGTGCTCACTTAGTCTTTGGTCTCAAGTGATCTGTACATGTCGCACTGAATGACTGAAATATGAAATATGTTTTTACACTAGTTCTGGGA
>CM041634.1:27551008-27610890 GCA_023333625.1 Bothriochloa decipiens
CCCGCGCGCGCCGCCGCCGGGCCGTGGGGGCCGCCCGTGCTGGCCGAGCCGGCTGCTCTGCCCGCGCCGTGGGCGGCGCCCGCGCGCGCCCACGCCGTGGGGGCTGCACGCTGCCCTACACCGGCCGCCGCCGGCCGCTCTGCCCACACCTTCCCTGGCTGCCGGTGCAGAGGGCGCCGCCTGGCCCACCTTCGGCGCCTCCACCTGGCCGGCCGGTGTCATGGCACAGTAGGCCGCTGCACCCGTGCCACCGCCCAACGCGGCGTGCCCCGACTTCCGCCGTCATCACGAATGGGGACGTCGCCATGGGAGCGATCAGATGCCAGAACCTCCGCAGGGTGCACCCTGGCCATCCATCAGCAACCCACGGGCAGGGCACTTCTCCATGTGGCCCTTCCAGGGTGCCGGTGGTGATCCTCGTACTCCGGCAGCCACGCTCTCCGGTGCCGTCCTGACCACACCGTGGACTCCACCACCCGGGGTTGCTCCACCACTCGGGACGCCGTGGGCTCTACCTCCCGGGTTGTCTCCAGGGCCTGTCGGTTGGGATCCGATGGCCCTGGCCTACTCTTTCAGCACCCTGGGTCTACCACCGTCGTCCGCTCATCCTGGATCGCAGATTCGGGTGCATCGTACCACACCACGCCGGATGCGAGTCTCCTCTCCTTTGTTCACCCTCCCCACCCTTCGTATCCCTCCTCTATCATTGTCACCAATGATGCTTCCATTCCTATTTCCTCTGTGGGTCCTGCGCATTCACATGGACCATTCCACCTTTCTGATGCTCTTGTTGCTCCCGACATGGTTCACAACCTCCTCTCTATTCGCCGCTTCACCACCGACAAGTCTTGTTTGGTTGAGTTTGACCCCTCTGGCCTCACCGTGCGGGATTTGACCTCGCACCGCTCTCTCCTCCGGTGTGACAGTGCGGGACCACTTTACACCCTTCAATTTCCTTCTTTCGCTGCTTCACCTTCGCCTTCTTCTTCATCCACTACCTTTGCCACCTCCACTTCTTCCACGATTTGGCATCGTCGTCTTGGTCATCCCAGACGTGATGCTTTGGCACGGTTCAGTCGCACCTCTGATGTGCCGTGTGCTCGAGCTCCTAATAAGCATTTGTGCATTGCGTGCCAGTTGGGCCACCATGTGAGACTTCCTTTTCCTACTTCCTCCTCCCATGCGGCTCATATTTTTGATATTGTCCATTTTGACCTATGGACCTCCCCTGTACTAAGCCTATCTGGCTATAAGTACTATCTCATGGTGGTCGATGATTTTTCTCATTACTCTTGGGCCTTTCCTTTACGCCTCAAGTCTGATGCATTTCACACCCTCCTCTACTTCTTTGCTTGGGTGTCCACTCAGTTCAGTCTCACCATCAAGGCCATCTAGTGTGACAATGGGCGTGAGTTCGACAACACCACCTCTCGTTCTTTCTTCCTCTCTCGTGGTGTTCAATTGCACATGTCTTGCCCCTACACCTCTGCTCAGAATGGCAAGGCTGAGCGTATGATTCACACCACGACCGATGTCATGTGCACCCTTCTCTTCTAGGCCTCTCTTCCTGCTCGCTTCTGGGCTAAGAGCCTCCACACTGCCACCTATCTTCTCAACCGCCTGCCCTCTACTGCTTCCCCTGCCCCTACCCCTCATCATGCTCTCTTTGGTACCCCTCCTTGGTATGATCACCTTCGTGTCTTTGTGTGCGCGTGTTACCCAAACATCTCCTCCACTTCTCCCCACAAGCTCGTGCCCCGTTCCACCCTTTCTGTCTTTCTTGGGTACTCCCCTGATCATAAGGGGTACAGCTACTTTGACCTCTCCTCTCACTACGTCATCATCTCTTGCCACGTCGTGTTTGATGAGTCGGTGTTCCCTTTCACCATCAACCCCACTTCCTCTACTTCTCCTGACCCTGAAGTGGTCTCCCCCTTTCCCACTGACCCGGTGGTTCAGCCACCATTTTCTTTGTACCCTGTAGGTATGACTCTGGCACGCCCTCCTAGTGTGCCAGGTACATCTTTGCCGGCTTCCACTGGCTCACCGGTAGGCGTGGATGACCCCAGCCTGGCGGAGGTAGCCCCAGAGCTCTCACCTCTGCTCCGCGAGGCTTCGCCACCTCCCGCCGTTCCTGACGTCACCATCCCGGTCGTGGGCCAGGGACCTCCCGGGCGCTTCGGCCATGTCTACCAGCGACGGCAGGCGCCGGTTTTGCCGCGGCCTCAGTCGTCCCTAGCTTCCTCAGCGCCGCCCTCGCCGGCTCCACCGTCGACCCCGACACCTCCGGTGAGGCCCCCGGTGCGGCTCCTGCTCCTCTGCCTGACACGGGCCGGGGGCGCCGTTTCCTGCACCCCCTGCGTGGTTTGCTTAGCCGGTGCTTGTCTACCAACGCCGTGTAGGGGCGGACCCGGTGCCTCTGTCACCACCAGTGTCCTCTTCTCCGCCGGCGACGCCTACACCACCGCCGTCGCCTCCAGCAGCCCGTGTCCTGCCGCCAGTGTACCACCCACCGCTCCTTCACCGCCACTCGCGGCATGTTCACCCTATGGTGACGCGGCACGCGGTGGGTACCCTGCGGTCCTGGGCTCTTGCAGCGATGCCCAGCAACACGCAGGTCTCTCCTGTACCCTCTTCCATTCGTGACGCCTTGTCGGACCCTCACTGGCGCCGCGCGATGGAAGAGGAGTACGCGGCTCTCCTCACCAACCTGACATGGGATCTGGTGCCCCGTCCGCCTGGCTCCAATGTTGTCACTGGCAAGTGGATCTGGACCCACAAGCGGCGGGCTGATGGTACCCTTGAAAGGTACAAGGCTTGTTGGATTCTTCGGGGTTTCACTCAGTGCCCCGACGTCGACTATGATGAGACATTCAGCCCAGTGGTGAAGCCGGCTACCGTTCGCATAGTGCTCTCACTGGCTCTCACTCGCTCTTGGCCTGTGCATCAGCTGGATGTCAAGAATGCTTTTCTGCACGGGACTCTCACTGAGACAGTTTACTGCAGCCAGCCGGCGGGGTTTGTTGACTCTTATCGTCCTGACATGGTCTGTCGACTATGATGAGACATTCAAGCCCCTCGGGCGTGGCACTCTCAGTTTGCTGCCTTCCTGGTGACACTAGGCTTTGTGGAGGCCAAGTCAGATACGTCTTTATTTATCTATCACCGTGGAGCTGAGACTACCTACCTGCTGCTCTACGTTGATGACATTGTCCTTACAACCTCCAGTTCGTCACTACTCAGCCGCATCATCAGCTCTCTTTAGCAGGAGTTTCCTGTGAAGTATCTTGGTGTGCTCCACCACTTCCTCGGGGTCACTGTTGAGCCTCGTCCCACCAGTCTTCTTCTTCACTAGCGGCAGTACACTCTTGATATCCTGGAGCGATCTGGGATGACTAACTGCAAGCCCTGCTCCACTCCAGTTGACACATAGGGCAAGCTGTCAGAGGCCGAGGGCAACTCAGTGGCAGACCCTACGGCATACCGAAGTCTTTCAAGTGCACTTTAGTACCTTACCTTTACTCGACTGGATATCACCTATGTAGTGCAGCAGATTTGTCTTCACATGCATGATCCCCAAGAGCCCCACCTCACTGCTCTCAAGTTCCTCCTCTGCTACCTCCGTGGCACTGTCGACTACGGCTTGCTCCTTCACCGGTCTTCCTCCTCTAAGCTTGTTGTCTACACTGACGCTGACTGGGCCGGGTGTCCGGACACTCGCCGCTCCACCTCCGGCTACGCTGTCTTCCGGGGTGGCAACCTGGTGTCCTGGTCGTCCAAGCGCCAGCCGGTGGTCTCCTGCTCCAATGCCAAGGCAGAGTACCGTGCTGTCGCTAACGACATGGCGGAGGCTTTCTGGCTCCGGCAGCTCCTTGCCAAGCTCCACAGCCCGCTCGCCAGAGCCACACTTGTCTACTACGACAACGTCAGCGTCGTGTACCTCTCCAACAACCCCATTCAGCACCAGCGGACCAAGCACGTGGAGATCGACTTGCACTTCGTCCGAGACTTGGTTGCCATTGGCGCTGTTCGGGTCCTTCACGTCCCGACCACCTCCCAGTTCACCGACATCTTCACCAAGGGTCTCCCGTCCTCGACCTTCACCGAGTTCCGCTCCAGCCTCAACATCATCAGTGGCTAGTTGTGGCTGCGGGGGGTCATGTGATTGTATTTACTTTCTTTCTTGCTTGTCCAGTCTTGGACACTGCTATGCCAGTAGTCCAGACTGCGGGGGGTGTCAGAGTATAGAGTTAAGGCCCATGAGGCCCAAGTACATGTAATACATATACCCTATTGGGCTGAGATAATGAGATTAGGAGAATGAGTTTCAACAGTATTGTCAATTATAATTGTAATTGTGCTAGTCTCATTTTAAATTTTGTCAATTGTCTTTCCATAGAAAAGAATTATCTATTATAATTATAGTTGTGCTAGTCTCATTTGGAAAATTTATCAATTGTCTTTCCATAGAAAATAATTGTCAATTGTAATTGTGCTAGGAGTCTCATTTGAAAATTTTGTCAATTGTCCTTCTATAGAAAAGATTTGTCTATTATTTTTTGTAATTGTTCCCTTTCATGGTGAAAATTTGTCTTATGCAATTGCTTATTGTCTTTTGTCAATTGTGTATATGATATATGCATGTATGGAATTGTGCTTTTGCCTCTTGTCTATTGTTCTACTATAGAAAAAAAATTGTCAATTGTATTCGTGCAGTAGAGACGTTAAAATGTTAGTTCAATTTGAAATCAGTAATCTCCCATAAATTGTAGTGACTATCTGAGATTGACTGTAGGTTCGACCATTTGGTTTGCCTTAGTTTTGTTTGTTGCAATGTAGAAGACTACCTAGAGCAGATTGTGGTAAAAACCAATGTAATCAATTTTCTACTGTTTGTACAGATTGTTTCAGATGAAGAAATGGAGAACTAGGGAATCAAGAAATCAGGGATTGTTTCAGATCAAGAAATCAGTTGATCTAAGACCAAGGATGGGTTGGAAATGGTGTTCTGCTGACCTTTGATGATGTTGAGGTGAGTTCTTTCTCCTTGAATTTGGTGATTTCCTCCTTTTGCACCTATTTTGATCAGGGGGTTTCACCCCTTGTGCCCTGCGTGGGGAGAGCAGAGCAGATCACGGGCCTCCTTGTGATTTGGGGTAACTGTTTTGTTGTGCAGGCTTGAGGACCCAATAAGAGGAATAGCAATGGGGGAATCTGTCGGAGACCGTGCATTGGTCATTCAGTTTCTGCCCACCCCAACAGGTATTTTGTTCTTACTCTATTCTTGTCTAGGATTTCTAATTCCCATGGCCATTGTATGTTTACAGCATTATCTTGTATGTCTTCATGGCTTCTTTGCACTTTAAGTTGGTGGGCACAAAAAGGCATGATTATGATATAAGATGCCCTAATTCAACAAGCCTTATACTGCTTGTATATTATTTGTCAGATCCATTGTTGGAATGGTGGAAAACTTCCCACTACTCGCCATGAGCATTACAGGTGCTGGCCAGCAGCTTGCCTCCATGCTGGGATAATGCCGCTTTATTCTCCTTGCTGTGTTTTGGTTCAATTTGCGGCAAGGATCAGGGATACGATTTGTTTGCTAGGATAGCACCGGTCTTTAGAGCTAGTTTGACTACTCTATCAGTAATGAGTTCCCATTTTATATTGCCTGTGAACATGTTAGAATTTGAGTGAACTGATTACTAACCAACTAGAGAAATGTGTTTATGTTGTTTCTGATGGTTGTTGCACACATCTTAAAGTAAAATTGCAAATTTCGTCATATGCAATTTCAATAGGTGCAATGCGCAATTGTTGTTGCTGAGGATAAAAAACCCATTTGTTTTTGTCCTTCTATAGAAAAATTGTGATTTGTTAATTGTGATTTGTGTCAATATAGACCACATTTTTTGTCCTTGTATTTCTGTTATTTCTTATTTGTGATTTTTGCCATTGCCTGGACCTAGATCACTGTCTGGCTCTATTCTGCCCCACCCGCGCACCCACTCTCTAATGAGAGAGTTCCTATTATGTTAGCCATAAGCAATTAACTTATAGCCTTCCTTGGTTTTCAGATAGCAGCAACAAGAACTCGTGAATCCTTTGGTGTTTGGGTTTGGCCATTGTGTTTTCTTTGGGGAATGCATGCAGCAGCAAGGTAAGCAACCTGATCATTCTTAAGGTATATCGTCACTGAGAGTCAGTATGTGAGATTATAGCCATTCATAGCCACCTCTGTCCCAACAGTCCTGCACTGCACCACATCAAAACTGCTAGTTAGTGGTATAATAGCATAACTTGCATGAGCCAGATCTTTAAATTGTATGCACAGTATACAATTTAACATGCTATTTTTTGTATACTTGTATTATAACTTTTACATGTGAATTCTTGTCAGTCTGATTGCCATCTTGAGAGTTGATTATCTGTTTCCTTAAGTTGATTGTAGCCCCCCGCACTAGAATATATTTTAGTCGACTCCAAATAACAACCTTCAATATTTTCTTTTATGGGAGTAGGCAATGATTTTGATCACCTTTTTGTATTGAAAGGGTTAGTGGAAGAACAAATGTAGCTGGCATTTTTATAATTATTGTCTTAATTCAGCGTCTTTGACTACTGATTAGGCGAGAATTGAACTGAGCAATTGATGGTAGCATTGTTGGCATATTTTCAGTCTATAGAAGCCATCTTTTAAAGAACATTTTGTTTAGAGACTGGCAGTACCATTTCTTGTGGTTGAACATGGACTTATCAGCTGGTTCTGCTTCTGAGAGTTACTGTGCCAGATAGTGCCAGAAACAAGTTTGAACCCTTTTCTTGATTGCACATTTATTAGTAGTAAATTGCACACTTCAACTACTGCAAATATGATGTGTAACATGTGCAATATCTGGTCTTTATAAATAATTTTGTCACTATTTTAGTTAACTTAATTAATTAGAGCATGTAATTGTTCTTGCTTTAGGGCATGTTCTCTTAGGTTTGGTGATGGGGGTTTTTTGCTTGTCGAAACCAAGGTTTTGTTCCTGTCCTTCCATAAAAATATTATCTCTTATGATTTTATGCTAACTCACCTTTTCATTTGTTTATTGACGTGTACTTAAGGTCATTTATTGCAGGTTGTTTAGGTCTCCACTTCCAAGACAAGGAAGCACGGGCACGCCAAATGGCACTTTGTGGTCATTTTCCATTTTCAATGGAAAGAAGCTTCAGTATATTGTGCCCTCATCACATAACTGTATGTGCCTCATGTCAACCATACTGAATACCAGCTGATTGACATATTTGGGGATGGTTTTGTGCACTTCTATAGACCACCAGCTTATATTGTCTAATTCACGAAGCTTTGTGATTTCTGGGTGGATGACAGTGTTTCTTCTGTGGGTTGGGTGCAACGTGGTACTCACCTACGTGCTTCTTTAATCTGGTGTTTCTAAATTTTCAGTTAACTGTGGATGTGAATCCTATTTCTTTCTGTTACCAGTTATTGAATTAGTGGCTGAAAATGCCTTTTTGTGTTACCGTATGGAACCATAACTTTGTATTAAAGCATTACAACATATCTTGGCCAAGTTTCTTGTTCTCTGACAAAGTACAAATCCAACAGATTACAAGTGCAAGAAGATTTGTGTGCTACTTTCTTAAAAAATACACGGTTTTTCCCTTATATGTTTTTTTGTGTGTTAATCATGGAAAAAACACACGATTTTGCCTTTGTCTGGTGGGACTTTTGTGTTGGCTAGTCAGGTCAAATTCGTATGCTACCTTGGTATAAAACATATGAATTTGTTTTTTGTTGGAATCCATGTGTTTTTGTCCCTCAAAACACGCGTGTGCTACTTGCCTCTAAAACACACACGTGTTGACTAGATAGACCCAAAATTGAGGGAGCGAAGCCATAACACTACAAGCTCACTGGCCTACCCTGCAGTTCAGACTGATTCATCGCTACGGCTTTCTCAAGCGACTCCTCGTCTTGAAAATCGACAGAAGCTCTAAAGAAATCTCGCAAGTCCTTTTCAGTGACATTCCATGAGAGATTGCCAACATATGGCAGTTTGGAACTCGGCCTTCCCGATAAGAGCAGAGCAGCATCCTAGTTGATCATGGCAACATAGAAAGGATGAAGATGCCTGCTGCGACCGATCTGCAGAGAATGAAGCTATCACAGCTGCTGCTTCGCTGAACGAAAAGCAAATAGCAGAGGAACCAATGCAGAGAGAAAATCAAGGCTACAATGTAGGGGCTGCTCTCCACCGTGACGAACATAGCACTGTGTGGTTGTGAGCCGTTCACCTGCGACCAAGGCCGGTGATCCGGTTTCTGAATAACGAATACAGCAGCAGAAAACAGTGTAGGTGCCGGTCAGTTCCGTCTCAGTACAGGCACAACAGATAACTACGACGGAGAAGGGATTTGCGGCCCAGGGCACCGATGCCCAAGCGCAAGCGCCGCCCTTTAGGACACGCACGGGAGGCGACGCGAGGCGCTCACGGTCATGGGAGGTGGCCTTGGAACCGGTCCGCCCTCGCGCCGCAGCCGTGGGAGGGCAGTACCTAGCGACGGCGCGACGAGGCCGGCCATGATCTACGCGTGGCCTAGGTCTCCCGCCCCGTAGGCGCCGCTGCCCGACCTCGCCCGCCCTGCACCGCCGCCGGCTAGTCCTTGTTCTCGCCAAACCCGCCGCCACCACCACCTCTCGACCTTGTCAGACCTACCACAGCACCTCGATGAATTGGCGGCGACGGATGACGGCGGAGAAGGATGGAGTATGAATGTGAATGAACGATAAAGGAAACCTAACTATGCAATCCAACCTAACTATATTACTCAAAACATAAATTTTGCCTTTATGAAGTTACCATTTTACCCTTAATTAGAAAAAATAACTACGAAAACGGAACTATTCCTCATTTATTTGGAATCATCTTTCCCTCAGTTTTGGAGGCGATGAGAAGCGATTTAACGCATATGACCCACTAACCAAAGGCACAACAATTGCCTCTCGTTGCCTCCCTCCCATCGCCTCCCATTGCCTTCTGCCTTTCTGACCGTCGGATCGGTCGCTGTAAGCCGTCGAAATTCTCCACAAGTATTGTAAAATATCTCACTAAATAAACTGTGTAGATCTATAAAGTCAAAAATTGAGCAAATCAAATTGTTCTGCAACCAACTCATATATCATTCTGCAAATGACGAGCATTGGTATTATGGAATTCTTCCACTCCAAACACATAATTCGTATTTGTTGAAAGCTGAATGTTGAAGCAGAAGTCAACATTTTTACTGCAAGATTTTTATTTGAACACACAAAGTACCGTAGCATGTGGTTGCAGGTTCCGTGGACTTGCTTGTCTTCTCTGTTCGTTCTGAGAAGCCCATCTATCCTCTTTGAAGTTGCAAATTTTGGTTTACCTAATGAATGCAAGACGGACTGAACTGATGACGCTTTAGCAAAAGTTGTATTTCAGAAATCCCAATGATTCATGAAATCCAAATACACAAAATTTGCATACATGTGTCCAGTCTGAATTTGCCAGCAATTTTGGTTGTAGAATGAAATCCCAATGATCTCTACACCTAGCATTTGCTCAATCGGCCGAAAATAGGAAATAGTATTCAGCAACCAATGCCGCCAAATGTTTATCTGGCTCAGGGCTCAGAAGAGCCCCCGACGGTAGCCGTGGATATTGCGCGAAGATTCGCGCCAGCTAATGAGCTCGGTCCTGTTGTTTTGTATATTATCGGGCTGTTACGGTAGTTGTCAGGATATAACAGGCGCATTAACGATGGCCCGTTCTGTGTTACGGGATATTGCTTACGTGGAGCATTTATTGCGTTTACTGTACAAGGCCGCAGTCAGCGCTGAGAGGGGGCTTCTGCCCAGGGCCACCGCGTTCGGGAGGTCAGAGCCGTGGTGCAGGGCAGGGACATGGCGCCGGAGCAGGCTGCTGCCTCGTACTCGTGTCCGCCGCGCCCGGTGGCGGCGCTGCTCACCACCGAGTGCAGCTGGACCCTGTAGTAGCTTGCCGCCGCTGGAGACGACGATGGAGGGGGCTGCTTTAGCAGTTTAGCCCGACGCTTGACAGGACATCGTGGTGGCCCAGCGGCCCCATGCTGAGCTGGGAGTCCATGTGCGGCGGCGTAGGGATGGCACGCGGCCCGGACTGCGGCCACAGCGATGGCGCCGTGCCACCGGCATTATTGCCGGCGCCTGGCTGGACGTGGAGGGGCAGGTGTGGCATGCCCATGGCGTCGAGGCCGAGGAGCCTGTGCATGTTGCCGCCGCCCTTGATGCACGCCTCTGGCGCTGTTGAGCAACGCCCATGCCCGGGCCGCCGGCGCCCATGCCCAGGCTGACGCCGAGGCCCAGCGACGGCGCCCCGCCCACGGCCTTGCAGGAGGAGATCGCGGGCTTCGCGACGGGCGTGGGCATGGTCATGGCTCATGCTCTGGTTGAAGTCATCTGGAGGTGGCTGTGAACATGAGCGCTGAGAGGTGGCTTCTGCGGCGTGCTACATTGCCGCGGACGGCGCCGGCGGCACGGAGGCTACTTCGCGCCAGCAGCGTCGGCGGTCATGCGCATTATACCTCCGCCGGTGCTCTGTTCTTTCAAATTGGAGGAGACGACGACGATTCGGTCTAGAAGGTCCCTGCACACTGCCTACCTGCCATCAATACGACAATAAATGCGCCGTCGCACGTCATTGCAGTTGAGTCATGTAATCGTGAGTCATTACGGTCGGTGTCTGCATAACCCGCGAGCGGAACCGGTTATGATGCCCACCCTGTTTCGTCGATCTAACGGTGCCGAGCGGGGGCTCATATGAGCCCCGGTTGATCTAGAGCTCCGACCAAGGCCTTTAGTTGGGCCCTTACTCTAAAATTTAGGAGATTAGACACGAAACCAACTTCAATAGAGTCTTAATTTGGGCTCCTATTTTTCATATCCTCTCAAATTATAGTTTTAGACCCCTGATCTGGAAACACCCTATTCGTGGGTCCCACCCAGCCACCCTCACCTTCCTCTCCCCCACGTGACGGCCGAGCCGCCCGAGGCTCACGGCGATGCCCGCCCGCGCTGCGGCGCCCGCCCACGCGCAACCGGAGCAGGAGCAGCGCCGCGCGCCCGCCGTGCAGTGACGGACAGCCGGAGCAGGAATAGCGCCACACGCCCGCCGTGCAGGGACGGACAACCGGAGCACGAGCAGCGCCGCCGCCGTCATGGCAGTTGCCGCCAAGCACAAGCGCGCCGCACTCACGAAGCTGCCCGCGCACCCCAACGCCGCGCACAACAACGATGACGAAGGCAAGCCCGTCAGGAAGCCGCGCAGCACCTCCTCCCCGCCGCCAAGCCCAAGGCGGCGGCTAACGCCTGGAGCCAGAGCTGCGAAGAGGCCCTACCTAGCAAGCCCTATATATGATCAAATGAAAACTCCTTTTGTTTTGGTTAATGAAATACTACGCCGCCGCGACCGTCTCTAATGGCGAGGAGGAGGGGGATCCGCAGCTTTGCAAGCCGGAGGAGAGCGCCGGAGCGGCGGCCCTAGCTGGAGCGCCCCGCGGGGATAGAGTCCGGCGGGCCTTGCGATTCCTGCCCGGGCAACGCCCACCGTCGTGAATGGGGAGAAGAAGCTTTGACCCAATGACGTGTGGGCCCCACATGTCATTGTCTCTCTACATGGATTTGGGGGCTTTCATATGGGGCTTGTGGCTGGAGTTCGGCTTTAATTTTGGCCCTCAAATTTTGCAGGCCACCTCCCAAATGGAGATATAGGGGCCTGATTTGAGGCCTGTGGCTGGAGATGCTCTTAGTAGATTGGAATTGGACAACCAATCAAAATCCGTTCACAACAAGAAGAGATGGCATACCTGCTTTAGGAATCAAATCAAAATCTGTATGTTCGAAGCAGGGAGGAGTAGCCCGGGTAGCTTGGTCAGCGTCGCGGCCGCGGTAGTCATCGTCGAAGCGGGCATCGGGGTACTTCTGCTGCCAGCGTTAGTGAGTAGGACACGACGTCTTCACTGGCAGTGGAGGGGCCGCTGGGCGTGTCGGGGTCTGCTGCTTCGGGCTGCAAAGCTCGCAGCGGTGAGAAGGTCAGCGCAGCTCATGGTGCAGATGGAGTCGTCCTCGCAGCGGGGACAAGGAGGCCTGGTCATCGTCGCGGCGTCCTCCTGGTGCCAAGGGATGTGGGACGTCTAGGAGCTCTGTCTGGGGCACCCTCACAGCGGGGGACGAGGAGACTAGGTCACCGGGGCCCTTCTAGCAACGGTCGTCGACGATGGGGGAGCGGGTCGCTGCCCGAGCCTAGTGAGTCGCCGGTGGGGCTGGGGACTTCTAGCCACAATCGTCACCAGTGGGGAAGAGCAGGTCGCCGGGGCCCTTCTAGCCGTGCGCGTCGACGATGGGGGGGAGCGGGTCACCAGGGGGCCTTCCAGCCGCTGTGGTCGTTGGAGGAGAAGGACAGTTAGCCGGGGGGCTTCCAGCCACGGCCATCACGGATGGGGCAACCAGTTCACGGGCGACCAAGGTGCGGTTGTGTGGATGGGAGGAAGGCTGCCACCGGGGCGAGCTGGAGGAGTGGGCGTCGTGCACGGGAGTGGCGGTTCCACGGGTATCGGTGATTGAGAGCCGGGCAGGTTACTCGCGTTGCGGGAAGGGTTTTAATTAGCCAGGCAGGCTGATTAAGGGTGATGATGATGACATTTGGACCTTTTTAGGAGTAAGATAAGATAAAACATTCAGATTATAGCAAAAAAATGTCTCCTCTTGGCCAAGAAAAGAGTCCAAATTCTCCACGGCTAATGGGTTTCATGATTTCAAAGTCATCAAACCGCGATCCTTGACTGGATGGGCAGGGCTCGCACGCGAGCTACAAACAATGTCTTCTTCATCATTATAGTGCTTGCTGAATCAAACCTGCTTGTCCATATTCCATATTGACTGAGTGTAACAAGCACAATGGGGGCCCACAGAATTGCAGAAATTGCACCAACAGTAGCACTCAACAACGCATTAGTGGTCCACCAACACAGCAAATCATAGCCCAGAAGCCAAAAAAGGCCAGCCGCACGCAAAGATAAGGGATTGCGCGCAACCCACGGCCTACGTCGTCGTCTACATGGCGTGTCACGTCACTTAGAATAAATAAGGAAAATAGAAGTCAATAAAATAGGAAAGGGGAGATCCACAGGATCTCTAGTTCCTTAGGTGTCAAGTCCTGCAAGGGCTATAAATATAAACCCCAATGTACTAGATGCAATCAATAAAGAAAAAGGTCAATCCCTTATCTCTTCCCTCTCTCTCTCCACACCACCGCCGCCACCCCCGTCACCTGCGCGTCGCCCCAGCGCTGCGCCCCCATGCGCCATGCCACCACCGCCGCCCAGCCGCGCAACCCTAGGGCATCGCCTAAGGGTTGACCGCCGCTGCCCAATCGCCGACCACCGTTGATGCCACCGTCTTCCTTCCCGATTCCCCCTCCCCTAGAGATCAATCAACGCCCTCCACGTGTCACCGGCTGTCAGACTCCTTATAGCTGGTATCAGACAGCCAGATCGATCTACACCGCCGCCATGGATTCCACCTCCAAGATCGAAGAACTTCTCCGCAACTTCACCATCAACACACTCTTCAAGATGGATGACCTACACAAGGAATTTACTGGCATCAACATCCATCTTCAAAAGATGGACAAAAAGGAGGACAACCAATCTACTACACCTCCAGAGCCTAAGTTGCAGATTACAACAAGGTACGACAGTGTTATCAATTTTAGTAACATAGCTAAAGTGCCAAATAACCATGACCAGACATTGGAGATCAAGGATATCACCACCGACGATGATATGAACATCACACATACAGACAACTCAATTAACACAGGAGAACAAGCAGAATGCACAATCAACAAAGTCAACAGTATGAACACCAAAGACACAGCTTCCATCAACTCAACAGTTGCAATCAACCCGGAGATACCCAATCAGAACATGATCAGTAAAGCAAAGGACATCACACCGACAGCTGACACCACCAATGAGCTTACTATATTACAACAGAATCTTATCACCAAGGAGAAATAACTTCAGAGCATATGCAATGCAATCCTCAATAATACCAATGACGACACACTCATCAACATCATCCAACCTTGATGGCATAAAACCAACAACTTACCCCGTGTAGTCTACCAACTATTCAAAAAAGGGATCAGTGACCCAATCAATGTAATAGCAAGAAGTTCAGCAAAGTGGACCAACAACGACCCCAACATGGTACAAGTATTTACTAGTAAAATACCATCACAACCATGGATACTGCTATTCTTCTTGATATTCAAGGAAAATAAAGGCAACCACGATAGCAACAGTGCATCAACCCACAACATGGATATCATCAAACTCTTCACAATAGCCAGAGGGATTCTGCTCACTACAATGATTGCCCACTCTGTCAAAACAATGTCATTAACAAAAGGAATACCACTCGCAACAAACAACGAACTACCAGTTCGACACCCAGTATCAATTTCGCAGACATGAGATGAACACCTACAAAAGGGACCAACAATGCAGGAGCAACCACTACCTATAAATGAGGACACAAGTAATTGGCTATACAGGCAATATAACATACCCGACGACATCTCTGTACAAGACAAGACAAAGAATGAACACTATATAATACAGATACAAAAGCTTCATACCAGAAACAAGTTACTCGACAGCAGAGATTATCACCCCAGCCAATGCTACTAAATTCGCCTCCGCTTCGACGCATTCAACAATACAGCACCCTAGCACCAGCAAGCCGCCCCTCGATTCATCGTATAAAAGGCACCTACAACTAAGGAGTTCACCAACACAAGGATCATTCAGCCCCCAACGCCACTTACTACCCTAATTTCATCGTGAGGACGCGCCGATCGAGGAAAAGGGGAGTGCTATAAAAAGCACAACGGGGGGCCCATAGAATTGCAGGAAACAGGGAGCCCAAGCTAGGGCCGGAGCTTCTTCTCCCTGTCTTGGGCGTGGACACGCGGCACGGTGCGCCTCCATGGCCGCCGTCGGGAGGGAAAGGACCACCACGGCCACCGCCGGGACGGGTCGCCGCCCTCTGGGTCAGATCGCCGCGCGCCAGGCCACCGTGGATCGGGAGCAGCGCGGTCAGGGTGGGGCAGGGGTGCCGCGGCAGCCATCGGAGACGGGGTGGTCGCCGGCGCAGCCATCGCCGCCCGCTCGTGGTGAAGCTCCGCGAGGACCAGCGCGTGTGCATGCTGGGCCGCAAGATCGATTTTGGGTCTAATGAAAGGGTCTTGGGTTAGAGTTGGAGTCAATTTTAGGTCCCTATTTTTTACAGGCCAGCGTGCAAATGAAAAAAATGGGGGTCCAATTTGCATGATGGGCTGGAGTTGCTCTAAGGAAAGGATATGTATGTTGTCTTCCAATAGATTAGTTCACAACAAACTTGTTAGGATATGACGATCATTTTTCCTCTCCCAGCCCAGAGAAACAGACATATTAACCCCTACCGGCCGGTGGCCACGGGGTTATTGTACACGCACGTACCGGATCGTCTGTGACGGGAGATGCGGCGATGGTCGCTGCAGCACATTGTAGTTGAGCAGGGCCTTGTTTAGATTCTCAAATTGGGGCTAGAATTCTTGTAGCAGAATTCTTGTAACATTTTGTTTGTATTTGGTAAAAATTATCTAAACTTTGACTAATTAGGATTAAAATGTTGGTCTCGCAAAGTATAACAAAACTGTGTAGTTTTTGATTCCATCTACATTTAGTACTCCATACATGTGCTGGCATTTTGATATGACAGAGAATAGGAATTCTGCATAGTGAATTTGATGGTTAAATTAGTGGAACTAAACAAGGCCCAGATCGACCTTGCACAGTGCCAATCTTTCTGCCACGCCGGGGAGCGCCACTCAAGTGCGCGTTCTTTGCTACCTTGATCGTGAGACAAAAAGAACATCTCTCATCAGCAATGACGACCAGACGACGATGGATGGATATGGATCTACATCGTTTACCAGTGACGATGATCCACGACCCGAGCCTCTGGTGCCAGTCACGCACACCGTACGCCCACACCTCGCCGCCGTCGCGTTGGCGACGGTCATGTCATCCTCGCGCACGTGGGTACGGGTCGCCGTAATTAACAGGCGAGAGGAAATTAATTCCAAGCAAGCAAGGGCTCTGTCGTCCAGTCCCTCTTGAACGGCAGTTGTCGCGGGCGAGCGGGTAAAGAAAGAAACCATACATCACGCATGGCATGGCATAGCATGCATTGGCATCCATCAACTAGTAGATCGCTACTACTGGTCCTTGGTTGGGTAGGAATAGGATGCCATCTTGTTGATGCATGCCGCAGGTTATCATGTTCATGCCTCGGCTTGACGGTGCCCCTTTTCATCCTGATGTATGAGTACCCTTCTCTCCCCAATGGCTGCCCCACGAATTCTTCACGATGAAGTACGTAGTGCTACCCCTTGCTAGTGCCATACCCCAGCGCTGCCACGCCGTGGTCCAGCTCCGCCCCGCACCGCCACAACGGCCATCAAATCGAACATGCCCTGCATGAACCATCGATCAAGTTGCACGCAGCATTAGCCGGCACGTCCAATCCGTAGCCGAAGACGGTGACGACCTCCTCGCTGTTATGTGCCTTGTCATCGCAGTGGCCCTCCTGATCTGATTCATGACGTACGGGTAGGCCTCCTCGGTGCGGAGGCCGCTGCTGGACGCGAACGCGTTGTCCGTGACGCCGCCGTAGCAGTCGTTGTCACGCTAGGGTTTATAATTTGTATATGTATATATGAGAGATGTGTATGCATGATCAGCCTAGAGACGTGCGTGTGCATATGGGAGATGTGCATGCGTGTTCGTGAAGCTGGATTCATGGACTGGTGGTTAGAATCAACGAAACTCCTGCCGAGGCCCATCCGTCGGGGTTTCGACTCTTCTTCCTGGGTTGGTTGGAAGATTTGGAAAGAAAGAAACTCTAGGATTTTTGGAGGAACTGCGACCACGGCTGGAGACCTGGCTGCAGAGATTCTGGACGAGGTGGCGCTTTGGGGAGCTGTAGGCTACAGGCACCTGGCGGCGATTGAGGCAAGGAGATAGGGCGTCGCTGATGGCCTATTGGAGGATAATGAGTGTCATGTAATATACAACCTCGTGTGTTTTAGGTGCCGGTTCATGTGTTTCGGGTAATCTATGGATTGTTTATATATGTTCATGCAAAATTCACGTTCTCGAAAAAAAAGTTTTTGCCTTGCAGGATTCCTAGTCGGCGTGCAGTTTTTCCCGGGCCCGGTATGTTTGTATGTATATGTTTGTATAAGCAGGTTTGTTTATTTTGGGTGAACAAAAAATATCATAGGGCATGGAATTGAACTCAAAAAACACAAACAAAATCTTACATCTTACGGGATGGCCCACTTGTTAGAAGTCAAGAAAACCTAATATCCCTTGGATCAAGATCTCAAGTAACATCTAATAGTTAAAACATAGGGTGGGTATAAATTTTTAGGTAACATGTATTTTCTAATTTCTTTGCTCTTTTATAGTATAGATAGATTAATAAACTAATAAAATATAGGTATTGATGATGCAAAATTCCATATTTAACGCATAAACAAGCTATGGAGTTTATAAAAAAGGCCGCACATTTTTTAAAGAAAATGTGGAGATGGTATTTTTCATGGTGAGCATGCTTTACTTCCAACTAACGGTGTAAAACTAATATAAACTGAGATTTGGGACCTCCCTCCATTCTAAATTATAAGTCACATTGTCACTTTTGGTTCATCCATTTATAGGATTTTTTTCATGTACATGCGTGGAAGTAATTAATTTTTAATTTACATTAAAACATGATGTTTTTTGCCATGTAAATAACATATAAATATTTAATTTTTAATATTTTTATTAATATAATAATAGAGGAGGGCAACTTTAACACTGAAATTTGAGAATACCGTCAACATTGACAACAATGTGCTAACGAGTAAACAGAGGTAACCATGAATTACATATGTTTTTGATAATTGAAAAATCACAATGCAAAAAAAAAATCTGGTACAACTATCTGTAGAAACATATGGTCAACATTATCTTTGTAATAAGATCATGACCACGGATGGGACTTAAATTAGTTCAACAAGTGCTACTTCGGCAAACTAATAGATAAAGAGCAAAAATTATTTTAAGTCGTGTGAGCTAGAGACATCAGAGTTATGGAAATCCGCAGATGAAATCACGGTGGGATCTCATGGATCTCACAGTGGATAGGGAGGAAGGGCTGGTAGAATACCTCGATCCTGATGAACATGTTGTTATCCCGACCACAGCCGGATTGCATGCGTTGCTTTCTCAACTAAATCGGCAACCTCCCTCCCGGCTGGCCGGCTTCTTAATTCTCCAATTGATGAAGGATTGATTGTCTCTTTTTGTTCAGCTTAATTCTAGATTATTCCAACAATTAATAATCTTGCATGTCAACAATAACATCCTGCTAAGCGCTTACCAGACGAGCAGCTGCCTCATCCTGTTCCCGGTTCTCGTCTCTGGCCTGCTCGGAGGGCTGCAGACGTTCATGGCAATTCAAAGTGGAAGGATACAAGCCCGACTGCGAGGGCCAACGGCCACACCAACGACGTGCGTCTCAGCGATGATGCAATGGACCGTCGTTATGTAATTATGTTGCTTCCCTGCGGTGTGGGTGATCTCCGCTGCATGGAGGGGTACGTCTCCGGCTCCCGTAGTAGTAGATAGAGCCGCATGCATGTGCCGGCGGCTTGGAGGAATATATGAAGGGGCGGCTCTGGGAGCCGTCGACATAGGCGATCCCCCTGGGTGTTGCAGCTTGAGTTGGTGGCGCGACGATTTGGTACAGATAGATCGACGTGCACTACAGGAAACTGGTGCTTTGCCGACTGCAAAAATCTTTGCCAACTGTTTTTTTTCGACACTCGGCAAAGAGGGCTCTTTGCCGACTGGAATCTCAGGCAGTAGGCAAAGGCCGGCCAGGGCCTGACGGCATCCACGCCGTCACCTTTGCCGACTGCCACACCGTCAGCAGTCGGCAAAGGTGTAGGCTTTGCCGACTGCAAGCCTGTATGGCAGTCGGCAAATATGTGGGCAAAGAATTTTTTTTTGATTTTCGATCCCAATTTTTTTGTGTTGCCTTGCTACACTAAGTACATCCCAAATTCCAAGTTTGGGGTCATTTTGATTTATTCAGCTATATTCCGTTGATTTTTTCTATTTCTTTGATTTTTTCCGACAACTCCAGATTTGAACTGCAGGTACATGAAATAATGGAATCCGGTGATTCAAAAATTGATATTCATGATGTTTGGAGCATGTTGAGGCCGTGTACAGGGCCTTGCGTGAAATTTCGACCGTGTTGGTGTCGGAACACGCCGAGTCACGCGCGTGGAAAGTGTTTTTAAATTTTATAAAATCCAAACGGAGTCCGAAAATGACAAAACCTGACTACATGTCTCGCCATCGCATGTGGAGGCTATGGTAAAAAATTGAGAAAGTTTCAAGCAAGTTGTGACGTCGCATGCCTAAAACCTACGCATCTCCACATGTGATCACAAGGTGATCACATGTGGAGATGTCTAGGTTGTAGACATCCGACGTCTCAACTTGCTTCGAACATTCTCAAATTTTTATCATAGCCTCGACATGCGATGCCGACACACCTCGGCAAGTTTCGTCATTTTCGGACTTCGTTTGGATTTTATATAATTTATAAACACTTTTACCATACCTGGATGGTCGTTTTTCGTGGACAAGGCGTGTAAAAGTTTGGGTGAGTTTATGGACACGGCCTCAAAATACACTCTCCAACGTGAATACTATTTTTTGAATGGCTACGTCTCATTATTTTATGCACCAGCAGTTCAAACTTGGATTATCGTGCAAAATACAAGTAAATAAAATAAATGAACAAAACATAGTAAAATATTATAAAAAGGACTCCAATTCGAACATGTACTTCAATACAATATACTTGGGCTACAGAAAAAGTTTGAATTCAAAATTCAAAAATAAATGAAATCTTTGCCGAGTGCCGTAGCTGGCAGTCGGCAAAGGTGACACAATTTGCCGAGTGCCGCCGACGTGGCACTCGGCAAAGGAGACACACTTTGCCGAGTGCCGCCGACGTGGCACTCGGCAAAGGCGACGCTCCGCCGCCGGCCGCCCGTCCCGGCCCGCCGCTGCCGGCCGCCGCCCGCCGCTGCAGGCCCCCGGAAGCTTGAGTTGGTGGCGCGACGATTTGGTACAGATAGATCGACGTGGGTGCACGTGCGGGCAACAAGAGGTTAATACCAAAGGATACGTACGACGCGGTGAAACAAACACCGTGAAACTTGCACGAGGTTGGGTACAGGCGGGTGGGTAGAAAACAATCGGTGAGAAAAGACAAGGCTAAACACCTAACGTGTAATATTTTTTGCGTAAGATTTACTATTGGCCCACCATAAGATTAATAGGAACCATCCGATTTAAAAAGTCTAAGCCTTTAACGGTTCAGATATTAGGAGGGTAATCAATTTTTGGGTACATGGTATTTTTCAATTTCAATAAAGTACAAGCATACATGGTCCAAACAAATACCGAATGGACGGCACAATCTTGCAAAACCCTATCGGCTATAAAGAAGGGGGACAGTGTTTTCCAAAAAGCATCGAAAACTTCCAAAGGAATTTTGAAAATTGCGATCCCCATATCGGTTACCGAATCAAATCAATGCAACACACGACAAAATCTTCTTTGTTATAAATGATGGGAAGATGGTCTAGGGTCGTACATAGCATCATCGTCCAATTCTAATTTTGGTTCTAAGGCCTCCCGCTCAAATCTAAAATATCCTCGTTTATATACACGCGGCCGGGGTGCATAATATGCCGGATCCCACACAAGTTTTTCCATGGTGCGATTATATCGACACCGGACATATCCACCCAGCTAAGAACTAGGATGCCGCATGTGGTACGGATACCAACTATCGCCTTTCATGTAAAAATCGCCGCACTTAATCATCAACGGATATTGTTGAAAAATTTCGTCTGCAGGCTCCTCCTTGGGAACCTGTGCAACCGAAAGCATTTAAGCAGCTTGAGTAGCAAAGTTCAATAATATCCTTACACAACACGTCCCACAATAGCAATGTTTCAAACAAAGAACCCCAAATAAGTTCAACGCAGCTTCAGTACTACCCTATTGGTGCTGGTTGTATAGGTGTGCTCATCTGTCTGGCGGGGTTGTCCCGGAGGCGTAGTTCCGACTCAAGTTCCTTCTTTCGCATCTCGGGCTTCAATGAAAGCGTCGATCTTATCCTGAATTGTGTCCTTTTTGGCCTTTTCCTTCAGCGATATCAGGAGATAGCGAAAACAATAGATACGTCAATTTCAAACCAAAAGTAGAAACATTTACCTCTCTGCGAGAATGGCCCGCACGATAGAGCGTCAGGTCCCGGCTGCTGAAGAAATCCATAGCCCGGTCATGGCTCGGGGGTCAATGTGCCAATAAGCCATGGCATCATCAGCAGCCTGGACCTGGTCCACATGAGTACATCCGGCATCCTTCAAGGAGTTGACCAGCACACGGGTAGCCTCAATCATGGTATACTCTCGGCCAAGGTCTAAAAGACCGTTGAGAGTGTCCAGAGCCGAAGCCAACCATTGCAGTCTATCCTATAGAGCGGTTGTATCTCGCAGAGGTGGTACTGCTTCATCTCCAACACTAAGCAATATGCGAAGATATGCGTCAATGGCACGCTTCTAGAGGTGCCTATCGGCCCTTCGACGGTCTTTCAACTCCTGCCCTATTTTAGCAAGTTGCTCCCCCACATTTTGGCGAGACGCTGCTTCGGTGTTCAGCTGTGCCCGCATATCGGCAACTTGATGCTTTTCCAGCTCCTTCACCCAGGCTTCACTGGTTTGGGCTCTCTGCAGCAAAAGATTGTGGTCGGCGCGCCTTTGCATCATGATAGCATGGGTAAGCAATGAGGTCTGTCAAGTAATTCAAAAAACCGAAACAAGTTAGTAAGGTTAGCAAGATTAGGTATTTTTCCAAACGAATATAGGAAACATTGACTCAAGTGACCAAACCCACCGAGATAGCATGGTTGTTGATTGCAAGCAACAACTCATTATCGGGCTCCTTAGCCAGGTCACGCTCAACCTTCGGGACCGCAAATGCACGGCTGCACTCCTCTATAAACCAAATAGACTCTAGGGATGTGATCACTCCAACACGGTGAAAGTCTACATGTGACACCAACACGACATTCGAGTCAACACCCAAAGCCCTTGCAATCCGGTAAGAACCCTCACGTGCGGGACTCATCTCACCGAGAGATGATACACCCGAGTAAACACACATTTCGCCATACTCTTCAGGCCGATTTCAAGAGGTAGCTTACCATAACCGAATAGCGCGCAACACGCCATTTTGGGCATCATGCAAATTGAATCGCGTGGAAACCTAGACTTACCAAGACACCCTTTCCCTAAGGATTCTTGTGCTATGGGAACAGCAGCAGCAGCTGTCATGTTCTCGGTATCGGTGGCACAGTAAGGATGAAAATGGTACGGATATTTACCAACCGTATTCGGTATCGAATTCGTCTAGAGGGGTTTCAATCTGTCCGCATCTGAGTCCGGATATTTAACATCTGATACGTATCTGTATCCAAATATTGAAATCACATATTTATAATGTCGACATCCAATCGTATCCTATCCGGCATGGTTGACATTATCCGCATTCGAGTCCGAATCCGAACAAAAATATAAAAACAATTATGGTATCGGTGATATCCATTCGTATCCGATCTGTTTTCACCAGGAGATGGCAGCATGAAGAGGCAGAGCCTGGTGCCTTTTCTCAGTAGGTGCCAACGTAGACTCCGTCGTCGCGCGTTTTCGGGCAGGCTTCAGCACTATGTCTCCACCCAAGATCCCATTGATTTGGAGCCCGAGCTCGAAACAACCTGAAACGAAGACAAGCATGCAAGGATTTTAGCATATCGGTTGAATACATCACAGAAACCAAGCAAGCAAAAACAACAACAGGACCAAAAAAGCAAACAACTGTATCGCCAAGAACAGTGCCATGAGAGCGCCTTTAACCACTGAGAATAGTTTTAATGCACTTTATCGATTTCGATCATCTCTTCTCGGCCATTTCATGGCCAACTCTCACGTTCGCGGTTTCCTTAGGTGCCCGTTTACTGATTATGCTTTTTTTGCTTCAACTTCTAGACCGTCTGGGTATTTCGTGGCCCTCTTGTGACTGCGCCCCCCCACCACGACCCCGGGCAACCGAATCAGACCATCCATGCGAGCTAGCCTGTTGGCTTCCACGACCCATGCCACTATCGGCACTGGACGCGCAGCCACGAACACCAGGGGCTGGTCAAACCGAATAAGCAACATTCATCGCATCAAATACAAGATTTCATATTCATCAGCTTGTTGGAGATCAAAGCCCCAACATATTGTTAAGCCTTTTAACCTACTAACTGTTTTCTGCCTATTTAGGCACTGTTTAGTGAAAGGTGTTTTCACTTCTGTTGCACTGCTGAGTGGAACTGCTGTACTTCATAAAATTGTCCGCTGTCCAACTTCTGCTTGTATATGATTTGTGTTTATTAGATACCTTCACTTGGTAGCTTGGCAGCTTTGTGTCCACATGTGAGAGGTGCTGATGTAGCTAAACGTTTGTTTGCTGGCAGCTGTGGTTAGGGATGCAATGTAACATGCAAATAGTATTTGAGGACGAGCTCAGTTAAATTGAAGTGAAAATATGGATATTTTTAGCTTATTTTAAATATCTATGTGGTGGAAAAAGGTCAGCTTTGTGTCTAGGTTGTAGCTAACATTTCAAATGTATTCTGTTTTTATTGTAAATGAAGACGGTAGGATAGCTTATGGAGTGAAAAAAGGTCAGCCTTATTCTAAACATATATGGAGTGAAAAAAGATCAGCCACTGTCTATAGACAGATACGGAGTGACCAAATGTTTTCATGCCTTGATCACCTTGCCGAGATATTTTCATATGATGATCTAATTGACACTTGCCTATTGACACGGATGTTAGCTAATTGCACAACGTATTCATAATTTATGAAGGTTCTCCAAAAATTTATCTACTATTTTGGCTCCATCCTTAGAGGTTGTAAATCGATGGTGCTACATTTTTACATGTCTGAGTTTTTTTTTTGCCTCTCTAATCTATGCTTCTTGTTTTTTTTTAATCCAGTGACAGTTGAGGATGGTACATACCAGATTGGAGTTTACAAGCTTCGACCAATTGCAGCACACATTTCTTGTGAGGAAATCACTTTTGATTTCAATTCTGTAACTGAGCTGAACACATTTCTGGTTCCTTTACAGAATTATATATTAAATTGCAATGTCTGATGTCAACATAATTACTTTGTTATTGCAAAAAAATGAAGCATCGGTCTATTTCTGTTGAAGTCAAATACGCTGGGTGTTGGCACCTGCACCAAGCACCACGGTGAGCAAACCCTGCTCACCTTCCCTCTTCCTCTCCCCTATCGAAAGGTAGAAGAAAAGCTTGAGCTCTCTACACTCACACACACCCTGCATACGGTGAATGCTGGTGGCAAAGAAGCTGTCTTTAACATTGCATTGCATTCTAATTTATACACCATAGCTACCAACTGCATGGTACAAGATGGTATGGCTGAGTACAACCCCATCACTCTAGTAGAAGCTGAGATCATCCATGGGTATGGGCTGATACACCTCTACCTTACTCCTATAGGGTATGGGCTTGTATACCTCTACCTTACTCCTATATTGGCCTAATGCCATGCTGCTGCAGTGTCTAGGACATGGGTAGCTAGAGCTTACCTTCTACCTGCCCCTTGACTAAATTAGGAAGAGAAGATTGGGATGGCAGCAGATTATGTCTTACATTTCTTCCCCTAATCCTGCTGCCAGCCCTTGACCTTCACCATGCCAATCATCCCCTTCAGCTTCTGGAAAAGTAGAGCACTAGCAATCTAATATGTTGCATGTATAAGAGGATCTAAGAGGTTGGGTGGGACATGGCACCTGTGAGGTAGTCTCCCAACTCCTCCGTGTACTCTGGGTCCTCCTCATCGGAGCTCCTTCTCAGGGTCTGAAATCAAGACATAATGGTCGAGTGTACAACCCCTATAGATTACCACAAAGAAACAAATGAAAAACGAGAAACCCAAATGCATGCAAACGTAAGCCTGTGATGTAGGGATCAATTTTAGGAAAAGTTGGACATTTGGTTCATAATTTTTGAAGTTCATATGAATTAGTTATGAATTTTAAAAAATTAAATCATATTCTAAAAAAGTTACGGGGGAGAGGAAACAGGCTGACATGTGACGCATGGTTATTGGGCATGATTGGCTGAGTCATTGACAAGTGGGTATAGGCCAGTCTGGTCAATGATATGTGGGCCTCGGGTCAATGGTCAATACGGACCGGGCCTACTTTGGGATTTGGCGGGCCAGGGTAGGCTTGGATTTGGGTTGGATTGATTCAAGCCAAGCCAACACGTGTCGATCTGCTAGTCTATCCACGTGATGTCTTGGGCCCCCGTTGGGCTATGCCTACGTGAGCGTGGCTCATGGTGGAGTGGGGGTACGGTGTGGTGGACCACCCACACGGTCTTTGTGGACCAGGTCCACATCCTACATACTCCTACTGTCTCTGGTCTACGGTGGGTCAGGTTCACAGGATCATTGCCTAAGGGCTTGTGGGTCTACTGGTTTTGGTCCTTGGTGGACTCACTTCCATAGTCTGTGGACCACAGGGCAGCTCCACAATTGACTATGTTCAACTCCTCCTTCTCCACATGGTTCACAGTGAACCAGGTCCAGGCAGTGGCCAACCTCCTCTTCTCTATCTCCTGCCTCATGGTTGCGCTCTAGCCGCTGGTGAGCATGTGCGGAGGCAGCTCTGGTGGCTTGGCTTTGTCAAGGCGGCGAGGGTGTCACATAGCCATGGTGGGAAAGTGGGTGAGCTAAAGGCGGTGCTTTGGTCCAGCTAGCGAACAACAGAAGCAGCATAGTGGTGCGTGGTCAGCGAGGTCACGATTGTGTGGTAGTTGCAGGCCTCGGTTTGGATTCCCTTGGAGAGCACCAGCTCCTCGGCACTCCAATGAGTGTTGCGAGGGTTCAAGGATGGCCTGTGGGACTCCGCTAGGGGCTGGTCATGATGACAATGGTCAATGATGTAGTGGGGGTCGCTACAATGGCATTAAGAGCCGAGAGAGGCTCTTTGCCTCCGATTGGAGTCACGAGAGCTAAAGGGCCCGACGGTGATGACTCAGGCTATCATAGAGTGGTTGGGCAGGGCTGTGGCTCATCTAAAGGCCAAAATGGCACCTTCCTACCATACTCTACGGCGGAGTCTGTTCCCTATGACGTGTGCTGCAATGGTAGACATGGCCACGATGGCGGTGTCGAGAAGATGGCTGATGAAAGGTTGCACTCCATCTCTCTCTTTCTTCCTTTAGTTGGCATCCCATGGGGATGTTGAGTTCATTGGTGATGTCCTAGGGCACGATGGAGCTAACTTTGCGGTAAAGACCACAGCGGCACTTCGAAGACCACAAGATCATGGTGGCCAGGGGTAGAGCAAAGTTATCTGCCCCACTGCTGGCTTGCCAGGCTCACTTTCTAAGCGCAAGTGAGAGCACTATATGTTCCGCGTTGAGGCGAGGACGGTGGCGGCAACCTTAGGGGCTAAGTCATTGAGGTGCAGCTAGAATGGGCCTGCCATGGTTGGCTTGCACCATGGCAACCATGTGTGACCTCGTTGGTGCTTCCAAGTGCCGGTGACTTGGCAAGACAGGGACTTGGTGTGTGGTCGTGTTGGGCATGTGTGTTGTGCCGATGGCAGCCAAGGCGGGGCCTTATGCCTCCAACAGAGAGTTCATGATGGGGGTGATGGTGAGCTATGGCGAAACAGCGATGACTCACCATTGGTGTCGAGGGAGATGGGCTACCAGTGCAGTGGCGAGAAGAAGTGGTGGCAGCTTGGTGCAGTGCCATGTAGAGTTGCAACGGTGGTGTAGTCGATCACTGGCAGTGGCTCCTTCTCCGACGATTGTGACGGCACCGAGGTCCATCAGCTCTGGCTCCGGTGGCACCAGTCTAGCTCCTTCCTTGACTCCCTTCTTCCCTCTCTCCCCCTTCTCTTCCTTGGTCACAGTGTGTAATAGATGCCACCGGGATCGTGGTGAGGCAGCTGGGAAACCCTAGGGAGCCTGGGACTCGATTTTATAGTGGGAGGCCATGACCATGGTGAGGTGAATGGCAAGGGAGGAAAATGGGGTAGGTAGGAGCCATCTGACGACATGAACTAGGGTTTTGGGAGGGCGCGAGGTCACGTGTGCAGTCGCGGGGGCTCGCGGTCAAAAGTGGCGTCATGGTGGCGTCACTGCAGCAAAGTGATGCTAGTGACATCATAGCCTGAGGACGGTTTGAATTTCGAATTGGGGTGGCTTAGGGTGCCACGGATCGAAGGCATGGAGCTCATCCATGCAGGGCGTGGTGGTTGACCTAGAACAGACTATGGACAAGGGTCAAGGTGCCTTGGATTCCTACACCGGCTCTGGCGCTCTGTTCTACGTCAGGGGTAAAGCAGAGGACGACTAGGCAGGTGATAAAGATGACAATCGGGCCCCACTTTTTAGTGGTGTATAGGAAAGGATGGGCCATCTACCTCCTTCATTGTGTTGCCAGGGCAGGATTGGGCTGCTGGTCAGGCTATTAGCCAACTGGGCCGAGCAAGGCAGGCCGACATGGGTTGGTCCGCTAGCAGGCCAGGGTGGGCTAGGTGGGTCGTTCCATCAGCAGGCCAGTGACTGGGCCAGACTAGGCCATGTGCTGTCAAAGGAGTAGGCCGGGAGGGTAGCAGTGGGCTAGATGTTGGCGCATCTTAGCGTTAGTAGAAAAGTCCACAAGCGCACGGAAGTACCGTAGTAGCCTTCACCCAGAAGTATTCAGGGTATCGTATTTCCACAGGGAACGGAGGTGTAAGAGATCTCTAACCTAGTTCTCCCAGAATGATAAGATGAAAGTAGCTTAGGTAGAGAGGTTCATCTAAGGCAAGAAACCCTAAGCAAAGATAACTCTCCCATTGCTTGCTTGCTTCAGGCCCACTGACGCACTTGGTCTGCCAAGCGATATTAGCATCAGCGCTATTCCTAGGCCGAACGTGGGGGAACGCTGGTACAAGTGGACAGGGCTGTCACCACCTGCCACCTACCCCTCTGCCTGTGGGCGCGCGCAACATACAAAGGTAGACTTTGACCTAGACACCACATCTATGAAGGCGACTACTACTCTAGCGGTGATCAGGAACATCCGTCTCTATAAGGAGTCCTCTTACTAGAGCATCCATCCAAAGGGCGAACGATGATCCCACAAACAAGTAGCTTTACGAAAGTAACACGCTTAATGAATCAAACCAAAGTTGAACATGAACTTCTTACTTCAAGTAGCAAGACGATCGTAGAGTTACAAGTTAGAGCGAGAGCCGACAAGCCCGGCACTTCGTCCACCCGAAGGTAGAACTGCTTCGAATCCGCTCTTACTCTAGCTCTTTCCCTCTTTCACTCCCTATACTAATTTAGCTAGAAGCTAATGGAATGGAGCTTGCACTTCCTCTTCTACATTGTGACATCTTGTGTTGGTGAATGAATGAATGATGAAGAGAGGAGGCCTCCTTTTATAGCTTGAGAGGAGGGGGCTCTATGCAAAAGGTTTATCCTCACATGGAAGGATCCAAACCAACCTCCAAAGGGCAGTTTACACATTCCATTTGTATTGATCATAGGTGGGAACGTCTGGAGGAAACCGCCATGCGCACCTCCTGAGAAAACTGGGCCCGAAAGGCCCCACCAGGGGGCGGTCGCCCACGGGACCGGCTGGTCCCCTGGTGGGCCCGTTTGGCCACCGCCTTCGCGTGGTTAGTTCTCCTCTGGGCCTAGACCTCTCCTATGGTTACGAATGGGCCCAGATTTGTAATAAAGGTGGGCTTCTTTGTTATTCTTGGTTGTGCATTCTGTGAATTCACATTTTGCCTTTACGCTTTTCAATTGGTGTTGTGCACTTCCACTTATTTCACCATAAATCCTATAAAAACATAAACACTAGGGGTACAATTAGAACTCTGTTAATAGCATATGTCTATGTGTTAAGGTATGATAGTTTCTCTCCTTTTATGCATAAGTTGGCAGTTAAAAATGATCCATAAGGACCCAACAAGACCCCCAAGCTTAACCTTTGCTCGTCCCGAGCAAATAGCTAAGTATGGTTGTTGATCAGGAGTTGCTACAATGCCGATTATATTTCAAATGTACCAAGTTTATAACAAAGTTTTCTACTGCAATTTGAATAAATCAGCATGTTATCCACCCTATTATTATCTTGAAACAAATGGGGCCTTTTAGCTATCTCAAGTCTTGGTGATTGCAAGATAGAATAGTTCAACGAGCATTGCTTATCATTCATCCAAAGATCAACCATCTTTCCGGAGGTTTTAAAAATTTTTGTAAAAGAAAACTTAAGTTCCTCAAATGATTCACTTGATCACTCAATGTGTATGAATACCTCACCAAAGGCATTGTAATGTTGCCTTTCATATCCTACCACTAAGGCTTATGAGTGGAGTTCTAGGCAGGTATAAAGGTGGGCGTACTTGCATCACATATATTGCTGAGTCAAAAATCGAACCACAAGGAGATACAAGTCATACACTTTGATTGAGATGTGCAAGTGTGTGGAGTATGAGGATGGTGAAAATCATAATTCTAAATATTTTTGGTACTCCATACATCATGATTCTCTCCTTTATTGGATGGAATGAAACTTTTTAGAGGGATATGGGCTATAAGATCATATATCCATTTTT
Source organism: Bothriochloa decipiens (assembly GCA_023333625.1). NCBI lineage: Eukaryota > Viridiplantae > Streptophyta > Magnoliopsida > Poales > Poaceae > Bothriochloa > Bothriochloa decipiens. The sequence goes on from CM041634.1 coordinate 27,580,988, forward strand.
TTCTCTTCTTCTCTTTCTTTTTTTGAACGGGTACTTGGAACTTTTTCTTTCCCATTTATTGCGTACCCCTTGGCATTTTTTTATAGCCCATATCTCTTGTCGATATATGAAGAACTTTTGGATGGAGAGATGTCATGATGGAATGCGAGGAGTAATTATATGGTGGAAAATAAATGCGTGGCTCTCAGGGTAAGAGTCGGCAATTTTTTTTATTTGGTGGTTAACAAATGTGCGGTTCTCATGGTAACAACCGGTATTTTTTTGGTGGAAGAGTGCGTAACTCTCAGGGTAAGAGTTGGCATATATTTTTTTTGTGGATAGATGGATGCATGTTGTGTGCAACTCTCGAGGTGAGAGTTGGCTTTATTTGGTGGGTGCATGTGAATCTCAATCATGGTTGCATGACCATAATCTCACTTAGGTCACAACAATTTGACCTAACTCAATGTTCCAAAAGCAACATATGACTAAAAGGTTTGCAGAATTGAAACATGTCATATGGCCTTGGTGGGTATTTAATAATCATTGAGGAACTTTTATTTTTGAATGTTTTTGAAAATAAAACTCTGGATGTCAAGTTTCACTCAGAACAAAGTAATAGCGCAGCCCATCTCACTATATCATATCAGGCAATAACTTAGACAAGATCAAGCATGTGCAACCCACTAGTTTAAGTTTTTAGGATGAGACATTTTTAGCTGCTAATCCCAAATCTTAGAGAGCTCGATTATAAAATGGGTACAGGTGAAACATAAGACAGAGCAACTGTTCATCATTTCAACAAGGGTAGAAACTAACATATCTTAATACATATGAGAGAGGAAAATATATTTATTAATCATATCTCACCATTTTATAAGTTAGAGAATTTAAAAAGAAATGTGAGATACAAGTTACCTTTGTGGGAGCCCTCCCCCAAGCTTGCTTTTGACTTACCAATGTGGTTCACCAGGGGGACTAATTGGTGGTGCTTCGGCCTGATGTGTAGTTCGTGGCCTCTCTTGAGTGTGCTAGGAAGCTCTCCCCCAAGCTTGTTTTTATGGTGGTATGGAGATAAAAAGACAACAAAGCTTGGGGTTGAAAAGTATATTACTCTTTTTTATCAAGATTTTATTTATCTTTATATATTTTTTTTCAAGGTTCACCAAAGAAATGCTTGTTTCTGCTGTCATCTCAAAGACCTACACTTATGAATTGATAAATTCCTACAAGGGGTTAGTCCATAGTATCAACCAAAATCTATACTAGCAACTTTAGCTCCAAGATCAAACTAGACACCATGTCTAATTTGTCAAGGTAGGCTCAGGAATCTAAGCACCATGCTTCAATTAACAAGCCTAAAGAAGCATGATCCGCATCTGAACTTCAAACTAAGCACCATGCTTAATTCAAAAGATGCATAACCAGTACTTCTGAACCAAAACTTACAGTATATAAATTGAGTCACCACAAGATAAATAAGATTCATCCAACAGAGACAGATTTTTGAACAAGGGGACCATAAGAACTCAAACAAGGCTAGGATAAGAATGCAAAGAAAGGCATGCCTTGCTTCATCTCCAACATGAATTTCTTCCATTTTTTATGACAAAACTCAAAGTTCATAAATCAAAATTCAACACCATATCACAATTTTGATTAAAGAAGGCTAGTTTCACCTAAGCACCATGCTTAAATTAAAAAGCCTATGGATGTACCACAAGTGTACTTATGTGAATACACCCAAACTCAAAGCATAAGGCGTGAACAGAGGAAGAGCATGATTTTATATTTTCATGGAGACAAATATGAATGAAAGAGTTGGTCAACATTATCTTGACATACCTGAATGTGTGTACCAGCAGCATGTATGGATGAAGCATCGGAGTTGTTGCTGCGGTGGTGCGGTTTCCAACTCAGGTGACTACCAAGACGTGGGTTGGAGTCCGTCACTTTCAGTAGTATGTCATTATGTAGCAAGTCATTTATTGGTAACTCCTACATGTTAGTGGCTTGCATACACGACAAAAGTAGGAGGAATAACTTCATATAAGCTTCTATCTAAAAGAAATGTTACGACCATGACTCCCCTTTGTTTTTTTTGAATCTTTAAACGAAGTGTGATCCACGATATGCATGGAGTCATGGTTGGTCAGGGGAGTGAGAGAGGTGTTGCACAAACCATCGATGTAGATGAAGGAGTTCATGGAAGTCATGTGTCTCGTCCCTCTTATATGATGGCCTGCTTGATTGTATGAGCAACATCCAGGGGAGATCTTGAAGGGTGTGTTAGTTGTGCTTGAAAGATCTCCTCCGCATTTTTATACCTGTTTTTAATTCTAACAACAAAACAAAAAACAAAGAGAACATAAAACAAGCAAGGGCTCTACGAGGTTGAACCTCAGAGAGCCTAGAACTTATTATGATTATTTTTATTTACTTATTATCTATTTATTTTATTAATTTTTTTATTCATCCAACTCGCATAACTCAAACAAGGTCAAACTTAAGATGCAATGTAAAATAGACCTTGGCTTGTCTCCATATCAGATTACCTCCATTGTTTATGAAAATAACTCATAGCCCATTAATCAAATTCCAACACCATGCTAGAATTTGAATAAAGAAGGTCTTTTTAACCTAAGCACATGCTTAAATTAAAAGACCCATGAATGTGCGACATAGTCCTACGTGACAACACTCAAGCTAGAGTATATAACATAAACCATAGAGACAATGAATTTGCACGGGGACACAACTAAGTAAATGAATTGGCGAATATTACCTTTGCATACCTAGGTGTACTTGCCAGCAACAGATGTAGATGATTGCTCTTGACGCTCGTTGTGTTGTTCGCATGATGAATCTGCCCAAGGAAACTTCAAATCTCGACCACACACATGACTTGGTGTGTATGGACCATGGGCTTTGATAGTTGTTGCAAAGGCATGGAGGTGAGACCTTCTTGCTTGTGAGAGCAATGCTAGGCGAAGTCAACTAGCTCATCTTTATGTATCTTTGAATATGTGAAGCTAGCGTGCTCCTTTTTCTCTCCTCCAATATATATTTATATATATATTTTCAAAACAATTGTTTTACCAATCTCTTTTTTTTTCTTTGTCTTTATCTTCCTTTCCACTTCCCTTCTTTTTTTTCTTTTTTTTAGCAAGGTAGATCCTACATCTCTTTTTCATTTGAACCAAGGTGATCTTGTGATGAGACTCGCACCGTCCTCCCCCACACTTGGACTTTGTTGAAAGTCAAGTGTGCAAGGTCAGGGTCTCCTCTCGAGTTTATTCACCACCCAAGATCATCAAGGTGTGTCATTGATGTCGCTCCCATGCTCTCAAGCTTCGTATGTCCTTTGTTCTTCTCAATCTCTTCCTTAAATGGTTAGCGACCAAGAATACCCGAAGGTGCATACCAACTTGAACACATGTTCTTGCTTTTATTAAAATAATCTGGGGTATCTCCCGGTAGTGCTTCTTTATGGTCATAAGCTTGACCGCCAAAACTAGGGAGAAGTTTTGAAGCCAGAAGCTATGGTTGGCTTCGATGGTGGCTACAAGAACTCGTCCATAGGAGAAATATTTTATTTTTTGAATTTTGAAAGGGCATTATTGTTGAAAGAGAGAACAAGAATAATAAAAACTTTTTTAAATGCTTTTCTAAAATAAGAGAAGATGATAAGAGAGTAGATAAAAATATTTTTGTGCATGTGCAAAAGTTTGAACATGCAATTTTAAAATAATAATGACCATTTTTTTGAAAGATCGGCTTCATGAAGGAGGGTCATAAAAATAGAAGAAAATATTTTTTCTTTTTGGATAAAACACAAGGACACACAGGTGGACTAGGTTCGGAGATAAATACGACAACCATTTCCCGGCAACGGTGCCAAAAAGCTTATTGGCACTTCTTAATGTTAGGAGAAAAGTCCGCAAGTGCACGGAAGTACTGTTGTAGCCTTCACCCAGAAGTATTCAGGTTATCGTATTTCCATAGGGAACAGGGGTGTAAGAGATCTCTAAACTAGTTCTCCAGAATGATAAGATGAAGAGTAGCCTAGGTAGAGAGGTTCGTCTAAGGCAAGAAACCCTAAGCAAAGATAACTCTCCCACTACTTGTTTGCTTCAGGCCCACTGATGCACTTGGTCTACCAAGTGATATCAGCAGCATCGCTATTCCACGACCAAACGTGGGGGACAGGGCTGTCACCACCTTCCACCTACCCCTCTGCCCGTGGGCGTGCACAACATACGAAGGTAGACTTCGACCTAGAAACCACATCTACAAAGGCGACTACTACTTTAGCGGTGATCAGAAACATCCATCTCTATCAGGAGTCCTCTTACTAGAGCATCCGTCCAAAGGACGAACGGTGATCCCACAAACAAGTAGCTTTATGAAAGTAACATGCTTAATGAATCAAGCCAAAGTTGAACACGAACTTCTTACTTCAAGTAGCAAGACGATCATAGAGGTATAAGTTGGAGCGAGAGCCGACAAGCCCGACACTTCGTCCACCTAAAGGTAGAACTGCTTCGACTCCGTTCTTACTCTAGCTCTTTTCCTCTCTCACTCCCTATACTAATTTAGCTAGAAGCTAATGGAATGGAGCTTGCTCTTCCTCTTCTACATTGTGACCTCTTGTGTTGGTGAATGAATGAATGATGAAGAAAGGAGGCCTCCTTTTATAGCTTGAGAGGAGGGGGCTCTATGTAAAATGTTCATCATCACATGGAAGGATCAACCCGACCTCCAAAGGGCGGTTTACACTTTCCGTTTGTACTGGTCATAGGTGGGACCGTCTGGAGGAAACCGCCATACGCATTGCCTAAGAAAACTGGGCCCGAAAGGCCCCACCAGGGGGCGGTCGCCCCCGGGACCGGCCAGTCCCCTGGTGGGCCAGTTTGGCCACCGCCTTCGCATGGTTAGTTCTCCTCTGGGCCTAGACCTCTCCTATGGTTATGAATGGGCCTAGATTTGCAATAAAGGTGGGCTTCTTTGTTATTCTTGGTTGTGCATTCTCTGAATTCACATTTTTCCTTTACGCTTTCCAATTGGTGTTGTGCACTTCCACTTGTTTCACCATAAATCTTATGAAAACATAAACATTAGGGGTACATGTGGAACTCTGTTAATAGCATATGTCTATGTATTAAGGTATGATAGTTTCTCTCCTTTTATGCATAAGTTGGCGGTTAAAAAATGATCCATATGGGCCGCCAACACTAGACCGGCTGGTCGCTCTGGGCTGATCAGGCTAAAAGGCCTTTTCCTTTTTCCCTTCTATCTCTAATTCCTTTCCTATTGCTATTTCTATTTTCTAAACTATGCCATGAGTTTCCTATGTGTGTATGCATTGTTGCCAAGATACATCCATCCCTAAAGAGTCTTCTAGGGTCAAATTGGGTATGTGCAGTCCTTGTTCAAAGGTTGGTGTTGACACCGTTTTTTGACACGTGTCAATATAAGCCGAAAACTGTGCCGATCGGCAAGGGAGTGGTTGTGCTTTTAAGCTTACTTTGCTTTGAAGTATGGCTGACAGATGGTTGCCGATGAAGGTTAAATATGATCTTGCCGATGAGAGCAGAAGGCTGTTGCCGATGGAGAGAGAGGCATGGTTGCCGATGAAAAACAGAGCTAAAGAACGTGGAAAGCAGAGCTGAGTCATTATCGATGGGTTTTGCCGATGGAATCTACAGAGATGAGGAGCGTACCGATAGAGGTTTCATCGTAAGCAATGGATAAGGAAACTGGCAATATTTATGCCAATATTTTAATAGTTTACTTTTGAGTCCGACCTTGGTATGAGTCATTATTTTTTATTCCTTAGAGATAAGACTTGTTTAGGTAATACTTTGTCGTGTCTGTTTAGGACTCATAGTACCAGGGTATAAATATGTACCGAGAGGCAATGTAAAAAAGGTCAATCAATAAAATACGACAAATCTATTACCTTTATTTACTTTTCAAGCAATCTACTTTTCGACGACTTCGTCACCAGGACCTTTTCCTTTTCAACGAGTTCTTTCAAGAATCGACGGGCTGCATCAACTTGATCTCCGGCGACCTTGCAGGTTCCGTGTCTACCGAGCATGATTCAGGCTTTGACGTCCGGGCGTATCGCTGTCGTCTCGTCTAATCTGTTCAACAGTTATCGAATACCTTCTGAGCTTTGACGTCCGGGCGTATCGCTGTCGTCTCGTTTGGGTTTTATTCAAATTTATCATCCTTGTCGATTAACAGGTCAAATCGACTGGCACGCCTTGATATCGAACTTGGGTATTAGCCCGGTGTGTTTGCAGATCCAACGCTTTTTTGCATCAACACATCTTTTGGCACGCCCAGTGGGACCAAGTCAACAGATTTATCATGAAGAATACTACTGATATCACTCCAAAAAACATCATCGAGATATCAGAATCAGATCTCAAGGAGGATCAGAGGCAAGCCATGGAGAAAGTTATGGAGGATTACAGGCAGCTCTGCTTGAAGTCTTTCAGCATGAATAGGGGAGGAGAAGTCATCCAGAAGCAAGATCTGCCGTTGCCTCGGCAGGTAACTTTTGACTCCAAACCTGGTAAATTACAGGAGATGGTTAATTCTGCATTAAATCAAGCTTTGATCAACCACTCCATCGTGCTGTCCAATACTGTTTACAATGCTATTGTACAAACATTAAGAGAAGGACAAGCACCAGGGTATCTCGAGCCGGCATATCATCAGCCGGGATCGGCATCTGTCAGTACTCCATCGGCAACTCCAGCCGTTGAGAGTATGGAAGCGCCTACTCCAGCTATATCAGGACCATCCATCATTGAAGCCACGCTGATAGGATCAGATCTAACGTCTCAGGAGAAGCCTAGTACTCAGTTGAGCACAGATCTATCGGCATCGGCAATGTCAGGTCCTTCAGGTCAACATAGTCAAACTGCTGCTAATTGGTGGGGATACGGTATGCCTCCAGGTCCATCTACTGCCAACTCTGGACTGCCTCAAGTGCATGATGTAGCAGGGAAGGGTCCAATGACATCGGCTACTCCAATTCGGCCGGTGGCTCAAGCGCCGCATTATTCTATTGTACCTCCTGCTATACAGCCATTGTCAATGGGATTCTACGCACCTCCGCAACAGATATCTTATGCGAATCCATTGACTAATCCTCCACCAGTTCAACAGAGAGCTTCCACTACAGAGCAGCCCGTAGTACCATTCATATCTCAGTCTGGATTACCTGCAATTCAGGGCAATTATGCTGGCTATCATCCATCTATACAAGAGCATCAATTGTCTGCAAGCTATTAGCCATCGGCAAGCCAGGTGCCGATGAGTTACAATCTCAATTGGTCAGGGCAAGCGCCAATTTAGCAATCTGCTATTCAGCCAAGCTACCAAGCAATGGGGACTCAACGGTATAGTCCACAGACAACTTTCCAGTTACAAGCATCAGCAAAACAGCCGATGAACTTTACTCCGTAGATTGATGCCGTGAATATGCCAATTCATACAAGCCAAATGCCACAGGGGTATGTAGAAGCATATCAGCCAACGCCTCCAGTAGAGATCCAGCCAGTGCATCGGCAAGATCAGGATGCACTCTTGACCGATAAAATTGCAAAAGTGATGAAAAAACAATTTGGGATTCAGCCCAAGATCGATACTTACTCTTATCAGACTCCATACCCTTCATCTTATGATTCAATTCCTTTCCTAAATCGGTATAAGGTGCCAGATTTCACTAAGTTTTCTGGGCAAGATGATACGTTAACGATGGAGCACATCAACCGATTCATCATCCAGTGCGGGGAAGCAGCGAACAGGGATGAGCTGAGGATCCGTTTATTCTCGTCCTCTTTGTCTGGATCAGCATTCGCGTGGTTTATATCATTGCCACCGAACTCTACTCTTACTTGGACAAATCTAGAAAGACAATTTCATAAGTACTTCTTTGTTGGTGTCCATGAAAAGAAGCTTACCGATTTGATGAAATTAAGACAGCGAAGCGATGAATCGGTAGAGAGTTTTGTGCAAAGGGTATGAGACATGAAGAACAAGTGCTACAGCCTAGTGCTTGATGACTGCCAGTTAGCTGGTTTGGCGTTTCAGGGTTTGTTGCCACATCTCAGGGACAAATACGATGCTCAGGAGTTTGAAAGCTTAAGCCATATTGTGCAGAGGATCTCTGATCAAAGTGCTCAAGCCCTAGAATATAGGAAGAGCTGGAACAATAAGGTGTCCTTTGTAGAAGAAGCAGAAGATTCAGACTCTGATGACGAACCAATTATCGGCTTGGCTGAGTGGGTAAAGAATAAGAAGCCGATATCATGTCCTTTCGGTCAGAAAGAGCCAGAAAGGTTTTTATTTGATATCACCAAAGCCGATAGGATATTTGATCTTTTGCTCCAAGAGGGTCAAATTAAGCTGTCTCCTAATCATGTGATTCCATCGGCAGAAGAGTTGAAAAAGATTAGGTACTGCAAATGGCACAATGCTACCTCGCACAGTACCAATGATTGCAAGGTGTTTAGAAAACAGTTGCAGTCGGCTATCGAATTCGGGAAGATCACATTTGATAATTCAAAATCTCAGAAACCGATGAAAATTGATCAACATCCGTTCCCTGCAAACATAGTGGAGGCTAAAGGCAAAACCAAAGTATTAACGTTGGAGGCTGCTAGAAGACATGCATCGGTAGACCCTAAAAATCAAATAACTATTGATGACGTGAAGGGAAAGGAACCTGTCGATGGCGCTAAAGGGAGAAGAATTGTTAATGAAGGTAGTAGCTTCAGAAGACCCCTGGGGCCTCCATATGGTGTTCGATATCAGCAACAACGTGAAGATCAGTATCGGCAGCAACAGGAAGAGTTACGTCGGCATAAAGATCACTGGAATTGCTCGTTTTTCGTTCATTGCTGGGAAGAAGGCATTAAATTGCCCACTGCCGATACCTGCCCTGAATGTAATGGTTACTATTTAAATGATCGGGCAGAGAGACAGCATCACTCTAGTAATCGAGGGGTACCATCAATAAGCCGATCAAAGAAAAGGTGTCAGCACTTGATCGGCTGGGGGCCAGAGTTAGTGTGCATGACAGGCTTGGCGGGCATATTGATTATTTTCCAAGGGGTTAGGCAGAGCTTGAAGAGATGGCTAACAAAAGGGTTCCTGATGAAGGGATATTTTGCAGGTATCCAAACATAGGCTTCCATGAGCAGAACACAAAGCGTTATCAGCCTGTTTGGAAAACAAAGCTCCCCCAATGGTGCCCTGAAGGATTGACGAGAACTCAAAAAAGAAGGGTACAGCATATGCGTCAAGAGGATTTACAGTGCCCGAAAGAAAGAATCCCAAAGGTAACAACTCAAGTATGGCAACCAAAACGCAAGGGTGGAGGTCCATCGGCAGATGTTAACATGGTCTTCATGTTGCTGATGGAGTTCTTGGCACCAGATGACAAGGAACAAGCAGTTTTTGCCGATGAAGCAGCTCAACTAACTCTGGATCCAATGATGGCTGTGTTTGAAAAGCCTGCCGATGATGAAAGGCAACACCTCAAAGCTTTGTTTGTTAAAGGCAGGGTTGATGGACAGCCGGTGTCAAAAATACTTATAGATGGGGGAGCGGCAATTAATATTATGCCGTATGTCATGTTCCGAAGACTTGGAAAAGGGGACCAGGATTTAACCAAGACAGATATGATGCTTAAAGATTTTAAAGGCAATGTGTCTCCGGCTAAAGGGGCATTATGTGTTGAGTTGACTATCGGCAGCAAGACTTTGCCAACCACCTTCTTCATCGTTAGCGGCAAAGGTAACTATAATTTGCTCCTAGGAAGGGATTGGATCCATGCCAACTGCTGTGTTCCTTCTACGATGCATCAGTGCCTTGTACAGTGGGTTGGAGACAAGGTTGAGGTTATCCCTGGTGATTCTTCTTATATAATTGCATCGGCTGATTCTGAGACCTATGAACGCACAAAGTGCATATCGGGAGAAGCATGGGATACGGAATTTCTTAGGGTTGTCGATTATGAGCTCACACCGATCCAAGCAGTCGGTTCTGAAGATGAATTTTAATGGATCGGTTTGCCGATGGTGGAAAACTTGGTCATGGGTTCACATTAGCTGATGATTTAGTACAAATAGATATTGGTAACGGTGATAGGCCGAGGCCAACTTTTATTAGTGCTAAGTTAGATTCTCAATGTAAACAGTAAATGATTAATATTTTGAGGGAATATAAAGACTGTTTTGCTTGGGATTATATAGAGATGCCTGGACTAGATCGGTCAATAGTTGAGCATCGGTTGCCTATTAAGCCAGGATTTCGGCCTCATCAGCAGCCCACACGTCGATGTAATCCTAAAGTGTTACCTGATATCATGGCCGAAATTACAAAGTTAATTGAAGCTGGCTTTATTCGGCAATGTCGATATGCCGAATGGATTTCTAATGTGGTTCCTGTTTATAAGAAAAATGGAAAACTTCATGTGTGTATTGATTTCAGGAATCTTAATAAAGCTACACCGATGGATGGCTATCCAATGCCTGTTGCCGTTTTATTGGTTGATGCTGCAGCTGGACATCGGATCATCAGCTTCATGGATGGTAATGCCGGTTATAACCAAGTTTTCATAGCTAAAGAGGATATTTCCAAGACTGCTTTTAGGTGTCCAGGTCATGTGGGTTTATTTGAATGGATTGTCATGACCTTCGGCTTGAAAAATGCCGGTGCTACCTATCAGAGGGCTATGAATTTTATCTTCCATAAATACATCGGCACATTGGTTGAAATCTACATAGATGATGTGGTAGTCAAATCTGGAGGTTTTGAGAGTCATCTTGCTGATCTGCGAAAAATCTTGGAGTGCACCAGAAAGCATGGTTTAAAGATGAATCCTACTAAGTGTGCATTTGGTGTATTGGCAGGTCAATTCTTAGGCTTCATGGTACATCAAAGAGGTGTTGAAATCAGCAGAAAATCTATTGATGCAATTAATAAGGTTGTTGCTCCTGCCGATAAGACTGAGTTGCAATCCTTGATCGGCAAGATTAATTTTATTCGAAGATTTATATCTAATCTATCAAGAAAGATCAAAGCCTTCAGTCCTTTATTAAAATTAAAAGCCGATCAGGAATTTGTATGGGGAACAGAGCAGCAATTAGCCTTAGAAGAAATTAAAAGATATTTGGTAAACCCTCCAGTATTGGTTCCACCTCAACACGGGAAACCTTTCAAGTTGTACTTGTCTGCCGATGATAATGTTATCGGATCAGCATTAATTCAAGAGTTTGAAGGGGAAGAACGTGTGATATATTATTTGAGCAGAAGACTGATAGACGCTGAGACCAGGTATTCGGCCATTGAGAAATTGTGTTTGTGTTTATATTTCTCTTGCACAAAATTAAGACATTATTTGTTATCAGCTGAATGCACTGTTATATGCAAAGACGATGTGGTTAAGCATATGTTGTCGATGCCAATTTTGAAAGGAAGGATCGACAAGTGGATCTTAGCATTATCAGAATTTGATTTGCGTCATGAGTCGGCTAAAGCGGTTAAAGGACAGGTAATGGCCGATTTTGTTACTCAACATTGCAGTGTGGTAGATTATGCTGAGATTGCTCCATGGACACTTTTTTTTGATGGATCTACTTGTGGCGAAGGAGCAGGAATCGGTATTATGTTAATCTCGCCTCGAGGAAAGAAATATGAATTTTCATTGCTGATTGCTGGCACTTCAACATACAATCAGGCTGAATATCAAGCTTTACTGAAAGGGTTAGAATTGCTCAGAGAAATATATGCCGATACAGTTGAAGTATTTGGGGATTCCATGCTAGTCATTAATCAATTGATCGGAACATATAAATGCCGAAGTGAAGTTTTGATTACTTATCATGAAAAGTGCTTGCAAATATTAAAGGACTTTAAAGATTTTTGCCTTGAACACATTCCCAGATTGCACAATGAAGAAGCTAATAGGCTAGCACAGCATGCTTCGGGATATCAATTGATCCGAGAAGTGCTGACATCGGTAATTGATGCCGATGACTGGAGAAGGGATATTGCCGATTATTTAAAAGATCCGTCTAAGAAAGTGGAGAGACGTATAAGGTTTCAAGCTACCAAGTATGTGCTCCTTGATACTGAATTATATTATCGCACTTTAGATGGGGTTTTGCTCAAATGCCTTAGTGAAGAGGAATCGAAAAGTCTAATGGTGAGATTCATAAAGGAGTGTGTGGGGCACATCAATCGGCATTTAAAATGAAATGGATGATTAGGAGGAATGGGTATTATTGGCCGACAATTCTTGAGGATTGTTTTAAATATTTCAAAGGGTGCCAGTCATGTTAGAAATTCGATAATGTTCAAAGAGCACCTGCATCGGTAATGAATCCTATAATCAAACCATGGCCGTTTAGAGCATGGGCTATTGATCTCATCGGTCAGATTTACCCGCCGTCGAGTAAAGGACACAAATTCATACTCGTTGCTACCGATTATTTCACAAAGTGGGTTGAAGTGATTCCTTTAAAGAAAGTGTCATCGGCAAATATGATTGATTTTGTGAAAGAGTATATTGTTTACCGATTTGGTATTCCTCAGACTATTACTACCGATCAAGGAACTATGTTCACATCGGGAGAATTTGATGACTTTGCCATCGGTATGGGGATTAAAATTCTAAATTCCTCTCCTTATTATGCTCAAGCTAACGGTCAGGCTGAGGCATCTAATAAAGGAATAATCAAGCTTATTAAACGAAAAATTGAGAAAAATCCTAGGAGATGGCATACTCTTTTAAATGAAGCCTTATGGTCATATCGGATGGCGTGTCATGGTGCAACTAAGGTTTCACCATATCAGTTGGTATATGGGCATGATGCAGTTTTGCCTTGGGAAATTAAGACTGGTTCTAGGCGTGTATTTTCTCAGGATCAGTTGACAGCCGATGAGTATGATACGCTTATGAGAGATGAATTAGAAGATTTAGCAGGTCATCGACTAAAGGCTTTAATTAGCGTAGAAGAAAATAAAAAGAGGGTTGCTAGGTGGTATGATAAAAAGGTGAAAATAAAAGAATTTGCAAATGGAGATTTAGTCTGAAAATTGGTTTTGCCGATTGGGACTAAGAGTTCAAAATTCGGCAAGTGGTCCCCTAATTGGGAAGGTCCTTATCGGATAAATCAGTCTACTCCTGGTAACGCATACATCTTAGAAACCCTCGAAGGAGTTATATTTCCCAGAGCATTAAATGGAAAATATTTAAAGAAATATTACCCCAGTATTTGGATGGATGCGTAAAATGCAGGAATAAAGGGGTATTTCAGACTTGTCCTTCATTACCAGCGGGTGAATCGAAGCGCTGGGATAGGTATGGTGCCTATGCGCGCAATAATCGAGAAGTTGTACAGGTGATTTTGACAGGAGGTAATCATAGCTCAGAGAAAATTTCGGCGCATAATATATTTTATACTCCAAAATTAGGGGCATGTGTTGACACCGTTTTTTGACACGTGTCAATATAAGCCGAAAACTGTGCCGATCGGTAAGGGAGTGGTTGTGCTTTTAAGCTTACTTTGCTTTGAAGTATGGCTGACAGATGGTTGCCGATGAAGGTTAAATATGATCTTGCCGATGAGAGCGAAAGGCTGTTGCGGATGGAGAGAGGCATGGTTGCCGATGGAAAACAGAGCTGAAGAACGTGGAAGCAGAGCTGAATCATTATCGATGGGTTTTGCCGATGGAATCTACAGAGATGAGGAGCGTGCCGATAGAGGTTTCATCGTAAGCAATGGATAAGGAAACTGACAATATTTATGCCAATATTTTAATAGTTTACTTTTGAGTCCGACCTTGGTGCGAGTCATTATTTTTTATTCCTTAGAGATAAGACTTGTTTAGGTAATACTTTGTCGTGTCTGTTTAGGACTCATAGTACCAGGGTATAAATATGTACCGAGAGGCAATGTAAAAAAGGTCAATCAATAAAATACGACAAATCTATTACCTTTATTTACTTTTCAAGCAATCTACTTTTCGACGACTTCGTCACCAGGACCTTTTCCTTTTCAACGAGTTCTTTCAAGAATCGATGGGCTGCATCAACTTGATCTCCGGCGACCGTGCAGGTTCTGCGTCTACCGAGCACGATTCAGGCTTTGACGTCCGGGCGTATCGCTGTCGTCTTGTCTGATCTGTTCAACAGTTATCGAATACCTTCTGAGCTTTGACGTCCGGGCGTATCGCTGTCGTCTCGTTCGGGTTTTATTCAAATTTATCATCCTTGTCGATTAACAGGTCAAATCGACTGGCACGCCTTGATATCGAACTTGGGTATTAGCCCGGTGTGTTTGCAGATCCAACGCCTTTTTGCATCAACAGTTGGCAACACACGAGTTAATTAGTTAATAAAAGTTATTCGATTTTATTATCTTCACATAAAAATGAATAAAACCCAAATCACACTTTGTAATTAAATGCAAATGCTCAACATGCTACTAGGGTCTACATCTGCAACTAGGTGGCTTCCTAGCATGTCAAACACTAAGCATGGGTTATTTAAGAAAAAAATTATAGTTGGTATTTTTGGTGTTTATAATTTTTAGGGATGTTACACCCATTCACTCCACAACCTTGCTTTCAGAGGTGAGCAGATGATGAGATCATTGTGGATCTTTAGCTACTCATTGTTGGGGACCAAACGTTCCTATGGTTGTACTTTCGCTGGCCACGTAGGCCGACTGTGAGATGGCTGCACCTGATGCATCAGCAGTGCATCCAGTCCCACCAAGCACACTTGCAAACCACCATCTTTGTATTTGACCGAGATGGCTGTTGGTATTTGTTAGCGTCACTTAGCAAGGGCATCAATCCCAACACTAAAAATATGTGATGATGGTTCTGTACAATAAGAGGGATTCCGCAAGCGCACAGAACTATTATGTAGCACTTTGCCTAGGAGTTCTAGGTGTCAAATTTATTTGTTTCCCACAGGAAGGCTAGGTAGGTGAATCCTTGGGATGAGTACGGCAAGTTAGTGGGCGAAAGGTGTATAGGTAAATGGGAAGATAACTAACGATAACTTATACTCTAAGCTAATCCTAAGGATATGATCATTACTCAACTCTAGCAAAGATGGACGGGTGTAATCTATGAGATTAAGGTAACTAAGTGAATAGAAAGATCTTATCTAGTAAAGAGGCACATACGCTCCCGATTAAACTAGACACGACATACCACGAGCCTTACGATTTAAGAACTAGACCTATCGTGATGGACTACACATGCAAATAGGGCTGTCACCACCTATTGCTACCACCTTCGACGATCTAGCCATATCTGAAGGTAAGTTATAGCCTAAGCACCGCGCTTAATCTACAAGCTTACTATCTTACTTGAGCTCAAAGTAGAGACACCCTTACCAAATGACAGAGCAATACCAAATAGATATAACTATCACAAAGATAACTTAATAAACCTATGCCTATGATAAAGCTTAACCATACTACTAATAAATAGCAGAAGAGTAAGACTTGAATGTAAAAAGAAGCATAAAGTAAGTACTTAATGAAGACTTAAAATAAAGTACTTCTATTAATTATAAAATATATTATTACAAAGGAAGTGTACCAAACTCGAAGACTCTGGAAGACTCTTCCAAACTCTGAGGCAGAAACTCCACCCGACTCCTCTCCTCTTGCAGGCAAACTGCTTCCTCTAACTATGTTGAAGCGGGAGCTAGAGTGCTAGAGCGAGAGAGCAACTAAGCCACTAGAGCTTTAGAGTGGACTTGATCTTGTACTCCTCTTGTTGCTTCTTGCCTTGACCTTCTTCAAGTGATGATTGTTCTTTTGCCGAGGTGCCCTTTATATAGTGTTAGGGACACCAGGGGTACTTGTAGGCAGAGAGGGAGATCGGTGGTCGTGACCCCGAGGGCGGGCGCCCTCCACCTGGCACTACCTCATGATCCAACGATGATGGCTCACTCTCCCAAGTTGGTTGCATGTGAGGTAAGTCAGTTTGAGGTCAGTTTGGATAGACTTTGGCCACTGGGGTGTATGACAGTTGTCCCATGAAACCATGTGGCATCCATCTGGAGTCATTGGATTAAACTGACTTCAATTGATGGTTTGGAAGTCGTGGGAAGGTGTTGTCATAGATCGATGATGTGGCGACGGTCGGGAGCTGGCACCATGGGGTGGGAATCCAAGCCAGGGTAGGTGCCCCCAAGTGAGGGCGGGCGCCATGCCCCTATCACGTTTCAATCCTCTCCAATGTTCTGTTTGCACCTATTTTTGGTAATTTTCCCACAAACAAATAAAATTTCCAAGTACAAGTGGAACTAAAATTCAAAGAAATTTTATACAATGTTGAGTTGCATTGCCACTTATTTGGTGAAATGTTGAGGGTCAAAACAGGTGTTAGTGACTGTCAACAATGGCTTTCTCGGGTAACGAATAATGGACAAGTCTATAATGTTAACTTTGCGATTTTGCGAAAGCTGTACTTTGCGCATAGGCTTATCATCGCACAACTATGGGCAGCTGATCCTCTTTGAGGTCTTGAGAAGCTACATGATGGTGCTTCAAAAGTGGCTTATTGATGGGGCTCTCTTTTCATGGCTTTCACGATAACTCTCAAGCCTAATTTATTTTGTGCTTCTGATAGTGCTACTCTATGGATTGGCATTACTTGCTGCTAAGCTGCATCTGTGCCGACTCTTTGCTGGGGCAAAGCGGCTCCTTTTATAGGGGTTTGTAGGGTGATGAGTGTAATTGTTAGGTAGGCTTCATAAAGTGTCTTTGTTAAATATATGTACTTTTTGTACCAAGGTAGTTGGCCCTGAATGCATCTTGTACTCTTGTACTATATAATTTTCTTGCCACTTTGTTGACTTAAAAGCCTGCTGATTTTAACGAATCTTTTCACGCCCTTAATGTTGTGACTGCATAAGAGTGTCCTTATTCATCTACAACTAAGGATGGTCATTTTTTCTCTACACGTTCTATGCTTTGGCCTTTGAGCCTTTTATTATCAAAGTTTCATTTTGACTGGCGATTTTATATAGCCACTGGGCTATTGGGTTGCTTGCAACCTGATTGTGGTTACTATGTTTCACGTTTCTTGTTTTGGTGTAGGGCATAGTTGGAACTTTGGGGTGAATGAAAGTACATTAAACTTCAGGTTTACATGTGGCTGCGTCATTAAATACCTCACGCCTCGGAATAGGCTTCCCCTGTGAGGAAAAAGAGCATAGAACACCGAAATGCATTGTTCAAAGATAAAACAACTAAAAGAGAAAATTACAAGACCACTTTTGGGCTTATTTTTTGCTAGGGATAGAGTCGTCGAAGGTTGTCAGAGTGTCTAGGTGTGTGCAAACTCAACTCCCTCATCATTCATCAGTGTGTAGACCCTAGTCTAGATCATCTTTCCTACTATGAAAGGCCCATACCATTGAGACTGTAGCTTTCCTTACTTGTCTGGGTGTCGAATGAGAATCATGTCTTCGTGGTTTATGTTATTCCTTAGAAAATTTCTGTCTCTCTAGCTATTCATTTTGTGGTGGTATTTGTCTAGACTTTCCACTGCATGTAACTTTGAAAGCTCAACCATATCTGGTTTCACATAACATTGCGCTGGGGTTGTGGCTGCTATTTTGGTTCTGAAGGACCCCAACTTCATTTCTTCCGGTCTGATTGCTTCATCACTGAATAGGAGCCGAAATAGAGTAAAACCAGTAGTTCTTATCTAGGAGATGTTGTGTGCCCAAACAGCTGGTATCAGCTCTCGAGCCCATCTTACTTTTGCCTTTGTATTTTCTAGTCTTTTGAGATTGTCCCAAATATTTCTTCATTTGCTCTCTCGATCACCCTGTTTGGCTTAGGGTGATTTATTGAGGCGAACGATAGTTCTATCCCTAGCTCCAGGAAAAAGTTCTGAACTGCGATGAATCAAACTACTTGTCATTGTCTATTGTGATGTACATGGGCACACCGAACCGACATATGATTCTCTGCCATACGAAACTGATTAGATTGCCAGATGTGATCTTGGCGAGGGCTTTCGCTTCTATCCATTTTGTGAAAGTACTTCAACGCTACCGCTGCGTATTTTAGATTTCCTGGTGTCTGCGGTAATGCTCCTACAATATCCATGCCCCATCTATGAAGAGGCCAAGTTGGATAGATTGACGAAGTTTGGTTTGCTAGTGCGCTTTGTTTCTTTGTGAACATTTGACAGCCTCGGCAGGTTCATGTCATATGCTTTGCATCTTCTACTGATGTAGGCTAGTAGAATCCCTACCTCATCGCTCTGTGTGCTATCTCGTGCAGACCCCTGTGCGCCTGTAGCTTCTTGAGTGAATCTCGGTTAGCAATTGGGTTCATTCTTCTCTGCTTATGCATTTTAGCATTGGGCTACGATTCCTTCCTTGTATTGAATCTCCCCTATTATGGAATACTGTTTCATCCTGGATGCCATTCAGTGTTGTTTTTTCTTATCGGTTGGTTCATAGGTACCGGTCAGGAATGCCCATATCGGTGCCCTCTAGCCATCACTGGTTATAGCATGTATCGCTGCGGGTATGTCTTCTTCTTTCTTGATGGCCTTGATTGTAAGGACTTGGTAGAATACATCTACCGGTAGCAGGTTGCCTTGGGCGGCAGCTTTTGCTAACTCATCAGCTTCTGTATTTTTGGTCCATGGAATATATTTCAATGTGAAGCCAGTGAAATGCTTTTCCATTTGTGTCACTGCTGCTTGGTATTTCACCAGCTCTGGTTCTTCTGTCGTATAGTCTTTCTGAATATGCCCAACTACCACCTATGGATCTGATTTGATGATTCATCTATGTATACTACAATCTTGCTACATATTGCTGCAAAATTTGGCTATGTTGTTAGTGGTGAGAAACTACAATCCTGCTGCAAAATTGCACTTTGGCTCCCAAAGGTGGGGTTAGCACCGCTAAAATCCCTGCTCAAGCATCAGGTTCCATTAGCGTGGATAGTCCAAATTGGCTCTTCAAACTACAGGGTGGTGTTATCGGCTCACTAGGGGTCCAGTCTGCTATGAAATCCATAAATACTTACAACTTGGTGGCAGACCGGTTTTTGAAATCCACCACATAGTCATTTAGCTCTGTGTTGATGGTCCTTAACGTCAACATTATACCTTCAATTAATGCACAACATAATGGTAAAAGAGTTATTAGTGCATAGTTGTAGGGTTTGAAACTAATAAGTTCCACGAGTTATGTTGTTCTCACTTGTTTTATATATTATCAATATTTTATCACAGAAAAGTGTCTCAAGTGAAAAATCAGAGCACACCACTGTGACAAGCTCGTCAAGATGATTGAATCGGATATATTATTTGCTATATTTGGAGTTCCGACGAGAGAGTCCCCCATCAATAACGATAAGATCCTTCTAGAAGATCCTGGAATTGTGACTTTTCCACAGCTTTGGTTTTATGGAATTGTCATGTCATCAAGCAAAAAGTTTTATGGACTAACATGACAATTTCCACAGCTTTGGTGAATTGTGACTTTTAGGATAAAAACAGAATAATCTAGGGAAGAGTAGGAGCCAAGGAGCCAAACCAAATCAAGTCAGATTTGCACAAGATTTGACGGAAAGGATCTAGAAGACACTAGAGGATGCTGGAGCAAGACGGGAGCACGGCGGCCGCCAGGTGGGGCTAGCCGGCCCCACATGCCAGGCCGGCCAGCCTTGGCCCACATGGAAGCAAGCTCCGCTTCATGTGACAACCTCCAACCAACCTCTATGACGCATCTTGACCCTTGTTTCAAGTCGGCTTGATCCAAAGGCTAGGTTCATCCCACCGGACTATATAAGCAGGGGCAGACCCCTGAGGCATCATTGAATCATTATTCATTAGTTGATCTCTCATTCAGAAGGCTAGAGTGAAAAGCTAGGGTTTCCAATTAGAATATTAGAGCTCTATTTCAAGTTTAGGGTTAGATCTAGCTATATACAAGTAGAGTTGAGCACGGCTCAGGATTCTGGATCATCGTTAGGAGATTTGGTAATTCTACCTTTGTATCTCGTAATTAAGGCTTGTTGCTACTTCAATATCATTATGTTCTTGTTTATCATTTTCTTGTTTTGTTCTAGTTCTATCTTTGATATAGTTATGATTGATAATAAGTTTATGCATATGTTCGTAAAGCACTTAGTTCAACTCTGGATTGGATTAGTGGTAGAGATAATGTAGACATGGTGTTTAGATTATATTTACCTGTGAATACACCCTATTTTCCAGGCCATGTGGTAGATCACGAAGGTAACTTTTATAGCTTCGTTGAGTCCTCTGTAGTCCACTCCCCGAAATCTAGGCCTAGTAGAACCTGGTTGCTTGGGGAAGGATTGCTATGTTCATGAATTTCCTGAAGTAATGTTCCTTATGTTAGATGGATGATTGATTATGCTATAGAGGATAGGAAAAGGATTAGAACACTCTGAGGCTTGATAGATGGATCATAACTTAGGAATTAAATCTCTAACCATGTCACTTTATTCGGTATCCTACTTGATTAGATGAGTTCTTTCTAATCTGCCTTACCCTTGTTGAGATAGAGTTGGTTAATTGATTTATATCTAGAGAGTATGTATTTGTAATTCTTATAGCCATATCTATTTTTGTCTTTCCATTCCCTGAATAAATGCTCATAGTGGTAAAATTATAAATAACGATACCTGAAACTTTCCTGGGTGAAATGCTACAACAGAAGTATTTTATCTGTGCGCTTGCAGATAACTCTTTTTATTTCTTTTTATGTTAAGTGCCTAGATATTAAGTACATCCACAATTCTTACATCGTGTTAGGGATGATAACTTAACTTGTGTGGTGTAAGAGATGCTAACAAGCATTTCTGGTGCCGTTGCCGGGGAACTTTTTTAGAGAAATTAAATATATGGCTATTAGAAGAACAAATCAAATATATACTCTTAAGATAAAAATCTTAACCAAGTCCTTTGTCTTTTCAGGCTTACCCTTGTTTTGTTTATTTTATATCTTATGCAGGGTATTTCAGGTTCAGTTGTGATCAATTAAGATCCAATCAAGAACCAACTCAACCTGAAGATCAACTAAGTGGTGAAGACAATGGCAGCCAAGACTTTGCAAGAGTTCTTTGCTTCGAGCACCGATAATATCCTTGTTGGGCCCATACTCCCAATGGATAACTTAGAGTTTGAATTCAAGCCAAGCCTTATCAGCCTAGTCCAAGCTACTATATTCAGTGGAAAGGTACATGAAGATGCTACCACTCATCTACAGAATTTCTAGAGGTTGGAAGCACCATCATCATGAAGGACATTGCTCAAGATATCGTACTTCTTTGGTTATTCCCATTCTCTTTAGAAGGAAGAGCGATGAAGTGGTTTTATAATCATCAAGAAGACATCAACACATGGGACAAGTGTTCGAAGGCCTTTCTGTCAAAGTTCTTCCCTGTAGGCAAAACCAATGCCCTAAGAGGGAAAATTTACAACTTCCAACAGTAACAAGAAGAAACCATGGCCGATTCATGGGAACATTTCTAGGAATATATCCTAGAATGCCCACACCATGGATTGGAGGATTGGTTGCTCATACAAGTATTCTGCAAGGGACTTATTCAAAACTTTCATGAGCACTTACATGCAGCTGCTTGAGGGTCATTTATGTCTCTCACACATGGAAAAATTGAAGCTCTTTTAACCAAAATAGCCAAGAATCAGACCTGGAAGTCAGATCATGTTCAACACTGCCAAAAGAGTGAAGAAGTTCCAGAAGAAATTTGTGCACTAACAACGAAGATGGATGTATTATTGGAGTGGCTTGATCAAGTCATACAAGATGCATTTGATGCTCAGAACAGATGTAGAAAGTATTTGGGGATAGAATTTTTAGATCAAGAAGATGCAAACACAATCAACAAGTCTACATCAAAAGAGCAAGGATAGAATCAGAAGGAATCTACTTATCAAGGTAAGTATTTAAGAAATCATAATCCTTCTAATTTTGAGCATTTACCCTTGTGGAATTTAATCCTAGAACATGCTAGACTTAATGATAATATTATTAAAAGGCTTGCTTCTAATGATAAAATATTAGAAGATATAAATGCTAAGTTAGATGACTTTTCTTCTGCCATAAAAGATCAACTTAACTATAATAAACAAACAGAAACCAAGTTGGCACAACTAGCCATTGCTTTGCCTTTTGCCACTAACCATGATTAGGTACAAGCTACAACTACAAGAGTTGGTAAATCTACCAGTGATCCTCCTTATCCACAAGGAGCAACAAGAAGGCAGGCTAGGCCGGTGATCCCAACAGAAACAACAGAAGAAAAAGAGGATGATGAAGTTGAAGATTTAGAAGAACCATTACCAGAGATGACACAAGATTTCCATGATTCCAATATTTTGTCGTTTCCATGCAGAAGACGGAAAGCCAAGGATGATGAATAGTTCAGTAAGTTTGTTAAGGTAATTCAAAAGTTATATGTCAATATTCCTTTGTTAGATGTCATA
Source organism: Bothriochloa decipiens (assembly GCA_023333625.1). NCBI lineage: Eukaryota > Viridiplantae > Streptophyta > Magnoliopsida > Poales > Poaceae > Bothriochloa > Bothriochloa decipiens. The sequence continues at coordinate 27,603,533 of CM041634.1, forward strand.
CAGGTACCCACCTATGCAAGATATATAAGGAATATCCTCAACAACAAACGACCTCTGCCTACCACTGAAGTGATCAAGTTGACGGAAGAATGTAGGGCAGCCATACTCAACATAGCACCAATAAAGAAGGAAGATACAGGACGTCCCACTATCGAGTGCTCTATTGGGAACCAACACTTTGATAATGCACTATGTGACCTTGGAGCCAGTGTTTGTGTGATGCCCAAGATAGTATTTGATAAACTCCAACATGCCAAGATTGTTCCTAGTCATATGTGCCTACAATTAGCTGATCAATCGATCCGCTACCCACTAGGTATTGTTGAGGACATTCCAGTCAGGATTAGAGAATTCTGCATACCAGTTGACTTTGTGGTATTGGATATGCACCCAGAATCTCAGGTATCAATTATCTTAGGAAGACCTTTCCTAAGTACCGCCAATGCTCACATTGACGTTGGGAGTGGAGAAATCAAGTTCAACATCAATGGGCAAGAAGAGCATTTTCCATTCAAGCCCAAAACTGCTCAAGCTAATAATGCCAATATGATAAAAGAAGCAGAAGATAAAGAGTCAACAAGGGTATTTTCCTTAGATTTGACTATCACCCCCGAAGATTAAAATTATGGGAAAAGTCCAGTTCAGTGGACTTAAAATCATGAACCCTTGCCGAAAGGTAACTCTGTAGTTATCCATATTTACCCTTTTTGCATCTACTTCATAATTATGTGCATCCATATAAAAATAAAATAAAAATATAGAAACAAAAATTCATGCCCCATGTAAATAATTTTTACGGAGTGAAAACCCGAAAGAAATTTTTACTGTGGTGGCTTAAAAATATTGTCGATAGTTTTCTATGCATGTTTATTTCAGTCAAGTAATTTTATTTTTTCTGCATAGTCAATTTTTCTCACCTTGGGCCCACAGATTCCATGAATTTACCATGGAATTAACTTTGTTCTCTTTATCTCACCACCATTCCTGCTGCTTCATATCAAATTCATGTACGAAAGACATAGAAAGAATCTTAAAATTTTAGCAGAATAAGCATAGAACAAGATGTGCCCGTGGGACCCACAAGTAGGGCCGGCCGGACCCACACACTAGGCCAGCCGGCCTGCCTCTCCCCCCTCTATAAATTGCCAGCTCCCGTTGCCTTCTCCTCGCACACCACAACTCTCCTACCTACCTTTTTATTTAGTTTGCAACCCTGAACTGTTCTGCTTGACAAAATCCTTAAAGGAGAAGAGAGTTTTTAAGAAAGAAGAGAAGAGCTATTAAAATTATTAGAGTGTTTGAGATTAGGCCTAAAACAAGACTAGAGAGAGGTGTTTAAATCTAATTTAGAAACTTTCTAGTAGGCTAACTCTCGAACGGCTAATCCTTCGACAGCTAACCCCTAACTGTGGGGGTATTAACCCCTATACCCTCACGGCCCGCCTTTGGGACTGCTCGGGACCGAAGGCTTGGCCCAGGAGATGAAGCCCGATCAAGGCCTAGACCTGGTCGGACATCTTGGAGACCAAGCAATGAAGGGCCTGGCAGTCAAGGAAACCTGGTTGATAGAAAAGATATCAAGATAGTTAGAGATATGATCTCGTGTAACCTGTTATCCTGCATGTAATCAATCAACCTGAGATACTCGGATCTGTAACCCTATCCCCCAGGCTATATAAGGCGGGCAGGGACCCCCTCAAAACTCTTCTCGCATACCAACTCATAATCAATCAGAGCACAAGACGTAGGGTATTACACAATCTGCGGCCTGAACCTGGATAACACTTGCGTCTTGTGTCTCTGATTACATCAGTTCGTCATCTTAGCGTGCCTCCTCCTATAATCTACTACCGTAGGTATACCCTAGGTAGACTGCTGTCGATATTTCGTCGACAGTGGTGCGCCAGGTAGGGAGTGCTCGTGAATATTTCAAGGAGAGCAAGATGGCTTCCTTCCTGTCTTCCATGGAGTTTGACGCCAACGTCAAGATCATCTTCGGCTCCTTCCGTTGGCCTCCATTGGAAGACGCCGATGACATCGTGGAGGCGGCTCCACCTATCCCCGCATCACTTATCTAACAAAGGCCTTGTCTAACCAGATGTCGGGCCTGTCCCTGGGACCGTCTGCACCGGCCTCCCATCCTCCACTCCCTCGCTATCAAGGGAGGTGTATCGACAACTCAGATCTGATGGACCTAATCGATCGCCAAGGTGAAGGGTTATCTGAGATCCTCTCCTTCATCGAATCTACGCAACAACGCTTGGCCATGCTCAGGGATGATGATACTTTCACCCCTGTGCACCGCCATCGACGTGGAACTGCTCGCCCGGGTCGCTTAGATTTAGATCTGATCAGATCCAGTTTTCCTAGGCAATGTCGTGTCCATCGACCCCAGCGGTCTCGTACCATTCAAAGACCAGGCGATCGGGAAGTACATACATCATCAAGGCCAGTCTCGTTGCCTTACGGGCTGAAGAACGCTGCCTCGTCTTACGTGGAGTAGTTCCTTCCATTAATCACGTCTTCTCTAAAGAGCGATCGTATGACACGCCAGCTCCTTGACAAGATTCCACGTCGCCTTGCCCCAGGCCATCTAGTCAACATGGTGCGCCTTAAGGATATCATCGATGCACCATGGAATGAGACTTCGCCAGATCTCACCGACCTGTGCATCAACGACGACTTAACCACGCTAGAGGCCGCTAGAGATCCCATGGAGGCGCAGATTGTCCTACCAACTCTCGACACTGATTAGATGATCATTGATGATCAGGTAGGGGCTAAGGGCACCCAGGGGCACTCTGATCTCGATGCCACCACGCAATCGACTATGATAGTCAACGTGGAACCCAAAGACGCCAACCACCTCGAGTATCCTCCAGGGTTCGGAGGAACCATGTTCATTGTGAGCGCTGATGAGCCAACCGCCGACAACGATACCCCCGAGCAGAGACGAGTCCGGGTTGAGCGTAATGCTGGACACGAGACCCATCACGAGCGAGAATGCCATGATGCCGAGCAGAGGGCCGAGCATGACCGACGGCTCCACTGCAATCTAGCGAAAGAATTTGATCTAGTGAACAACCATCAAGTGCCAAAAACGCCAAGTGCCAACATCATCATCGTAAGAAGCAAGTTAGAAGCTTTGGCTACGACCCTAGAGACGCAGGAAGTGCTTGACCACTTGACAGCGACAGCGGCACAGGTCAGTCGGCTATGAGAGGCACCGGCGCGGTCAGCATCATGAGGTCGTCAGCGTTGTGGATCCGATCTGCCGAGGGCTCCGCCGAGAACGACCACTCCAGTCATGGTCCAGCTTGCTCTTCCAACCGTAGCCATGGAAACCGCTCTCCCAACTGCAACCGAGGAGCACGTTCTCCCAACCACGATAGGCGCAGTTCATCTCCAGATCGCTATCGCCAAAATCGATCTCCAGAACGTAATCGTGGAAGAGGCGGCCGGCAGGTAGACAACTACGATGAGGTGGTCGACCAACGAGGACGAGGAGACCGTCGCTATGACTATGACGACGGGCGTCAGGAACAATACGACATCCCTGGTCCCAAACCTTACTCCAATCAGCTCCGGGAAGTGGCCTGGCCACAAAGCTTCAAGATTGACGTCAGGCCTATGACGGCCATATCGACCCAGACCAGTGGCTGTTCCTATACGAGACCGCCGTTCGAGCAGCTGGAGGCGATGAACACGTCATGCCAAACTATTTGCCGGTCATTTTGGGTACTTCGGCTACCCAATGGCTCATGCACCAGCACGAGGGATCAATCAACAGCTGGCCCCAAGTACGATAAATGCTGGCCGACAAATTCAAGCCGACATGCCAACAGCCTGGCACCAAGTACGCTCTGGGTCAAATTAAAGATTACCCAAATGAGCCCTTGCGTGACTATATCCGGTGTTTCTCGGACATCTGGACCATGGTTGCCGACATCACCTAGCTGTCGAGCTCTTGATCAATGGTCTGACGCAGCCACGCAACCAAAATCTCAAGATCGAGTTGCTTCGCGTCTAGCCTAAGATGATGACCAAACTCCTAAAGATTATGCAAGAATGGACACGCGTGGATGACGCCCTCCGTCCTAATCGAGATGATGGCCCCTCACGCCGCAACTATCGCTGAGACGACGACAACCGTGACCGCGATCAGTATCGTGGAGGTTGCGACAACGCACGAAGGGACGATCGCCGCGATAATCGCCACGACCGTCAGCGTGAAGACAGCTGCGAAGGCGACAGGCAGAACAGGAAATGCAGCTGGCAAGACGACAACCAGCGCAACCGCGAAAACCGCGTGAACGCCATGAAGAGCAACTACAAGCCCTACAACGACGACTACGACAGGATCCTTAGTCAGGACTATCCTCGCCACCCCAACAAGGGGCACACATTTGTAGAATGTTGGGGCTTCGCGAACATCTTCAACAAGGTGGCCACAAAGTGGCAGCGCGGTGGCAATAAGAACAAAAACAAGAACAAGAACACCGACAAGGAAGTCAAGGAGGAAAAGAAAGACGAGGACCATGCCTCCGATGATGAAAGACGCCAAGAGTACAAGGAGCCCGAGAGGCACGTGACAGCAATTTTCGGTGGCAAAGTCGCCCTGGAAACCCAAAGGGAGAAGAAGCTGCTTCGGCGCACCATCATGGCCATAAGTAAGTTCGATGAAGACATTGTGGCCGACGTCAGGGCTCCAACATGGTCGGAACAGCCCATCTCCTTCAGCCGAGCATACATGTGGGCAAAGGGCGAAGACGCCGGCCGCTTCCCTCTTGTCCTCGACCCGGTGATCCAAAACTTCTGATTCGAGAAGGTGTTGATCGACGGCGGTAGCGCCCTCAATATCTTGTTCCTCCAAACCTTCAAAGAGCTTGGCCTGAAGTAGGAAGATCTCCAGCCGTATGACTCTCCGTTCTGGGGCGTGATGCCAGGCAAACCATCAATGCCGCTTGGGCAAATTACCCCTCTGTGTCTAGTTCGGCACCCCCAACATTTTCACACGGATTTCATCAACTTCATAGTTGCTGATTTCGAGGGTGTGTATCATGCCATCCTCGGCCATCCGGGAATCGCCAAGTTGATGGCGGTCCACCATTATGGCTACATGGTGCTCAAGATGCCAGCGGAGAAATGCATTCTCTCCTTACGCATCAATGTCCTCATGGCATATAACTGTGAGACCTCCGCATACGCAGCGGCAGAAGTCGCCGACCTCTGAGCAAGAATGGCGGACGTAATCCTCGAAGCCAGAACCATCCCTCCGGCCGACCTCCAGATACATCTCAAGGAGGCCAAGCGCTCTTCCCAGAAGAGCAAGGAGCACAAGAAGATCATCCTCCTTCCTGGCGATAAGGACAAGACAGCCCTCATAGGGGCCAACCTCTCCGCTAAATAGGAAGACGCGCTCATCCAGTTCCTGCGGGATAACATCGGTGTGTTTGCACGGAAACCAGTAGACATGCCTGGCATACCCAGGGAACGGGCCGAGTACTTCCTTAACGTCTTGAAGACCGCCAAGCCCATCAAACAGAAGGTACGCTGGTTCGCTCGTGACAAAAAGGTACTTAGGGTAAGAGTACTTAAACTCAACCGCAGGCTTTATAAATGAGGTGTATCATGGGGATTGGCTAGCCAACCCTGTTCTCGTGTCTACCCCTAATAAAAGCCAAAAAGAATCGTCGACAGCGCCTGGCTCGCCATTCTCCCCAATCGGCAGCGGCGGTGGCAACCCCTGTTCCGAAGCAAGCGACTCGGCATCTGCCCGGTAGACTCCTGGACGCCGGACCTCCACAGCAGTCGCGACTCCGCCGCCACGCGACGCCGCCGGTCCTTCACCGCGGTCCACGCCGCCGCGACGCGACGCTGGGCCTCCACCGCCGCCGGGCTTCCACGGCGGTCGCCTCCAGGCCGCTGGGCCTCCACTGCTGCCGGGAAGACCTTGTTTCGTCGTCGCGTCCTGGAGTCGCTCTACACGGCCGCCAGACCCATGCCGCCGCACGCTTGGGTCTGCACCGAAGAAGGTAGAGAGAGAAACTCGAAGGGGAGAAGGAGGGAGGGAGATATAGGTACGTACACACTCCTGATCCCTCTAATAAGGAGTCCTCGATTGGTCAGTTCTGGTCTTTAGTTCACTGTCGCCACAGATTGGATGGCCCTTCTGCTCTGCGTTCCCGGAGTGGCATCGTGCTAGCTCTGCTGGGTTGCCGCAAATTTTTGTTCTTGGCCATGCTTGCTTGGATAAGCTTTTGCTTCAGTCTAGCGCCCTAGCTCGCATTGCACGATGCGTTGTTCCTAGAATCCAGACGCAAGTTCTATGAGCTGACCACTATTTCGTGGATTACCTGGGGTGTGGGCTGTTGATGTTTTCGGCAGTTTGGGTGGATGGGAATCTGCAATCCCTTTTCTATTCTATCTAGGATTAGATGATGGCTTGAATCTAATTTGTGCAGATTATGTTGGTTTCTTAATTCAATTATAGCTGTGTGATAAAAGAGCCATCTTGAAGGTGCGGATATGGCATATTGTGTGAGTCTGAATGTCTGATACATCATAAAATTATTGAATTTGTAAGTAATATTCAATGGCATTCTTGGTTGGAAATTCGCTTCAGTTATATGCTATCTGATAATCAAAGGCTCTCAATCATGCTTAGGTCATGCTGATGATTTTTATAGGGTACCTGGTTCTGACCAGTTCTGACTAATCAATAGACTCAGAAAAGGATATCAAGAATAAAGAGGTAAAATTAATTAAAATAAGGAAACCTTTCTATAAACTTTATTGCCTACCCAATTTGATTGGATCCAAAAGACTCTGTTCTTGTTATTAAAACTTCATTGTCTTTCTTAGCTTCTTTGTCAATCATGGTAAAAATTAATGGCAAAGGGCAAAAGTGGGACTGATGAAACAGGGGCAAACAAGTAGATGACTCTCTCTCTTGCAGTCTGCAATCTTCATTAGTTTTATCACAGCTAGGCTCTAAAGATTGCAGTAAACCTCTTGATTTACTCTGACTTGATTTTAGCTTGCTATGACATATCCTAGAGTGAATAAAAGCAAGGCTGGAAGTTTGTTGTCTAACATGGAACTGACATTTGCCAATCTATGGCAGCCATAATCAGATAACTATGAATGCTATTTAACTGGACTGCATTTTTAGAATGAGGCTGAAGGATCATTGGACTGTGTGCTCATGTTTGGCTACTGAAATTTAATGCAAACTATTTCCGTACATGGTGCAGGAGAGGGTCTATTCTATCAATTGTTGGTTCATTACTATTCATTAACCCAAAGAGCTGCACCTACAGATCTTTTTTTTTTTTTTTTTTTTTTTTTTTTTTTTT
>CM041634.1:27610990-27641398 GCA_023333625.1 Bothriochloa decipiens
TTTTTTTTTTTTTTTTTTTTTTTTTTTTTTTTCAGTTTGTGTTCAGGTGGTAACTTTTTTTTGTCTGTTGCCTCCTACCTGATTCATGTGAATACATCCATAATAAGCTCAAATAAGTTCCTGCATAGCTAAATTAGTTAGTAAGCTCAACTGATCATCTTAGATAACTCAAAAGAAGTCAGACTGAGACTCTATCTGGCTGATTGCTGTGGAAATATTTCCACAGAAAAGACTGTATGTTCTTCAATGGCATTTCTCCAAGCCTAGATGCAGCTCTGTCTTGCTGGGGAGGAATCTTAGCTTTGGTGCACGGCATGAGCTAAGGGCCTTTCTTTCCTTACTGCTCCTAGCGCGGGTTTTTAAGTTGGATCAGGTCATTCGTCTTTCTCTTCAAAGCGGCAATTATAGCTTTATCATGAGTTCATGATAGTGGGGTGGGTGCATGTGTGTTGTAATTCTCTTCTTCTATTAATGTAGAGGTGAGGATTACTGAACACCTAAATTTTGGGGGATGGAGAGGTGAGGATATTGATAATGAGTAGAGACCATTGACAAAGGAGTCAGGATCAGATTTACAATATTTACAGCCCTTGACAACTCTTCAGAGGCAAAGTACCTTGTAACTTGAAGCTTAACTGCAATGAAGGTTTCACCATGAGCAGACATGTCACATAAATCAAAATGAAGGGCCTACAAAACTAATTTGGCAATATATGCTTTGTTTGGTTTACTTAACTAATTTGTCAATAGAGAAAGGTTCATTATTGCCATCTTCAGCTTGTGCATCCTGCACAACTCTGAACATTTCCCATTTCTATTTGCTAACCTATTACTAATTTAGCACAAGTACATGCACTGAGTTGTGATGGCACACTGGCAATCAAGCTCGCTGCAGTCCATTTATTTTGACTATATAACAAACCTGGAAGAGCTACTCCATTTATTTGGCACACTGGCTAGCCAAATAAACAAGGCCAGACTCTGAACTTTGACCAAGAATGTCCAAATCTTATGCCTGAACATTATGCTGATATTTGCGGCAAAAGAAACTGGGTTTGAGGACAAATACCTCCGTAGTTGCATCTAACAAACAATCACATAATTGTTTCATTACATATAGAATTTACTTATTTATTTATTGTAGATTGATCAATTCTTCAAGAACATCTTCTCTTAGTGGTAATCAGGCGAACCGCATCCATTACTTTTGCTTCGGTTATCAAGGCTCTGTTTCAGGTTTATTTCATATCTCATCTCATATCTGAATCTGAATTACTTAATCCGAGCTAGGTAGCTAGCTGATTCACTTGGCCTTCTCTAGGTAGAGCGGTATATTGTGCAAAACTGATTCCAGTCCTTTCTCGTTGCAGAGAGTAGTTTGATACTGTATCTATACAAACAAGCATGCCACTGATTTTTATGCAAAGGATAAGATTTTTTTTTTCATTAGTGAAACACTGTCTTTTCAATCCGGGACTTTGATTTTGAACCTAATCACCTGTATAAGCATTCAGTGGATCATGATTAAGCAATTTATATGTTTGAGAGTGCAGATGGTACTTGTTTTCGAGCAGAACTGAAAACACATGCTACTGCCATCTCTAATTTTTTTCCCTGTAGTACAAGTACAATTGAAAATAGATGCTACTGCTACACTTAATTTTCTTTGATCCCTAGCCAATGTATTTTTGAGTTTTGGGTGCTGTCGTCAGCATCACCGTACTGTTTTCCATGTATAACATGTTAGAACTAGGTACCTTGCAGACCTTTTTTCTTCATTAGCTCAGCATCAGCAGATTGAAAGAAAATATGTTTCTAAAACATGCGACAAAGCAATTTTTTTCCAGTCTTAAAAGAGAAAATTTGAGTTTCCTCTCTTAGTAAATATTTGTTAGTTTGGAAGGTTGTTTTTTAATTTAACATAATGCCATTTGCAGGTCCTTGGAACAGTAGGCTATTTAAATGGACCATCGTCCAATAGTGGTGGTCAGATTATATTTCAGACAAACATGACCACTAGCGGCTTAGCATAACTGTTTTAGTTTGAATTAAGAAATTCATTCATTTTTCAATTAAGTATTTTCATTTCAGACAACCATTACTCTCGATTATCGACATTTAATCATAGTTGTCGCTGTTGTCACATCTAGACGGACCTTTTAGCAGGCACCATTGCCGGATACGAAAAGGACGTTCAGTCTCCGGACTTAGAGAGAGGTGGACGAGGAGATATATGGGTTTGCCCATAGATGAGCATGCACCTTCGATCTAAAGGAGCATCACCTCGATCGGTGCATCATGGTTGTTGATCCATCCAGTTTCATTTTCACCATTCAGTTTCAAATAGGTCACCTCTATTGTGCCCAAATAATGTGATATACGAGCATGATGCCTTGACCACAGCAGTCAAGTTTGTATTTTACAATTCATGTTATTTGGTAGATTTTTTTTCCGTTGCAACGCACGGACATTTTATCTAGTACGAAAGAAAACCATGGAATGGAGAACGTGCATTGATTGCACCGATCTCAACAAACACTGCCCTAAAGACCCCTTCACTCTACCACACATCGACAAAGTCGTTGACTCCACAACTGGTTGTAAATTGCTCTCTTTCCTGGATTGCTATTCCGGCTATCACCAGATAGCCCTTGCGGTAGACGACCAAATCAAAACATCCTTTATCACTCCGTTTGGCGCTTATTGTTACACAACTATTAGCGTGCCTGCGTGCCATTCAAAACTGCCTACATGACGAGATCAAAGATCATCTAGTTGAGTCGTATGTAGACGACGTAGTGGTGAAAACCCAAAAATCGGATACATTGATCGCCGACCTCCAGCGAACATTCGATGCTCTCAATGTTTTCTAGTGGAAACTAAATCCCACTAAATGTATCTTCGGAGTGTCATCCAGCATACTGCTCGGAAACGTCGTGAGTCAAGACAGCATACGCGCAAACCCTGAGAAAGTTCAAGCTGTGCTAAACATGCAGCCTCCTAAGTGTGTCAAAGACATTCAAAAACTGACATTTTGTATGGCAGCCCTAAGCCTCTTCATATCACGTCTCGGAGAGAAGGGACTACCTGTTTTTCGATTGCTAAAAGCAAAAGAACAGTTTGTGTGGTCGGATGAGGCCGACGCCGCTTTTACCCAGCTAAAAAGCTACCTCACGTCTCCCCCGGTTCTCACAACTCCAACCAACAGCGAAGAACTGCTACTTTATATTGCGGCCACCGATCGAGTGGTAAGCACAGTTATGGTGGTCGAGCGCGAAGAATTGGGCTACACTTACCCGGTGCAGCGTCCGATTTACTACATAAGCGAAGTACTCAACGACTCCAAGCAGCGCTACCAGCACGTAGAAAAACTGCTCTATTCCATCTTGACCACCAAGAGGAAACTTTTACACTATTTCCAATCTCGCCATATCACGGTGGTCACCGATTTCCCGCTTGGCGACATCCTGTACAACAGGGACGCAAGTGGTCGGATCGTCAAATGGGCGCTCGAACTAATGGCATTTACCATAAAGTTCAAGAGCCGCAATACCATAAAATCCCAGGCCCTAGCCGATTTCCTCGTTGAGTGGTCGGACCTAACAATGCCATGGCAAGACACCAGTCATTTGCAATGGGAAATGTACTTCGACGACTCCCTCAACATCGACGGAGCAGGGGCCGGCGTCTACTTCGTCGCCCCCTCCGGAGACAAGCTACGCTACGTTCTATGCATCCGCTTCAAAGCCTCCAACAATGCAGCCGAATATGAAGCCGCGCTTCATGGACTACGGATTGCTGTTGAGCTTGGCATCAAAAGACTTATGGTATACGGTGACTCACTCCTCGTAATCAACCAAGTGAACAAAGAATGGGACACCAACAGAGAGAAGATGGAGGCTTATGTCGCCGAAATCCGCAAGCTTAAAAATAAGTTTTACGGCCTCGAGTTTATCCATGTGGTGCGACCTGAAAATAAAGCAGCCGATGAGCTATCCAAGCTCGCTTTTCGCGGGCAGCAGTACCGCACGGCGTGTTCGTACAGGACTTGTTTGAACCATCCGTCAAAGACGAGTCAACGGTGGTCGAGAAGCCTCCCACCACGCCACCTGTTGTTACGAGCGAAATCCAACAGCAATACTCCGACCAGCCTACAGCCATGGTCCATGACGATGGCCCCTTAGTTGAGCAAAGCCTCATCTTTGTAAATAATGCCGACCAGAGCCAGTTACAAAGATGATGCCTCACCAATGCAGATCGTCCAGCCACTGGTCAACCAGTCAGCGGCATAGCCGAAACCTCCCCAGCCTGATTGGCGGATTGAGTTCATCCGCTATCTCGTTAACGAAGACATACCCGACGATAAGATCCTCAAGGAACGCCTCATCCGACGAAGCAAACATTATGTCCTCACGGACGGCAAGCTGATGCGCAAAAATGCACGTCAAGAAATCCTGCAAAAATGCATTACACAAGAAGAAGGCATCGACCTGTTGAATAAAATCCACTCCGGCGAATGCAGCAACCACGCAGCATCGCGCACGCTGGTCGGCAAACCCTTCTGAGCAGGTTTCTATTGGCCAACAGCCTTGGCCGATGCAGAAAAACTGGTACGTCATTGCAAAAATTGCCAGTTTTTCGCAAAACAAATCCACATACCTGCGCATGAACTACAAACCATCCCTGCGTCATGGCCCTTTTCGTGCTAGGGACTTGACATGATTGGTCCGTTCAAAAAAACCCCAGGCGGTTTCAAATACTTCTACGTCCTGATAGACAAATTCTCCAAGTGGATCGAATACAAGCCCTTGGTCAAGGCCACCACGAAGAAAGCCGCCGAGATGATCGACAACGTCATCCATCGCTTTGGCATCCCTATCATCGTCATCACCGAATTAGGCTCCACCTTTACCGGCAACCATTTCTTTGATTTCTGCAATGACAAATGCATCAAAGTGAAGTACGTCTCAGTGGCCCATCCTCGTGCCAATGGGCAGGTGGAGATAGCCAACGGAATGATCCTCGAGGCTCTTCGCAAACGCCTCTACCGCGACAAGGACACGCACCCTGGTCGATGGCTCAAAGAGCTACCGGCCATCATTTAGGGCCTACGTACCCAACCAAGCCGCAACACTGGCGTCTCCCCTTACTTCATGGTCTTCAGGTCGGAGGCAGTCCTCCCTGATGATATAGCTTTCCAGTCACCAAGAGTAGAAAACTACGATGAAGAACGCTCCAATGAAGCCAAAAAGCTCGATGTCAACACGGCCAAGGAGAGGCACCTTGACACATGTGCACAGACAGCAAAATACCTCGCATCCATTCGTCGCTACTACCAACCGTAATGTCAAAGATAGATTGTTTGTGGTCGGCGATTTGGTCTTACGACGCAAGAAGAAGATCGAAGGTCTCCATAAGCTCTCATCCCATTGGGAGGGACCATTCATGGAAAAGGCCGTCACCAGGTCGACCTCTTACAGACTATGTACCCTGGATGAGCCTCCTATCAACGTACCCAATTCATGGCACATCGACCTCCTTAGGCGATTCTACCCGTGATAGCTAGTACAATATGTCACATGTATCTATCTTATATACTCTCCATACAAGTCGATTGAATAAAGATTGTTGCTATTTCATCCTCACTCAAATGAGTATAAGTACGAACCCATTATATTTCCTAGTCAACCGCTATTATTGGTCTACATAAACTTTCCATTAACACGACGAACGATTCATACTACACCATGGAAACGTTCAGAACAAATATTAAACATATAACCCTCGGGCTTATGCTATATTCAGGAAAGTACTACTAAGAAGCGCTACCCGTATCCCAGGGCTAAACGAAGTTTTTTCATACAAAAGGCATCCACACGCGCCAGCAACAAAGCAACTGACATCACATCTAAGTTACTATATGGATGTCCTTCACCATCTCCTTCGCCGCAGCCACCGAGTCGAGCCTAAGGTTCTCTGTGGTAACATCATCAGTGTCGGCTGACACCCCCTTACCCAGATGGACTAAGTCCACCTCTGGATAATGGGAGTGCACCATCGCTAGCACATGCGATCCCACATGCTCCGCAGCTTCTTTGGTATACCCCTTTAGACGTGACCAGGATGCTTTACGGGCGCTGATAACAAACCCCAAGTCTGTCGACGGGGTAATGTCATCAGAATCATCCTCTACGAGCACATTGAGCACTGGAGCAATCACGCCGATGACCTCAGCGAGTTGCACTTGCATCCGCTTGGTCTCCGTGTTTAGCACGCGGACTTGCTCTTGCGCCACATGGAGATGTTCTCCATCACGAATATCGATTCTTCAGAACAAGATGACACAACACTAAAGGACATCACGCTAAGCAATACTCCTTACCCTGCATATCTTTCTCCATAGCAGCATGCTTGGTCACCACTCAGTGTTTTGGCTCTTGCAGCTGCGCAATCTGCTCTTGGGCGTGCTTCTCCCGGATTTCTATATCTGCAACCATATGGGTGTGGTGACTGTGATAGCAATACAACGACACCACGATGATTAAGGTACATACCTTCTTTTCGACGCAGCAGCAATGTCACGTGCTCAGCCGTCCTCTCCTGCTCTGCCACCGCGCCATCAGCTCGGCGTTCAGACCTTGCGCGGTCCGCCTCAATTGCTCCACTTCGCTACGCAACTTGGCATTCTCCTCCAAGGCGGGCTTCACCCGGTCAATCGCCTATTTTCGCTGCTTAGCAACCTTGGTAATATCCTAACAAATGCAACAACATCAGCATAATGCTACACAAGACATACAGTACTCGTTAAATCGGCCAGTTTCTACTCACCTACACCTGACGGACCAAGGCTGTGACTGTCTGCTCCACCTTCTGTGTGGCGTCGTCGGCGATTTCCTCCACTTGCATCCCACCAACGTCGTGCGCCTGCGCTGACTGACCAGAGCCTGATGTCCCAACTCGCTCGGCAGCAGCCGGACATGGTGGTGGTACCGGCATGGGCGTGTATACCACCATCACTCCGCTGGTGCCAGCATGGACGATGGGGGTCCTCTCTTCAATTACTGGGTCCATGCCCAGCTCCGCGCTACCACCCGTTGGCTCCTGTACGGCCCCCGACGCCATGGTGGACTTCATACTGCAGAGCACCAGTATGTTATGTTCATTCCTAGGATTATCAAATGATCAATTTCCTTAAAATTAGACCCCACTTATATGGTGGAGCAACTGAAAGACGACTGGAAGCGTCCACGCCGATGACCTCCATGGGCTACCTCTTGCCGACCAGCATCGCTGATACCATCCGCTACCCCCATGTCTGTTGTGGCCGTCATGGTGGCATCTGTGCCATCACCAACCCTGCTAGCCTCCTGTCCTTCAGCATGGTCATCACCCCGCGGAGCATTGGTCTTCGGCGGGACAGGTGATCGCGCAGGTGGCATGGCGGCGGGCAATGACTCCTCGGTCGGACTTGCCGGCCACATTGGTGACGGAGGACGGAGGCCAGTCTCCTTTGTCGCCAGATTGGACTCTGGCAACGGCTCCAAGACCGATGATGACGACCGACGATGATTGCCGACCAATCCACTTGCGTCAGCCGGCAATGCTGACCTCTAGGGACTGGTCGGCGGCATTACACCTTGTGTATTCAGCGGTGGGGATCCCCGTGGTGGCGTCATATGCTGGGACGGACCCGGTGGGGACTTTCTTCGAGGCCTCTTCATTATTTGACTTAGAGGTACATTATCCTCTGAGTCCTCCAATGACGACGATGACAAGATCATCGTGCCCCTCCTCTTGTTGACCTTGGTGGCGATCCCCTTCAACCTGGGACTCCCCCCGATCGAGGGACCTGAGACGCCGCCCTTCAGAGGGGACGAGCACGACAGTGGTTGTTTTGTAGCAACTTGGCACTGCGCCCTCTCATCGCGTGGGGTCATCTCCTGCTCGACAGCCTCCACCTCCTCTTCTCCGTTGCTGCCAACCATCTTGTTGGCCAGGTCGGTAAGCGTTCGCTCCTAGCGCAAGGCTTCTCCGCATGGCCAGTCTCCAGCTGGGACGGTCAAGACAAAAACCGCGTGGTCCTGTCCACCAATTTTCTACATTATGTCAGCAACGCATATACATGTTTAGAATCAGCTATATACTAGGCAATTTGCAGCAAATAACATCGACTCATACACACCTGTGGTGGCCGATGTGTGCAGTTAAATGGATGTTGAGGATTTTTCGGTGCCACCTTCGACGGATTAAAGTTGTGGAAGACCTCCGCACATCACAATCTGACCGTGTCGATATTGACATCGGTCTCTGTCTCCCGTGATGGGTCACTATGACCCCGGTACTCGTACATCTTGGTAGGCCTCTCCCAGCACGGCTGCAGACGGCGTTGCCATCAAGTACAGGCCACCATGATACCCTGTACCCTTTCCCTGTCTATCAATGGCAGCAACTCCGTCACCTGCTCCATCTCCGTCACATTGGGCTTTGCTGCCCACTTGACATTGAACTTGGGTATCAACATCACATCGCGAGGCACAGGCTTCCCCTCTTGATTTTGCCTCATGTAGAACCATTTTTGGAACCAAAATTTCATCGAGGTGGAGTGCGGGATGTCTATCCACTGCGCTTTCATTCCGTCGAGCAGCACAATGTAGCACCCGCCTGCTACCTAGGAACCTCCCGTTCCTTCCCCCTTCTTCTTAAGGTAATAAAAATGGCGAAACAGATTGAAGTGGGGCGGGATTCCCAAATATACCTCATAGAAGGTGATAAACTCCAAAACAGTGAGAATAGAATTGGGATGCAAATTGCATAGAGATATCTCCCAATGGATGCACAAATCATGCAGGAAATTATGGACCAGCGCCCCCAGTCCTCGGAGGATATAATCCTCAAAAACCACGATTTCCCCGTCACGAGGGCTCGGGAACCTCTCACCTGCAAGTGGCACTCGCCACACTCCACGCTCCTCCGGTGGCAGCAGTCCACTCACCTGGCCGTGAAGCGTCTCCATCGTCGACTCGATGATGGTCCAGTGTGTCTTCATGAACTTCATCCTTGCCGCCTCCGCTCGCTGTGCGTCGCCTCTAGCAATCTCCGCTCTCCCCGCTTCATCGAGGCCACGCGCACCGTGCCGGAAGATTGCAATACCCAACCCGCGGTGGTGCTGTTATCCAATGCGATCGCCTGACTTTGGTGGATGGAGCCTAGGGTTCACGCGGTGGTTCCCCAAATACGTGGAGCGATGGCACCGATGAAAGCGGTTTGGGTGGAAATGAATATGGTAGTATAGTGGGGCATAGTAACTGAAGCGGTGGCCGCCTCCTATATATATATGACGGTGTCGCCCGTGGACTTCTAGGGTTTACCTCGTTGACTCCGGCGGATGGATATTTTTTTCCCTAGGCGTCACATGGCCCTTGTCCTTTCTTTTTCATCGAAGACGATTATCGAACGCCAGACTCATTCCCGTTTTTAAACCAGGGACTAGGCCTAACCTGCATACTTCTTGGATGATACACTTGATTGGATAAAAATTGAAAGGCTAAATTGTTCCCTGCAACAATAGTACTAGCCTGATCTTTTCGTATATGACGCGGACGCACGCTTATATGAAAGTACATTTTTATTGGTCACTGACCACCAATCTGGGCATGACAAATTCAAGCTTCCTCTTCAACTTATTTCACTTTTTTCTATTGGTTTAGTCCTACAATTAGCCTGGGGACTGAGTAAAGAAGGGAGAACCACCTCATCTCTCTTAACCAAGTTAAGATTACTAATGGATATTTTTGGACAGATGGTAAAAGGGGTCCGGCCGACCTGCTTAGCTCCGGCTAGGACTATGGCTTAGCCATTTTCCCTACTTCACATTTTTTTAGCAACTGCCATTTTTTTGGGCCGTTGCAAAGCTCTAACCAGAACATAGCACAGCTATGGTCCCTTTTTACACTCTTTGCACAATAGGAGTTCTTGTGTTATAGTTATGCTATAACTCTCATGTCTTACGCAAGGATGTATCAAAAGATGCATCATATATAGCTGTCTAATTAGCCCTGTGCGAAGCTGGGGACTGGGCATTGGTAGCATAGCTACAGATGCCCCCATAGTTAAACTATGGATTTAGAGCAGGCCCCTACCATTTATTTCGACACATGGCCCTCGGGGTTTGGTTGGTACGCTAAGCTACACTCCAAGCAAATAGCATAGCTATTTTTTCCCATCTTCACCTTTGCGCAATTCCCAAGTTCACTAGTCTGTAACAAAGTTGCAAGCCTAGATATAGCACAGCTATGGTCGATACTTCCACTCAACATAGCTAGGGACTGGTCGGCAGTAACACTACACACTAGTTGTTGGGGAATAACTTTGATATACAAACATCCTTTCCAAAATTTGGAGACAAAAATTTCATTATAAACATTTGAGATGCTAACATGTGCAGCGAAGATAATGTAGATACTTCACTGCACATGTTTTGAACTCCGCTTATGTATTTTTGCATGTTTCAAGTTGACTGGTGAAGATGACTTCACTGTACTTTGGACGCTCAGCGAAGATGATGTGGACACTTCGCTATGGCTATCAAACTTCGCACATATGATTTCACATGTTTTAGGTTATCCGGCGAAAATGACTTCGCTAGACTCTTGATGACCAGCGAAGCCGACGTGGCGGCTTCGCATGAAGAGTCTATGAGGTTCTCAGCTAAGTCAAGAGATCATGATCAAGCCCAAAGTTGCTTAAGAAGACAAAAGGAAAAGGGCGAAGTGTGTTTCACCACTTCGCTGATGTGCTTTCTAGCTAAATGTATAGGAGGTTCCATGGCTAATTTTATAAGATTCCTTGAATGGCGAAGCCAGGGGGATAAATACCCCCTGGAGTGTAAGTTTTTGGATAGAGTGAAATATAATTACAACCAGCTTATTGTTTTTTCATCACCTAACATCTGGCACCGTCCGTTTGTGTGATCGAAGACACCCATGACCAGCAAAATGGCAAGACTCAGCAAAAAGACAGCTTCGGCTGGTGACAATTCAAACGAAGAGAACAATCCACTTTTGTAAGATGACACAGAAACAGAAAACAGACATGGTCAAGAAGAAGAAACTCAGAACAAAGAAAGAAGACTCAAAAAACTCGAAGATCAACTCATCATAAAAAAAACAGTTGAAGGAAGCAAGAGCAAAGATAAGAGAAAAGTCTTTAAAACAAAGAATCACAGAAGCAGAAGCTGAACTAAGAAAGCTCAATGATGAAATAGAAAATGAGAGCGAAGTTATGATTCAAGACCCAAACTCAGCAAACAAAAACACCAACAACAAAGAGGACCAAAGTCAAATAGCAACAATTGATACAGAGTCGCCCTTGTCAATCGACATTCAACTAGCGAAGTGGCCAGCAGGTTTTAAATTCAACATCATCCCAACATACAATGGCATGTCCAACCCAAGAAAATTCCTTATGAGCTTCAAGCAATAGTAGCATCAAGTGAGGGAGATGCGAACACCCTAGCGAAGTCGTTCATCATGGCAGTAAGAGGACCAGCGCAGCATTGGTACTCTTCGCTAACCAAGGTCAATCAAATCTTGGGATCAACTTTGCACAACTATGCTCCTCGATTTCCAAGGCTTACAAAAAGTTGAACTCACCAGCGATGATCTGTTCAACATCAAGTAGCAACCAAAAGAACCGTTGAGCCAATATTACAAAAGATTTGTACAAACAAAAGCTCAAATACCAAACATACCAGACGAAGTCATCATTATAGCAGCAATCAAAGGACCGTGAGCAGGTCAACTCTCTTCACACTTCAAAAGGAAAAGACCAACCACAGTTGAAAAACTATATGAAGAAATGAGAAAGTACTGCAAGTCTGATGAAGATTATAGGAAAAGAATAGAAGAATAAAAAGGAGAAAGAAACATGTCAAGACCAAACAACAACTTTCAACATTCAAGAATGGGAAACACAGAGCGAAGACCATTTTAGAGAATAAACCATATCAACAACACAAGCGAAGTCAACAGCCAAGGTCCAAGCTCAAGCAATCAAAGAAATTTCTAAAGCAACAGAAATTACAAGGAAAATTTTCAACAAAGGCCAAACTATAACAACCAGAGCAGAAACTTTAAAAGAAAAATTTTGAGGCCCAAAGAAATGTACTGTATCATACATGGCAAAGGGGCTGGTCACACATCAAAGATGTGCCCAAGAGTAAAGAAAAGCATTGAAGAAATGCAAGAAGAGAATAGAGCAACTTCGCAGCTAAAAGTTGTCAACCATCTAGCTCCCCAAAGAACAAGTTACCTGCCAATAACTTACCCTCAGCACATGTTGCCACCACCTCTGTCAATCTATAATTGTCAACCGTTAGCAGTGTGCCTACAAAATGAATGGGGCCCAAGTCAGCAGCAAAGTTTCCACCCTGAAAGTTCAGTAGCAAATAGCAACCACCAAATTCAACACAACAACATGCCCGAAGCATCAACAAGCAATGGGAATGCAATCATCCCAAGCAAAGTCAGAATTATAACAATCTTCAGAGGAAATAGCATGGAGCTTGATACAAGAAATGAAAGAAGAAATTATTTTAGAAGAATAAACTCCATAGCAATCGAAGGTCCATTCAAGAAAACATGATGGTCCCACATGCCAATCACATTCTTAGAACAAGATCTCAAGCTCAAAGATTACCCTCATATGGACGCAATGGTCATAGAAGTAAACATCGAAGGTTGGGAAGTGTCAAAAATTCTAATAAACGGTGATAGCTCAGTAGATATTATATTCACAAGAATTTAGATGCAATGAAAATTGACATAAAAATCTTAGGAAGAGCTGAGCACCCATTGGTTAGCTTCGGTGGAAAGAAAATAAACTCTATCGGCAAAATTGTCCTGCCAGTCTCATTCAGAACAGTGAACAATGCGAGAATAGAGCAAATAGCATTTGATGTTGTTGAAATGCACAGCCAATACAATACAATCTTTGGAAGGGGAAGTTTAAACGCTTTTGAAGCCATAGTAAGCTACCCATACTTATGCATGAAGATGCTAGTAGTCAATGACATCATAACTATCTTCGGCGATCAAACAGAGGCAAGGAACATAGAAAGAGATGCAAGCCCAGCTTTCAAAAATATCCATGTGATACAAGAAGAAGATATGAGCTTGAAACTAAAAACGCGAAGACACAAGAAAAAGCGAAGCCTTGTGAAGACACAAAGAAAGTACCACTCGACCCAATGGTGCTAGAAAGACAAGTTATCATCGGCACAAATCTATCAAAAGAAGAAGAAGAAAAGATAACACAAGTCCTGTGAAGCAACAAGGATATCTTCACCTGGTCTACACAAGACTTAGGAGGAGTAAGCAGGGATGTCATAGAACACAAGTTAAACATCGACCCAAACTTCAGGCCAAAAAAGCAAAAACTCAGAAAGTTGTGAGAAGACAGAACACAAGCTGCAAAAGCTAAAGTCCAAAGATTGTTAGACTCAAAAGTCATAAGAGAAGTTCAATTCACAACTTGTCTTGCAAACATAGTCATGGTGTAGAAGAAAAACAAAAAGTGGAGAATGTATATAGACTTCATAGATCTCAACAAAGCATGCCCAAAAGACAACTTTCCATTACCAAGAATAGACACTTTGGTAGATCAGGCAGCAGGAAGTGAAATGCTCAGTTTCCTCGACTGTTATTTAGGCTACCATCAGATTTGGATGAAAAAAGAAGATGAAGAGTACACAAGTTTTGTTACACCATTCGGAACTTACTACTTCCAAAGAATGGCCGAGGGGCTTCGCAATTCAGGAACAACTTTCATCAGAATGACATCCATACCAAGAAACTTGCTTGCGTATGTTGATGACCTGGTAGTCAAAAGCAAGAAAAGAGAAGACCACGTCAAAGACTTAGAAGAAACCTTCTCAAACCTTAGAAAATTAAATCTAAAGTTGAACCCAGAAAAACGCACATTTGGAGTTCAAACAGGCAAAATTTTGGGGTGCATCGTATCCACAAAAGGAATCGACTCAAATCCAGAGAAGGTGAAGGCAATACTGAATATGCAAGTGCCAAGAAACGTCAAGGACATCCAAAAGCTGATTGGAAGATTAGCTTTGTTGAACAGATTTATATCCAAATCAGCTGAGCGACGCCTTCCAATATTTTAAGCACTAAAGGGAAAAAAGGAAAAATTCAGCTGGGGTCTAGCATATCAAGAAGCTTTCGAAGAAATAAAAAAGCATCTATCTAATCCCACAAATTTGGCAAACACCTGATCCAATGACAGATTTGCTACTATATGTATCAGCAAATGAAAGTACAGTTAGCACAGTACTGATACAAGAAGAAGAAAATGAGCACTCAACAAGACAAGTTCCATTATACTTCGCATCCAAGGCTTTGTCTGGTTCAAAAATCTTCTATTCAGAAATCGAGAAAATTGCATATGCAGTACTTATGGCATCCAGAAAGTTGAAACACTACTTCCAAGCACACAAAATAAGAGTGCCAATAAATCAGCCCCTCAAAGAAGTGCTACAAGGCTATAAGTCCTCAGGGAGATTGGGAAAATGGGCTGCAAAATTGTCCCAATACTTCATCAAATTTGAGAAAAGAACAGCAATCAAATCTCAAGTGCTGGCTGATTTCGTAGTAGACTGGACACCTTCAAAGTACAATCAAGAAAGAATGGAGCAACCAGAATAGATAATCTATTGTGATGATGCTTGGGGCTTCGCCGGCGCAGGAGCAGCAGTAATCATAACCTCACCTTCTGGAATCAAACTCAAATATGCAGCAAGACTAGACTTTCAGTGCACCAACAACATTGCAGAATATGAGGTAGTATTGTTGGGACTTCGCAAAGCAAGAGCAATGGGAATTCAAAGCTAATAATCAAGACAGATTCTCAAGTTGTGGCTGGGCACATAGATAAAAATTACAATGCAAGAGATCCAGAGCTAGAAAAATATGTCCAACTATTGAGGGATTAAGAAAAACACTTCGCTGGATTCACAGTGAAAAGTTTCTCAAGAAATGATAACAGGGATGCAGACGAAATTGCAAAAGCCACCGCCAGAAGTTAGAGCTACCACCAGAAGTATTCTTTCAAACCATCACCGAAGCCTCAACAAAAACAAAAGTTGAACAACCGAAAGAAGTACACATCATAGAAAGAGAAGACTGGAGAGCTCCAATTTTGGCATTCCTTAAAGGATTTTACAAGCTAGAAAACAAAGTTGATGAAATAAGAATGAAGCAAAAGACTAGAAGTTACAAAATCATCAACGAAGAACTATACAAGAAAGGAGTTTGTCAACCATTACTAAAGTGCATCTCAAGAGAAGACGGGGAAAACTTGTTGAAAGAAGTACATGAGGGAATCTGCGGATGTCACACTGGGGCTAAATCAATAGTTGGGAAAGCTTTCAGACAAGGGTTTTTCTAGCCAACTTCCCAAAGTGACAGCAAAGAAATCATTCGAACTTGTCATAATTGTCAAATGGTAGGAAGTAAAGTCAATGCACCAGGAACAAACCTACAACCAATTGAACCAACTTGGCCACTCGCAAGATGGGGAATCAACATAGTTGGAAAGTTACCTCCGGCTCAAGGCAATTACCAATATACAATAGTTGCAGTTGAATATTTCACCAAGTGGATTGAGGCGAAGCCAATCACTAACATGTCCTCTCACACAATGAAAAAATTCCTATGGCAAAACATCATATGCAAATTTAGAGTCCCAAGACACATCATAGTAGACAATGGAATGCAATTCGACAGCGAAGACTTCAGGGAATATTGTCAGTCAATGGGAATCAAACTTTGCTTCGCATCAGTAAGACACCCACAGTCTAACGGAGCAGTCAAAAGAGCAAACGGGATAATTTGCATTGGAATTTCAAAGTGCTTAACAAACCTAAAAAAAGGAAAATGGGTCGATGAATGGCCAAGAGTAATCTGGTCTCACAACACATCAAAACCAAGGCCAACAGATTTTTCTCCATTCAAGTTACTTTACGAAGATGAAGCAATGACTCACGAAGAAATAAAATACGAAGGTCCAAGAATAAATATTCAAATGATTACAAAAGAAGACCAAGCAATAAGCAAAGATTTGCTCGAAGAAGAAAGAGACAAAGCACTTAAAAATATCAAGAATTACCAACTTGAAACAAAGAAGTGGTACAACAAGAAAGTCAAGCCAAGAGAGTTAGCACCAGGAGATTTCATCTTAAAAAGAAAAAGAGATGAAGACACAATGGGAAAATTCCAACAAAAGTGGGAAGGGCCTTTCATTATCACAAGAACAAACAAAGAAGGTGCGTATCACCTAGCAAATCTGAAAGGTGAAGACCTCAGTCATACTTGGAATATAGAAGCACTTCATAAATATTACCCGTAGCCAAACTAGAAGAGTAGTTTTACTTTCTACAAAGTAGAAGTAGAAGTTTCATCCTAAGCAACTTTATAATTCAAAATGTAATCGAGCTGCACTCTTTTTCCACTCAAGGGAAACCTTCACAGGATGAGTGGTTTTTTAATGATTTAGTCTCTTAGTAAATCTCATGGAATATAAATGAGAAAGTAGTTTCCCCAGAGATATGTCTTCACACTAAAGTATAAAATGCCAAAGAGTATATCCAACATATACACTCATATCGCCACAAATCTAGCAAAACTAAGTTAGCATCAACATTTTATTAAATCTAAAAAATGCTAACTTATCCAACTCAAATAAGTCTAAGGCAAATTTTTCGACTTTATTTCACTAAGGTGAAATGTTTTCAGCTTCTAAGGAAGCGTACGCGTCCACTTCGCACGAAAAAGAAGGGACGGCATTTCAAAATTTGCTAAGGCAAATTTTTCGACTCTATTTCACTAAGGTTAAATGTTTTTAGCTTTTAAGGAAGCGTACGTGTCCACTTCGCATGAAAAAGAAGGGACGGTGTTTCAAAATTTGCTAAGGCAAATTTTGAGACTCTATTTTAACTAAGGTGAAATGTTTTCAGCTTCTAAGGAAGTGTACGCGTCCACTTCGTACGAAAAAAAGGGACGGCATTTTAAAATTTGCTAAGGCAAATTTTTTGACTTTATTTCACTAAGGTGAAATATTTTCAGCTTCTAAGGAAGCGTAGGCATCCACTTCGCACGGAAGGGACAGCGTTTCAAAATTGGCTAAGGCAAATTTTTTGACATTATTTCACTAAGGTGAAATGTTTTCAACTTCTAAGGAAGCGTACGTGTCTACTTCGCACGAAAAAGAAGGGACGACGTTTCAAAATTTGCTAAGCTAAATTTTTTGACTTTATTTTACTAAGCTGAAATATTTTCAGCTTCTAAGAAAGTGTACGCGTCCACATCGTATGAAAAAGAAGAGACGGTATTTTAAAATTTGCTAAGGCAAATTTTGAGATTCTATTTCACTAAGGTGAAATGTTCTCAGCTTCTAAGGAAGCGTACGCGTCCATTTCGTAGGAAAAAGGAAGGGACGGCGTTTCAAAATTTGCTAAGGAAATTTTTTTAAATCTATTTCACTAAGGTGAAATGTTTTCAGCTTCTAAGGAAGCGTACGTGTCCACTTCATACGAAAAAGAAGGGACAACATTTCAAAATTTGCTAAGAACAATTTTTTGACTTTATTTCACTAAGGTGAAATGTTTTTAACTTCTAAGGAAGCGTACGCCTCCACTTCGCATGAAAAAGAAGGGACGGCGTTTCAAAATTTGCTAAGAAAATTTTTCGACTTTATTTTACTAAGGTGAAATGTTTTCAGCTTCCAAGGAAGCGTACGTGTCTACTTCGTACGAAAAAGAAGGGACAGCGTTTCAAAATTTGCTAAGGCAAATTTTTCAACTTTATTTCACTAAGGTAAAATATTTTCAGCTTCTAAGGAAGCGTACGCGTCCACTTCGTACGAAAAAGAAGGGACAACGTTTCAAAATTTGCTAAGGCAAATTTTTTGACTTCATTTCACTAAGGTGAAATATTTTCAGCTTCTAAGGAAGCATACGCGTCCACTTCACACGAAAAAGAAGGGATGACATTTCAAAATTTGCTAAGGCAAATTTTTCGACTCTATTTCACTAAGGTGAAATATTTTCAGCTTCTAAGGAAGCGTACGCGTCCACTTCGCACGAAAAAGAAGGGACAATGTTTTAAAATTTGCTAAGGCAAATTTTTTGACTTTATTTCACTAAGGTGAAATATTTTTAGCTTCTAAGGAAGCGTACGCGTCCACTTCACACGAAAAAGAAGGGACGGCGTTTCAAAATTTGCTAAGGCAATTTTCTTGATTTTATTTCACTAAGGTGAAATGTTTTCAGCTCCTAAGGAAGCGTACGCGTCTACTTCGTATGAAAAAGAAGGGACGGCGTTTCAAAATTTGCTAAGGCAAATTTTTTAACTTTATTTCACTAAGGTGAAACGTGTTGAGCTTCTAAGGAAGCGTACGCGTCCACTTCGCATGAAAAAAAGGGACGGCATTTTAAAGTTTGCTAAGATAAATTTTTTGACTCTATTTCACTAAGGTGGAATGGTTTCAGCTTCTAAAGAAGCGTACATGTCCACTTCATATGAAAAAGAAGGAACAACGTTTTAAAATTTGCTAAGACAAATTTTTTAACTTTATTTCACTAAGATAAAATGTTTTTAGCTTCTAAGGAAGCGTACGCGTCCACTTCGCACAAAAAGAAGGGTCGGCGTTTCAAAATTTGCTAAGGTAAATCTTTCGAATTTATTTCACTAAGGTAAAAATGTTTCAAGCTTCCAAGCGAAGCGTACGCGTCCACTTGAAACAAAAAAGAAGGGACGGCTTTTCGAAATTTGCTAAGCAAAATTTCTCGACTTCTTTTCTCCAAGGAGAAAATATTTCAAACCTCCAAGCGAAGTACACGCGTCTACTTTGAACGAAAAAGAAGGGACGACGTTTTAAAATTTTCTAAGGCAAATTCCTCGACTCTATTTATCTAAACGTTTCTAAGCAAAGTACATACGCCCACAAGCAAAAATAATTCAAAGTATTTATTTTATACCCATTCATACAAGCGAAGGAAAACTCACAAACTTCATAATACAACAAGATGTCTACAATACAACTTATCCAATTACAAACCAAATATGTTTACAAAATCAGTCATCTTGAGAACTAACTACTTCGGCAGCATCACCAAGTATGTCCCTCACAACTTCATTAATAATATTATCTGCTTCACAGCATAAATAGTCTTCACAAACATTTGCCGGCGAAGTACTTGACCCAGATGACTACAAGAAAAGAGGTTAGAAAACAAAAGCCCAACCACAGACGAAAAATAAACTTTACATAACAAACTTTACCTATGCAAAATCCGTGAAATCAAAAACTCAATAGTTGGGAGGCCTGATACTACAGTATCATTTATTCACATCTATAAAAGATTTGTAAGACAAAACCCCCAAAGAAAAAGTCCCAAGTTCAAAATAACAAGAGTAAAAACTTACAGGAAAGAAATTCATCGACATCACAACCATCATATTTCGCACGAAAATTATAGAACTCGCTAGGCTCGAAAACAAAGTTATCTTTACACATTAATAACGGGGCAACGTCTTCGACATCCTGCACAGGCTCAGCGTGAGGAACCTGCGCAGGATGGGCAAATAGTCAAACAACTTCTAAGTATATATTACAAAGCCAATAACTTAGAATCATTGTATCTTAAGACCCTCTCATCTCACAAAAGAAAAAACAGCTAGAGTCTAAGGATGGCCGCCACTAACTTTGCCCGATCCAGCACCACTTTGACCCCTGGCTCTAGCATCCCTCTTCGCAATCTCCTCCGCCTCCTTCTGAGCAGCCTCCGCCTCTTTCGTAATTTGCTAACAAGTAGAAAGAAAAAGTTAGACACAAAAGAGCAGAAAAAACCACAACAAGCTAAATACGTGGCATACCTTCTGCAACTTCTCCTTAACTTTACCAAAACAATGAGCTCGACCACCAGACCTCCAATACTTCTCAAGATACTTGTTACACAATATTTGTGTAGCCTTCGTCACATTAGTCAAGTTATCCATAGAAGAAAACTTGTACTGATCATCACAAAGTTACGCAAACAAGGGATCCTGGCTCTGTTTCATCAAGTGAAACAATGCATGAGCAGAATAGTAAACCCCAATGTCAACTGTGGTCTCCATAACACGAGACAAGTCTTCATACTGACGGCAAAGACAACTGAAGAAATTGTCATGGTCACCTAGATCCCAACATTTTTCACCAGGCCTACCCCCAAACTTATCATAGCTTTCAAAGCACAATTCCCAAATATGATTGCAGTTGTCAAAGAAAGACTTGTCCTGCTCCTTCAATTTTCTTTCAAGACGTCGCATACTTTCTTTCAACTTTTCATTCTCCACAACAACCTTCTTCATATCATCTTCTTTCCTTTCAACATCAGCAAGAGCACCAATTAACCTAGTCTCCAAATTATTATGAGCTTCTACAGCATCGGCTCTCTCTTTATCCTTTCCCGCAAGTTGCTCTTTCAGATTCTGGATCTCAACCTGATAATCGAGCTCGCGAAGGGAAAATTTTTTCTCTTTTTCTTCCAACCTAGTATGCAAACCTCTCATCAGTAGAGAACCTTTGTACATCATCAATAACCCAGCATCAGCAACTTTGAGTAAGGGTTTCTTGGATATTTCAAGTTCTACATCAGGGACAGTGAATGCCTCGTCTATATACCTTGCTAATTGAACCTTAGAAGTACGAGGCATCATCTGAAGTTTATCAGACCCAATGCCTATAAACTTGAAGCAGTCAAGACCTAAACCTTTCTCCTGACAAAACTCTAAGCCTCGCCTCAGCGCTTCAAAAACTTCCCCTTCACCAACAGCAGGAGCAACAGGAGTTGCAGGGTCCTGCTGAACATTCTTCATCTTGCTAAAATCAACATTGTTTTGGGGAGAAGATGATGCATGAGGAAAAATTGTTTCTGCAAGAATAAAAACCAAACAATCAGCAAAAGAAAACAATTCAAGTCAAAAGGAAAAACGCAAAGCCAAAACACTTACTAGTAGAGACGCGCTCACCCAAATTACACTCAACACTTTTTCCACTCTCAACATGGATAATAGAACTGGACAAGCGTGCCAAACGATCATCATTAACCACATCATCAAAAACTTCATCATCACTATCTTCAAGATTAAGAGAGTAAACTCTAGAGCCTTCAGCTTTCTTTAACACATTCTGAACACCAACTTCACCGACCTTAACCGTAGCTGGGTTCCCAACCGAAGTAGTTTTCCCAGCGTCAACAATTTCTTCGTGAGGTCCAGCAGCAGGGGCCTCAGCATCAGGCCTTGGCAAAGTAAAACTAGCAGCTCTTTGAGTTCCCCCACAAAAGTTTCTCCCTCAATAGTTGCCATTTTAGAAACAACAACACCTTCAACACCAACAGAACCTCTCGCAGACAAGCTCACACCCTGTACATTTCGCAACACATCACTCAGTGGAGTAAGCAATGACGAAGTTAAACTGTCAGAAGAAAAAACAACAGTAATTTTTCTCACCTCCTCTTCAACACGCTGAGACTCAGTAACACCAACATCACCAACAACTTTCGAAGTACCAGCATCCTCTCCTCCAGAACAACCCAAACTAGCAACCAAATTTGCCTTCACATCCAAGCTCCGCTCCAGCACAACGTCAAGCTCTTCAGAATCAAGCAAGACAGAAGGACTTTGATTCTTCTTCAATTTCTTAGCAACAGTCTTGCTAGGACCAGCCTTGCGCTTAGCACCCTTAGCGGTCTCCTTCTTCTGTCCTTGCTTCTTCTCGCGGCGATAAGCAGGAGGAGGCCGTTTGCTATACTCAACTTGCGCAACTTCAAAACCTCTGTTCAAACGTTTATAAGCATCACCAAGAATTCTATCAATGTTATTTTTCTCACTCAGCACATATTTTCCAAGTAGATCTTCGGCCCGACTCTCAACAGACTTCACAAAATCTTCATTAGTAGAAAAGTCCGCGGGCGATGAAAATCATTATCTGGTTACTTATAGTTTATACCTCAAACATTCTTAGGATAAAAACATTGAAAGGACCATCCTTTTTTCAGTGGCAAAATCCTAGCAGCAGCATACTCTTCTACAAGATCTCTAGCACACTGTAACAAAGTTGTGCACTTGTATGCCTTAACTGCAGTTTTTGAGATCATAGAAAAAGGAAAAGATGAAGACAGCTCAAACTTCTCAACCTCCATCCTAGCAGCCATTGGATACCTTTTTACCATCTTATTAGTAACAGAATCTCTTTCCTCAACCATGGGCACCTTATGGTAGAACCAATACCTCGACCAGTCCCCAACACCCCACTTATTCCTCATCGCCGGAGAGATTTGGACAGCGTTGTGAGCAGTCTTAAAACTTGAACAAGCAAAATATTTGGTAATCATTCTCCCTTTAAGCATAAACTCCTTGAATTGAGCATGCATCTCAAAAAGTTCACAAAAAGCAGCAATGTCAGCATTAGCCTTCTGAGATTTGACGGCCCAAACAAACTGAGCCAGTCTAACTACACCATTTGGAGTCAAATGGTGCATCTGAATGTTGAAAGCCTTTAGCACGTCTTGAACAAAGTCCTGGCAAGGGAAGCGAAGACCAGCAGTGAACAGATCTCGATAAACAATGCATTCATCGGGATGTGGCTTCGGATTAGTCTCCAAAGGATCGGGCACCCTCACTTGATAACACTCAACAAGCTTCAATCGTACCATTTCATCAAGATCACTTTCTTCAAACAAAGTCTTCCCAAAAGTTAAAGTGAAACCTTCATCATCTTTAACCAAATCCTCAACCGACGCATCAACGTGGTCAAGGCCCTCTTTGTCAGAATCCAACTGAGACTTACCCTCCTCAGTTTTGGAACTCTCTTGAGACTGAAGTTGATCTTGCAAATCATGCGAAGATATATACAAAAATCAAAGATCAGAAACACTATTTGACAAAATTGTGAAAATATAAAAGTTAAAGGAACAAACCTTGACGAAGGTGTTACACAAACTTCGATCACAGATCTAAGACCCGGTGAACACAACGGCAAAACGTCAAGAAAAGCTATCTCAAACTTTAGGGTTTAAGAAAAATTTTGGCAGAGTTTCCCTTCTTCTGAAAATGACAGCCTCAGGGAGGAAGGCCACACTATTTATAGGCAGAGTCCGGTCAACCGGTCAAAACTAGCCGTTGGATACAAAATTCAAATAGGCCAACTCCAAAGTTTGGACGGCGCTTGTTAGGCAAAGTTTCATATAAACTTTGTGGGTTTCAGACCTTTGGAGTAGGCCTTCGCCTGCGAGGGGTTGCTGTTGGAGAACAACTTTGACATACAAACATCCTTTCCAAACTTTGGAGACAAACATTTCATTATAAACATTTGAGATGCTAACATGTGCAGCGAAGATAACGTAGATACTTCGCTGCACGTGTTTTCAACTCCGCTTATGTATTTTCACATGTTTCAAGTTGACTGGTGAAGATGACTTCGCTGTACTTTGGACGCTCAGCGAAGATGACGTGGACATTTCGCTGTGGCTATCAAACTTCGCACATATGATTTCACATGTTTCAGGTTATCCGGCAAAAATGACTTCACTAGACTCTTGATGATCAGCGAAGCCAATGTGGTGGCTTCGCATGAAGAGTCTATGAGGTTCTCAGCTAAGTCAAGAGATCATGATCAAGCCCAAAGTTGCTTAAGAAGACAAAAGGAAAAGGGCGAAGTGTGTTTCACCACTTCGCCGATGTGCTTTCTAGCTAAATGTATAGGAGGTTCCATGGCTAATTTTGTAAGATTCCTTGAATGGCGAAGCCAGAGGTCTATAAATACCCCGTGGAGTGTAAGTTTTTGGACAGAGTGAAATATAATTACAACCAACATATTGTTTTCACCTTATATACGTGTATGTGATTTCGTCACCCAACACTAGTATAACCGTCATCCTACATTGTTCTTTTCTAAAGGATTTATTTCACGCAAAATTGGTCGATATTATCCCATATGCTTGGGGATTGGTTCGGCAACATAGTTGCCGACCAGGCCATACCAATACACGCGGGCTTGACTACTTTTTGGACCCTGAAACAACATGCTCCGCACCTTATATGAGGCTCGGGGACTACGTGAGCTCACGTCACTTAGCAGTGACTTGGGCTATTTCCAGTGGATCTCTGCACTTTGACCATATCATTACAACTACAGTACACGAGAGAAATAACACAAGTTTTTTCTTTCTACTATGGGCCCACGTCACAGGATGTGTGGTGATTTTTTCTTTTTAAATAGCATCATGCACCTTTTGTGAAACATCTACACTTGACAAGACACAGTGGCTGGCTTAGCATCAACCTGGTCAACAAGATTGCAAGCTCCGCTGGTCGACATGGAACAAGATGGTGTTTTCCTCAAGAAGCATGATGCTCGGGGACTAGCTGTGGGGGTATTAACCCCTATACCCTCATGGCCCACCTTTAGGACTACTCAGGAATGAAGGCTTGGCCCAGGAGGCGAAGCCCGATCAAGGCCTAGACCTGGTCGGACATCTTGGAGACCAAGCAACGAAGGGCTTGACGATTAAGGAAACCTGGTCGATAGGAAAGATATCAAGATAGTTAGAGATATGATCTCGTGTAACCTGTTATCCTACAGGTAATCAATCAACCTGAGATACACAAATCTGTAACCCTATCCCCCAGGCTATATAAGGCGGGCAGGGACCCCCTCAAAACTCATCTCGCATACCAACTCATAATCAATCAGAGCACAGGACGTAGGGTATTACGCAATCTACGGCCTGAACCTGGATAACACTTGCGTCTTGTGTCTCTGATTACATCTAGTTTGTCATCTTAGCGTGCCTCCTCCTATAATCTACTACTGTAGGTATACCCTAGGTAGACTGCCGCCGATATTTTGTTGACACTAATCGCTTTTTCTAACCAATATTTTGCAGTCCTCTTTTGTTGTGTTTCTCTGTTTCTTGTGTGACAGGATGTCATTCTTCGATCTCGAGCGTTTAACAAGGAGCCAATCCAGGATGGCTGGTTCTGATATGGACACCGACACACCTGCTTCATCATCACGACCTTCACTAGCCCTTCCTTCCACCGATAACACCATCAACAAACTCATGGCAAAGAGGGATGTCCAGCTGCATGGCCAAATAGAGAAGGACATGTTCAGGAATATCAAGGACAGAGAGTACGAGTTGACGACACCCTAGCATCCTCAACTTCTACAAGACACAGGTATGGATGTTGAATTCAATGCTATTTTTTCTGCAATAGGTTGGAAGAATTTTGTTCCAGTTAATGAGCCGGGTGTTAAGCTGCTCACAATGGAATTCTTGTGCACTTTTCAATTCTTGAAGCTGGGGCTAGGATGTGTTTCCTCCTGTTCAATAGGCAGTTTACTTGCACTTGGAGACAACTTAGTAATTTGCTAGGATTTGATTTCGATTGTGTTCTTAATCTCGATGTTTCTCTTCTTGATTTTTAGAAAGAACAGTTTTGGAAAGAGATTTTTGATAAAGACATATGTTATAGACAGAGAAATAATGATCTCCAATTTCTTACCCTTCGTTTTATCCACAGATTGTTTCTTCGATTTTATTCCCTAGACCTGAATCACAAAACATTAGGGAAGACGAGTTGAAAATACTTTTTGCAATTGTGAATAGACGAAAGGTTTCTCCTATTATAGCTATAATGTACCAATGGTTAGAAGTTTTTGGACCAGTCAAAGGGGACATTGAATGTACATCCTTGGTTTTTCGCATAGCCAGTAGATTGGGGTTTTCAACCAATTGTCTTGTTTCTCATATTTTTGATCCTCGCCCCATTTTGGACCTAGATTTCTTTAGGTAGGGTCAAATTCTAAATAAATTTAATAATGCCATTTATATGAGATATCATGGTATGATTATTGAGATTCCACTTCCTAACCCGGGTCTCAGAATCTATACCGTCAAAAACTATCTTGTTGGTTTGCAGCCTTTACCCCTAAATAGGAGGAGTGCATCTGCCCAATTTGTGAATGTGCCACCTACACACTACTATGGAGAAGATCCAGCACCCGAAGGACCAGCATATACTGCATACACAGATCAACCAGGCACATCATACACAGATCAACCAGGCACATCAAGACAACCTCATCCATGGACACCATCTCCATCACATCACTCTGGAGGATCTTCTCAAGATTTTGAGGAGAGACACAGAAGATCAAGATCACGAGAATCCCATCCTTCGCATAGGCATGAACAACTAAGAAACTCTATTTCTGGTATAGAAGGAAAAATGATGAATCTGAATCTTAGAATGGATACAATCAATGAGGAAAAATCTCATATTAGTCAGAGGTTGGCAGAATAACAACAATGGAATGCCCAGTTTGGTGAAGCTATAGATAATGTTCAACAGGAACAGGCTAGAGATGGAAGGAATTGCGAAGCATTCTACTCCATCCCCCAATTCTATCCTTACAGGCCGCCTGCACAGTAAGACCCTTGGGAGGAGTTCCTAAGGTTTCTTCTTCAACAAAATCTACGTCAACAACAAGCTTGGGGGAGGAGCCCCCAAAATCTTTCTTCTACCCTACTTAAGATAGGAGATCTCGAGTTCTGTTGCATCACCTTTCGGGAGGTAACCCGAGAGTCAGGTATCCTGAAAACCCCTGATAAGTTATCTTTTATATTAGTTTTTGAATAATTTAGTATTAAAATAACAAAAATCAAATAAAGAGTTTTTTTTGAATAATAAAACTCAAAGTAGTAGTCAATGCTTGAAATCCTTGAAAATACTAAGTGTTCAGTATAGGTTTCTCCTAAGTTTTGGGATATAACTGTTCTGATTGAAATCTTACTCTGAATCTGAAATTTGTGGGAAGCAACTGCTTTACTCTAAGTCTAGGTGATTGGTAAATATGATATGATTAAGTGTGAGCTTTTGTTTATCTTGTTCCTAGTGATGCTGAATTTCTAGAGAATTTATCTTTTGAAAAACTTAAAAACCCGCATAATGAATTCTTGTATGACGAGAGCTTAAAAATTCCTACCACAGCCAAATATGCATGCTTAATCATATAGGACAACCTCCTTTATTTTATGGACTACTTGTATGCATTGAGTCTGTTCTAGTTATGTTGATCCTTAGGAACTCTGTCGATGAAACCTCCTCAGCAGTCTACCACGGGATACCCTGAGGTAGTAGATTGTGGTGAGGGCGCGCTAAGACCTATGATCTAGATGTGAGACGCAAGACAAACAACTAGGACAACCAGGGTTTATCCAGGTTCAGGCCACTCAAAAGCGTAATACCCTACGTCCTACGTCTCTGCTGCTGTATTGATGAGTACCGGAGTACAATGAGATGAGATCTGATCATTCTAGGGGATCATTGTCTTCCTTATATAGCCGAGGGACCAGATTACATATCTAGGGTTTTTCTATGGTCAGTTACATTGTACCGTATCCTCGGAGGACACAAAGATCTAACCAACTAAGACTCCTTGCATGCCAAGTAGCCTTCAGCACCTGTGCGGCCCACCGACCTGGGCGGTGGTGGACCACGGGCTCCGTCGTGTCGTCCGGCCCACCAATTAGGATGATGATGGAACAACCTTTGTCTTCTGGTCTGGGCCGTCTTGTACCGAGCAGCCCAAAGTCTAGCCACAAGGGTATACGGGGTCTATACCCCCACAGCTAGTCCCCGAGCACCATGTATCTTAAGGGAGTCGCTGTCTTGACCTGTGCCGAGCAGTGAAGATGCGGACCACGCAGTTCTGACAAGCACTGATGCTAACCACCAGCGCCGTCAGGCTTCTCCCGAGTAGTTCGTAAGTCTACTCCTGACCACAGCTCCCGTCAAGGAAGGTGATCTGTCGAAAGATGCATGGTGTTCCAAGCAAAAGAAAAATTCTTTTTATGTCCTGAGATGTGGGCCCACATTAACACGTGACACGAAGTATCACTGGAATGCTAACATAGACCACCCATAGAGGTAAGGGTATTAAACCAAGAATAGAATAGGCCCAAGTCACCGCGAAGTGACGTGGGACCACGTAGTCCCCAAGCTCAATAGAAGATAGTGTATGTTGTATTGAGCTTTTTAAGAAAAAAGTCAAATAAAATGACGGCCAAGTAAAATTAATGTTGAATACCCTTTTCTAGTACTAGGAACAGAATATAAGCGCAAGTCACCACAAGGTGACGTGGGCCCACATAGTCTCCAAGCTTGATAGAAGATAGAATATGTTGTATTGAGCTTTTAAGAAAAAACTCAAAAACAGCACCAATTAAACAAGGCTAGTATCGAAGGACTAAGTGTGTGCCAACAAAGTAGCAGTCCCTAGATGTGCTCGGAACAACCTATAGGCTCGACCAGGTAAAGGACACCGAGAACCTATGGTTCACAAGTACTGCTGAGGTGGAAATTGCCATGCAATCCCCAGGTGTGCTCGGAACAGTCTATGGGCTCGACCGGGTACCGGGAACCCATGGTTCGCAAATACCACTGGGGTGGAAAACTGTCAGGCAGTCCCTAGGAATGGGAAATAAAATATTTGACCCACAAAATCAGTCCCCAGATTTAGGGAGAAAATCTAGAACAAATTTGGAAAGAAGTATATAATTAAAAACGGAGCTGGGATTAAATCCCAAAACTGAAGGATACGTGCGCAACAACCAGGGTTAGATACGCAATCAAGCGCACGAGGGGGAATAAAAAATCCCGGCCCATGCCCGCACTTGGGACTAGGACGGCCCACAAGCCGTGTCCACACGAGTCAAGCGGGTCCAACCCTAGAAATCAAAGGGGC
Organism: Bothriochloa decipiens; assembly: GCA_023333625.1. Lineage (NCBI taxonomy): Eukaryota > Viridiplantae > Streptophyta > Magnoliopsida > Poales > Poaceae > Bothriochloa > Bothriochloa decipiens. Next base: position 27,639,857 of record CM041634.1, read on the forward strand.
GTCATCCAAACGGTATAAATAGCAGGCGCCAGCGGACGGGAGACGGTTCCCGCACTTGCAATCATTTCCACCAACCCACTCGTGCACTCCTCGAGCGCTCCGCATCGCATTCCTCCTTGCAACCATCACCGCCGAGCAATCCACCGCCGCCGCCGGTCCACAGCACCAAATCCACTCGCCGCCGCAAAGCAATTGGGCAGATCTAGCACATCCGTGCCACCACCGCACTCCGCTCACCGCGCAACCCACCGTCCGTGGAGAAGATGGCAAAGAAGGGGGCAAAGAAGGTGGGGAAGACGTTCGGATCTAGCATGCCGGAGCCACACTGTCGGGTACCTGGGAAAGGGGTACCCTTAACCCTCGATCAAATGGATTAACCTCGGACATCACCAAACCAAAAACCATCATGGAAATTATCCTATACCTAGCACGAGAAGCCCAATAGCCAAGTCATACTGGGCCGACCCATGAACGGTCCTCTGTTGCAGAACCTCCTAAATTATATGGCCTACATGCACCTGTCATTGTCCCAAAGACTTCTGACAGCCATGCATGTGTTCCAGATAAATTAGAAAGCCATGTTGGGTGCCCACAAAGGACCCCGATTAAACCACATTTTACACTCATACCAGGATCAACAAAGGAGTAGCTGCAACATTACAACATTTATGATAAAACATATATCAGAGTGCGGAAGAGTAATAACATTAAGTTTACAAAATATATGAAAAAAGTAACTTTTACAAACTTAACTTTAATTGCAGAAGCAGAGAAGAACTACAGAAGACAACTTAGGTAGAGCGTCTAAGTCGGGAGGGGACAACCAGATCACGTCGAGCCCACTGACATGAACTTGATTTGAACACCAATTAGCACCTGCAACAGGGGTTCAACAAACCCTGAGTACAAAAGTACTCAACAAGACTGACCTGACAAAGAAGAGGGGTGAAGACTCAGGAAATCAAGGCCAGAGGGACAAGGTAAGGCTTGCAAGAGATAAGAGTTTTTGCAGAAAACTTGATAGAAAGTAAAATTGTCTTGCTCTAGATCAAGATTACCAACCAACTTCATTTATAAACCTTAACCATAATTCAAGTTGTTACTACGATGATGAACACTGATCGAGTCTTCTTCTCCGAGAAGCAACGGTGATTCGAATCCATTTTTTTATACCCAGCTGGGACCTAGGTCACTGATATACAAGAGACTCTAACTCCTAAGCATATCAGATGAACCGATATACCGGGATAACAACCACAGCCATATATCACCATATGATACACGTGAGCACTTCTACCCAGTGTACCGATATACATGGGAACTTAAACCCACAGTATACCACACTATGACATATGTGGGAACTCTAACCCATAAAATATCACTCCATGACATACCTGGGCTCCAACCCCCAGTATATCACTTCATGCATATGGATTTTCTAGTTTCTCGATATCACCAGTTCACCAACGGACGTGAAACATCCTCAATTTTCCATGAAGGGAAAATACACAGAATGGCGGATAATATAATAGTTTGAAGCAT
>CM041634.1:27646469-27658262 GCA_023333625.1 Bothriochloa decipiens
ATCCTTTGAGATTCTGTGATTTAAAAGTTCACATAGTTAATGAGGTACAGATTTTTTTTCTTTTAAAAAAAGATGCACATCAAACTGATGCATACTCCTTCCATCCTAAAATAAGTGTCGCTACAGTATTTGTACCGGTCAATCTTTCTTATCTCTGACTAGGTTTATAGAAAATATTAGGAACATTTTTATCCCCAAATAAGTTTACTGTGAAAATAGATTCAATTGCGTATCTATGATATTAATTATAGACTATAAATATTAATATTTTCTTATAGTCAAAGCTAAAAGCATTTGACTAATTACGAAGCGAGAACGACACTTGTTCTAGGAGGGAGAGAGTACTTACCTAATGTTTGACTCCAGATGCAAATATCGACACCAGGAGTTGTAATTATGGAAAATTTTCTCCATCAAATCTATCACCGTCCTACTATGTATCTGCAAAGGGTAAGTATATGCAAAAGAGCCCCCTAAGAAGTTGAATTGATTCAATTAAACCAAAATAAGAAGTTTGAAATGACTTTTTACCATGTGAACATGTCTCTCACTATGGTGAGAACTACCCTTTTGTCTCATGTCAATGTTTGCAAGGAGCAAAATCAAATGCTCCTTTTGATTCTCGACATTGCCTTTCTACAACAATAAAACGGAACATGACATTATGAGTTTATTTCTTCCCTAAATGCTTGTTACTCAAATGAACAGCACGGTAAAGTCCATATGCAGTTTTCTTTTAAAAAAATGCACCTGCAAAGAAACTAGGAACAAAATCTGAGATCCAACGCTTTATCTGTTGCAGGTTGATATATATATGTAGTTTCCAGTTCCTTCTTAATATGTAGAAGATATATAAAGACTTGAATTTCGAATCAGAATCAGACATGCAAGATTTGAATTTGATAAGGCAACACAGTACAATATAGAAAATGAAATCTCTATGGTATTCATTTAGTTGGCACCTGAAATCCGAATGTTTGCCAAAGCCAATCAAGCAAATCCTGGACCACAGGTCTGTCCATTTCGTCAGGCACTGTTTTTCCATCAGAACTTTGCGTTAATTCAATCCTTGGCATTGGAAGGCCATCCATGTTGCGAAGGAGCGCCACTGCCGCCTTGATCTGTATTTTGCAAAGCCTGTGAAATTCATAATAAATGTGGCAGTTTTTAAAGCAAAATAAATGAAACTTAAGGTATACGACCTCAGGAATTTCCATTATCGGTTGTCTTGGAACAGAAATATTGAGGGGTAGAATATTGTACTGTGAAAAGGATGCTTTCTCCTTTTCAACTCCTTTAGCATACTTATCATACTGAAAAGCAAAAGGTCAAAATAATGTTATTGCATGATATAGAAAATGTGATTAAGGTGCAATAGCATGTTGTATGGTGATGTAATAATTGGATACGAAACTTCATGTTTGCCAGGTGTAACAGTTTTCAGAACATCAAATAGGACGGATGCAATCTGATAGTGTCTAGCCATCTCCTCCCTAAGTCACTCCACAAAAAAAAGTAAGTTAATGTAGTAAAGTATGATAATTTGTAAAATTGGCAATACAGCTAAACATTGACCACTCTTACGGTTTCCTCTTTTCATGATCTTCCTCTAGATATTTTCTACAGTATTGCTCATAGAACTTTTGTATCTCCCTTGCATCAGTTGTAGCAAGCCTGCGCTTTGTCTCTTGTTCATCCTGCCGGAAAAAAAAGGGCAAAAATTAACAAACCAACTGTACTTTATTTTTTGGATGAATAGCAGAAAGGGTAGTTAGCATTTCGATGCATTACTCTTTACCAATGGAAAACACAGATTGATTGGCAATACAGACAAATACTCACACAGAAGAAAAGGGTGCCAAATGGTGTACTTTAATAATCATGCAGGAAACACTTAAATCAGATGGCTGAGTAATTCCTTCAAAAATTACTCTAAGCTTAAGACCAAGACACGCATGGCTCAAGAAGTGTAACGCTAGAAAGCAGGAATTCATTTAAAAAAAATAGATCAAGAGGATACAAACAGATGATGGCATCTTTGGTGTTTAATAGGGTACAGAGGAGCAGAAAAAACTGAGAAATGAAACCTTGTTTCTAGGCTTTCATCATCCGATTATCATGGTACCAAAGCTAAGACAATATTCTGTTTATCACGGCAGATATTTAGATGGTTCAGTTTGGCAATGAGCCATGGACTGATAAGCATCGAGCATAGGCATACCTTTTCAAGCCTATGCAAGAGGTATGTTTTGAATTGCCGAACTCCACGTCCACTTGAGTTTGGGTCCATAATATGAGCCTTCTCGAATGCAGTAAAGCGACCTTTGTTCAGAGAGCGACGACCAACAAGTCAAAACAACATAAGATAAATGATGTAGTGATGAACTGATGATTTCCCCCATAAGTGTCATGACAACACGCATGTGCAAAACTCGTAACTAATAATAATCCATTAATAAACCCATAAGAATCACAGGAGGTCTGACTAATAATTCAAATAGTAGTGCGCGCGCGAGAGAAAGAGACAGAGAGTTGAGCTACGCAGACGCGGCCACATACATAGGTAGGCGACGCGCGGGTTCTCCTCCTCGATCTCGTTGGCGGCGCGGAGGATGGGTACAATGGGCGCGAGCGACGATGGCACGAGCTCCTCCTCCACAATATCGACGCCGTCCTCACCGGAGAAGCCGTCCGGGCGCATGGTGTAGGCGCGCGTGGGCATCCGCCCCATGGTCCGCTGCCGCCCCGTCTGGGAGGTGGACCGCACCGGCGCCGACGGGCCGGCGCCGCCGCTCGCCATTCCCGCCGATCCCGACGGCGCGCGTCGGTGTTGCCGCGCGCAAGCGCAGGTTGATGAAGGTTCTGCGCTGCTGCTGACTGACTAGTGCGGCAGCGGCGGGGAAAGTGGTGGTGGCGAGGAAGCAAAGGCGGGCAAGGGAGGGGAGCTGGGGAAGGCATCTTCGTCTTAAGAGGGAGGGGAGGCAGCAGGAAGAGGAGGGCTCGAGGCGGGCGGCAGTGGTGGTGCTGGTGCTGGTGCTGAGTGTGGAGCGCTGCTTTTTCGCTTTGTGGCTTTGGCCGCCGCGCTTTGGCTTTCGGGCGATGAGATGAGATGGCAACGTTGCTTTTTGGCGGGGATGTGCCTGGTGCAGGATTTTGGGATTGGGATGGCCGGCGACGGAAGCAAGGAATTTGCAACGCCGGCACCGCCACGGGAGTCTCGGATTCCGGGGGCCCCGCGGTCGGAGGGTGGCGTAGCACTGGCTGGCTTCCCATCCGGCAACGGGCCGACGGAGTAGGAGGGGACGAGGTGGCAACTGACTAGTGGGCCCGGGTAGTGCCACAGTTCTAGCTTTTTTTAAAAAAAAAGATCCGGTATTATCGAAAAAGCGAGTCTCATATTACAAGGCGCGAGGAGCGCTCCCCAGACCGGCCTAGGCCGGCTGAGGCTAGAGAAACTAACTGACTACTCGCTAGTTTGATGAACAACCGATAATGGCCTAAGAGCCTTACAGCCTGCCGATGCCCAGAGTGAAGCCGTGTCTTTGATTTCTGTCAGGATAGCTTGCGTTGTCTTCCTCTCCTCTCTGAAAACGATAGCATTCCGTTGTCGCCACAAGCACCAGAGTCAGGATTGCTATGGTATGCTCTTTCCCCCTGCCTGAGCTGAGTTGCCGCTGGAAACATTCTTCTAGATCGTCGACCCCTTCTCACCTTGTTGGTTGTAGACTTGGGGAGGAGCACCAGTTTGCCACTAGCCGCCATACCTCACAGGAGAGAGGGCATTCGAAGAATAAATAGTGAGCCGTTTCCAGATTCCTACAGCACAAAGCACAGAAATAATTGTTCTTCCATTGACGAAGTTGTAGCCTTGCCGCTGTCCACAGCCGATTCTGGAGCAATAGCCACATGAAGAATTTGCACTTGGCTGGCGCCCAAGCTTCCCAGATGAGCTGAGGGAAGTTTGATCTGATTTGGCCAGAGAACTGAATCATGTATGCCGACTTCGTGGTATATGTGCCTGAGCTTTCCAGAGTCCAGATGATGCGGTCTTCCTCATTACTATCTAACCGGTTGCAGTGTGCCTTAATATCCCTCCACAGACTGAAGAATTCATGCAGTAGGATGTGATTGTGGTTATGAGCAATATCACTTACCCAGGTCTCATTTTGTACCGCCTCTTTAATTGTCCGGTTCTTCCTTTTGCTATGTGCATACAAGTTTGGGTATAGGCTTGCTGGTGTCCGTCCATCGATCCAGCTTGAGCTCCAGAAGGATGCCTTCATTCCATTTCCTACATTAACTGTAGTTGCAGCGTTGAAAAGTGCTCTGTCAATAGCATCCACTGGTAGTTCAAAGCCGATCCATGGTCTTGATGTGTTTGTCCATTGATACCATAACCATCTCAATCGTAGAGCCCTACTGAATAGCTCCAGATCAATGATACCGAGGCCACCATATTCAATCGGTTTGGCCACCGATGTCCATGCCACTTTACACTTTGCACCAGTGAGCTCGCTGTCCCCTGCCCACAGGAAGCGTCTTCTAGAGCGATCAATTTCCTTAAGCAGCTGTTTCGAGGCCTTGAGAGAGGACAGCAGGTATACAGGCAACGCGCTTAGTACTGAACGGACCAATTCACGTCTGCCTGCTGGGTTTAGTAACTTTCCTTGCCATGGCGCCAATTTGTTCTTGTTTTGTCCACAATTCGCTGTACATGAACCAGCTTCAGTTTGCCAAGTGACAGAGGCAGTCCCAGATAGGTCATTGGGAAGGTGGCTTTCTTGCCTCTGAATGTTTCCAGAGCATGGTCAAGGTTGATATCAGAACACCTAATTGGCGCCACTGTGCACTTCTCAATGTTCAGCTGCAGGCCGGTCGTTGCTCCGAATTGGTGTAGGATGTTGAAGAGGGCCGTCACCTCTTCTCTGACCGGGTTCAGGAAAATGACTGCATCATCGGCGTATAGAGATAGCCTGAGGGACGCATTTCTTCCCCGCAGTGGAGATAATGTACCATTTTCTGTTGCCACTTGGAGAATATTATGGAGAGTGTCAATTGCCAAGATGAATAAGAACGGTGACAATGGATCGCCCTGTCTGAGGCCTCTGGCGTGGTTGATCTGATGACCCTCATTTCCATTTAATAGCACCCTTGAATGAGCCGATTTGAAAATGATGGTCATCCACTCCCTCCATCTGGCACTAAAGCCTCTGTGTTCCAGCAGCTCAAGCATGTACTCCCAAGAAACAGTGTCAAAAGCCTTTGAAATGTCGAGCTTGAACAATAGAGCAGGGGTCTTCTTTCTGTGATATGCTCTTGCTAGATTCCTCACATACATGAAGTTGTCTTGTATGCACCTATGTTTGATAAATGCACTTTGTGAAACCGAAATCAGGCGGTCAATGTGTGGAGCAAGCCTCATAGCCAGGGTCTTGGTGAGGAATTTTCCGAATGAATGGATTAGGCTGATAGGCCTAAAGTCACTCGGTTGTTCCCCATTTTCTGTTTTTGGGATGAGGATAATATTTGCTCCATTCAGTGCTTTAATCGGCCTAGCCCTTAGATCATGGAAGCTGTTCATAGCAGCCAGCACATCATACTTGATGATATCCCAGCATTTCTTATAGAAGAGCCCAGTGAAGCCATCCGGTCCCGGTGCCTTTTCAGTTGGAAGCTCTCCCACAACATGTTTCAGTTCGTCCATGGTGAAAGGCTGATCAATGTTCTGTCCGTCCAGGGTGATGAGATTCATACTTGCCCAGTCAAGAGTGTGTCTGCGTTGTATTCTACCTCCCAGGATGCTTGTGAAGTATAGATGAATTATGGCTTCCTTCTCACTGTGCTTCCATACCATCCCCCCCTCATTGTTTTTCAGAAAGGCTATCATGTTGCGCTTTCGTCGGCCCTTGGCGCGTTGGTGAAAGAACTTAGTACAAGCGTCACCTTCTTTTATGTGCAGGATTCTTGAGCATTGCCGTCGTCTTGATCTCTCAATCGCTGCCCAGCCCATGACCTGCTGTTTAAGCTGCCTGTGCAAATCGGATTCAGAGTCCGACAGTACCCGCGATTCTTGTGCAATGTCCAGCCTCAGGATTACCTCATTTGCTAGCTCCAGCTGCATTCACGCTTGACTGAATAATGTTTTGCTCCATTTTCTAAGTGCCGCCGCAGTATTGGTCAGACGATTATGCAGCAGCATGAGGGGGTTGGATCCTATAACTGGGACTGTCCAGGCATCATGCACTATCTGGAGAAAACCTGGGACGCGAGGCCAAAAAGTTTCAAACTTAAAAACCGCCAGACGATATGGCTGCTCCTGGTTGCATAGGAGCAAAGGACAGTGATCCGATAGTGAGCTGCTAAGTGCCACCAAACTGATGGATGGAAATAAAGCCTCCCAATCCAGATTGCAAAATGCTCTGTCAAGCCGAACCAGTGTTGGGTTCCTTCTTCCGTTGCTCCAAGCGTAGCGTCTATTCTGGAGCTTAATTTCAACCAGCTCACTGGAGTCAACTGCCTGTCTGGATCTTCTCATGGTGGTTCTGTTTATGTTATCGTTGTTCTTGTCCTGGGCTTCACATATGAGGTTAAAATCGCCTATGCAGAGCCATGGCATCCCACTTGGTTGACACTGAATCAGCTCTAGAAGAAATGAGGTCTTCTCTGCATCCTCAGTTGGGCCATACACTGTGGTCAGCACGTATGAAGTATTTGACAGTCTAACAAAACAGACAGAGTATTGATTTTTCTTCACCAAGTTCCCCAAAATGAAGTCTGCATCCCATGCTAGCAACACCCCTCTTGTGGCATCGGCTGGTATATATTCATAGTTGTTGCAATATTTCATTCCCAGAAATTCCACTGCTAGGTGGCTGTCAATTGTATCAAGCTTTGTCTCTTGCATGCATATAATGAAAGCTCTGACTTTCTGACACATCAACCTCACTGCTTCTCTTCTCTGCGCTGTTGAGCCCCCTCACATTCCAGTTCATGATCTTTGAGTCGTTGCTATTCATTTGAGAAACAGATAAGCATCAGGGGAGGAGCATGGCTGGCCAGCAAACCATTCATCTATTGAAATTGCATAAACTGTTACACAAGCCATCAGCTTACAACACACTGGCAGCCCACCTACAACACCATGGCTGTCATTCTGACTGGAATCAAACTTGCTAGCAGACACATCACAGGACATAAGCAAACCTAACTTGACTGGTTGAAGACCGGCTGGCGCTGGCACTGACCTAACTAACATTACCACAGACTCTGCAACAGACATGAAAGAAACATCACACACAGCAGCTAGACCTCCACCCCGCGAGCCTCGGCCTCCTCCAGCACAGCCTCCAGGATCTTGACGAGCTTCTTGTTGCCCAACCTAGCAACAGCCTGGATGGCCTTGACCGCCTGCTGTGGGAGATCGTCGGCGTAGAGGTCAAGGTACTCGATCACAGCGGCGTCTTGCTCCTGGTGGGTGTTGTCGATGAAGCTCAGCTCCTTCATCAGCTTGCGCTGCGCCCTATGTGCCACCGGAATGTCTGATGGCTTGGCAGCCAGTCGCGAGCTAGAGCGGGTGGACACCTGGCCCCTGTTCGCCTTGCGCGCCCGCTGGGACGGCACGGCGGCCGGCGGTGGAGCCGGCGTCTGCAGGATAGGCGGCTGGAGCTCACAGAACAGCCCGGCGTAGAGGTCCGGCCGCGCCGTGTCCCCGCCGTCGTCGTGTCCCCGCCGTCGTCGTGTCCCACCGCGTCCTTCGTGGTTGCAGCCGCGCCCTCAGTTGCGTCTCCCTTCAGCGCCGGCGCGTGGTCGATGTCCATCCTGGTGACGAGGTTGGAGATCTCCCCCTCCTCGTCAGGCTGCAGCTGCTCCGGCGCCTGGGTCTGGACCCCAGGCCTGAAGACTATCTCCTCCTGGTGCGACGTGGTGGGCCTCCACAGCTCAGAAACAGGAACGTAAGTCGGGGAGCGCTGGGCCGGCAAACCTGGCTCGGGGTCGATGAGGGCGGCCTCCAAGGCCATCGGGTCGTCGAAGCGAGTTGGGCCCAGCGGGCTGATGGGCCTGCAGAAGTCCGCCAGCGGGTCCGCGAAGCCGTCGAGGGAGCTTGCCGGTGCGCGACGTCGTGGCGACCTCGACCGGCGGCGCTCCCACTCCTTCGATGCATGCTGAAGGCCGTCGCGCGTCCGCGGCTAGCCCCGCGGTGAGCGGGTGGCACTGCGTCCCCATCCCGGCGCCTCCTAGTCCTGGCAATCCGCAGCCCGTCGATAGGGGTGTGGGGAGCGGGACTAAACCCACACCGAGCGTTCAGACACGCACCCGGAGAACAGCTGCCTGGCACGCATGCTCCTGGGGACGTCGTGGTGGCGGCGGGGGTCGTCGTAGTCGTCGTTGTCGTGGTCGTGGTTGCGGTGCTGGGGAGAGCCGGATCCCAACACCCAACGATGCGCGGGAGGAGTGGCCGGGCGTTTGGCGGCCGCCCTTCCAACACCCCGACCGCCCAGATGAAGGGGACGAACGCCACCGAGCTCCCCTGCTCCGACGACGCCTCCAAGCCCGAGTGATCCGGCGAATGCACGCTCCAGTCCTCGTATCCCTCCAAGTGAATCAGAATAGTCTTGTCCCCGAACCGTCGAACAACGCGGGGTTGACGGAATGCGGTTGGGGAGGGAAGGTCCAGCAGCTCCATGGCCTGGCCCGCCAGCTCCGTGAACATGCAGTGCTCCATCGCCCTCGGGAGGGCGTCGAGGCGTTCCATCCACACCCAGCAGGTGAGGAACTGCGACGACTCCCGCTCGTTGGCTGCAGTGGCACTGTCAAATCTATCAAAGATGCAGTCCTCACCGAGGATCAGCCGCACGCCGTCCTGGTTCCACGCCTCCAGGGGGACGTGCTCCATGGTCACCTTGACATCGAACCACCACGTCCTCTCTGCCCCACCACCAGCCTGGCGCCATGGCCTGATGAGCAGGGGGAGCCGCCAATGGTGAGGTAGCCCTTCAGGACGGCTCTGTCCCGCAACGGCGCATAGCGGAAGTTCACGATGAAGGAGGCGGTGGTGAGCCTGGTGACGTTGAAGGAGTGGCGTGGCACGTGCAGCTGCACGACAAGTGCCTGCCCGACCACCACCATGGACGGCGAGTAGCCGCTCGGCTGCATCGTGATGGTCACAACGTGCAAGAGCTATCTTCCCGCCTCAGCAGTCATCGCCGGCGTGGCGACGATGGGAGCGCTGCGCAGGGCAGGACGGAAGGCAGCGTGGCCAGGGACATGCGCCATGTCGGAGGTCGCCGGTGGAGGGTTGGCCGTCCCAGCCTACAAAGGTGGGTTCGGCGGCTTGGTGGTGCTTGGTTGGTGGAGGTCTAGGAAACTGAGGCGGCAGTGGATGTTGTTGGCAGGGAAGGTGAGGCGGGAGCGCAGCTTGGCAGAGATGAATGGGTTGCGGTGGCTGGTGGGGCAAGAGCTGGAGGTGTGGCCGTTGCCGGCGCAGCGGATGCAGCGGACAGGATCTCTACACTGAGCGAATTGATGGTCAAGTGCGAGACACCGAAAACTGTAGGATCTCTGGACGTGAAAGTGGCCTAGAGGGGGGTGAATAGGCCTGCAAAAACTCAACCCAATCCGAGGTCAATATAGTGAGGCACTGCCTCACTACGTGGGGCACTGCCTCACTTTTTTGAACAATGAAATATAGACTGAATTGAAACTCCGCAGGAACTAAAACCACAACTTGGTTTACCAACTTTCTACCTTCCTGCAGACAAGTAGATTACAGATCAAGGCCTAAACCAACAACAACAAGTCTACACATATGGATCAGGTACAATAACGAAGATAACCTCAACAACAATATGAAATACGATGAATATAGAACAAGCACACGGGGACACAATGATTTATCCCGTGGTTCAGCTTGCCACCAAGGCTTGCCTAAGTCCACGTTGTTGAGGAAGCCACAAATGGCTTGGGCTTGCCACTAAGTCTTGCCTCACCCTCATTCTCAAGTCAAGAGAGTTAACTCTTGAAGTGAGAGGTGATTTCACTAGCTGCAATATGAGGTTACAAACCTCCCTAGGCTGCCACACAAGTTGACAAGCTCTAGGACGATGCCTAGCCGGCTAGGAGCAAAGCTCCAAGAGTAACAAACCCTAGGTCGCTGGCCAAACATGCACCAAATGCTCTTTTGACAGTGGGAATCAATAGATCCACTCTCTAATCTAAGATTGCTGCCTTTTCCCTCAAGATTTGATGGTGGAATCAAGAGATTAGCTTGGGGGATGGAGGAGCAACAATGGAGGGGGAGAGAGAGAGCTTCTGGCTATTTGCAACGGGTATGTCACGAGGTAGACGAAGGGATAAGTGGGTTGGGCCGACAGGAGGATATAAATACCTGCCTGGGCCCAATGGTCACTTTTGAAGGGAGGCACTGCCTCACCGAGTGAGGTATTGCCTCACTCCAAACAACTCAGAATGATGTATGCTTTTGGTGGCTGTTTGATAATGGTATGAGAATGTGTTTTCTAGAATATGAGCATTTGGTGACACTTTTGACAAGTCATCTTAGGATCCCTCTTGTTAGTACGGCTTTTCCTAAACTCAAATTCAAACCAAAAATGGATTTAAACGTCCTTTGAGTTCAGCATAGCCTCTAATTATAATTTGGGGACCCTCCAACCTGTACATCATCCTCATGTTTGTAATTACCTGCTTGTCATCTCGATAAATCTCATTAGTCCCCTAATTCGGTGGTCATCAACGTCAAAACCCACAAGGCTTGATTGCACTTACAATCTCCCCTTTTTGGTGATTGATGACAACCCAATTAGAGCTTACAATAGATAATAAACATAATCTGAGATTTTTCGAGCCATGGATGTAGAGCCTCCCCCTGAATATGTGAATAGGGATTTGAATTCCCAATTTGATATGAAACATCAATAATTCACATTTTTAGGAAAGTGTAGGGGAGCCTCCCCCTACATCCATGCCTCATGTGGGGTGCCAAAGTGTGTCACAGGTATATACGTGATGCATGCTATACATATGACAAGATAAATATCACTGAAACAAAGAAATGCATCAACGAAGTAGTGCTGAACCAGCAAAGGGAGGCATTGCGGCCCAGAGGGAGGCACTGCCTCACCTGCTCAGTCAGCAAACAGCAGAACAGACACCACACATCATATATATATAAGATATACATTTTAGCACAAATATGACAAGCTGAACCATCACACATAATATATGTCCATATCCGATACAAATAGAGATATAAAGGTAGCAATATTACATATATCGAGTTCTCAAATAGAGTTTTCATCGACACTCAAACTCACGAACTAAACTACTCTCAACGGATATGACATGAAGCACTGCAACGGCAAAGATCCATGGCGTCAAAAAAGTTGACCCCTCTAATTTTCTCCCCCTTTGGCATCAAATACCAAAAAGGAGAAAAGAACTAGAAGGATCACTCGCTGTCTAAAACCTAAACATGAGCACGAAGACCGGGGCGACGAGGTAGAGCTGAAGTGGAAGGAGTAGCATTCTTGGACCTCCTGCGGTAGGTGTGAACAACTGGCTCAGCCTCCTCCTTGTGAATCTCATCATCATCACTGTCCTGCTGCTCCTCCTGCTGCTCATCATCACTATCTTCTACTCCTCCTGCTGCTCATCCTCATCCTAAAAACTCAGGTGGCGCTGGCATAGGAGGAGGTGAGTGTAGTGGAGGAAGAGGTGCAAGTCCCTTGGCACTCCTAGCTGCATTGCGCTCCTCCCATCGATCCAACTTGTCCTCAT